>JABFEA020000036.1:21798654-21813067 GCA_019775915.2 Cyphomyrus plagiostoma
TCTTACTGCAGTCTCACCACAGGGATGTTCACTGTACATGTCTCACTGCTCTCTGTTCTCCTTGGCTCAGGTTGCAGGATCATTTTTTTATTTTATTATTATTATTTTTTTGGGTTCTCCGTGGATGTTATTTTTGTATACTGGTCTCATTTTTTCTCCAGCTGCAAATGTGTTTATATTACAGCATATGGAGACCCCTCCCACGGGAGGTGTAATAACAGGCGCGTTACGGGGCAACGGAGAGGGCGTCGCATCGCCGGCAAGAGGAGAAGGGCGAGATCGGGGGTGGGAGGAGGTGTCGAGCTCTCCTCCGGGCTGGTAACCGCAGGAGGCCCGTCCAGGACTGGGCTACGAAATCAAATATGTCTTTGACGGCCGTTTCAAAATGCCAGACTAGCAAGTGTTTAACCAAAGCAGAATAATCTGAGTAAAGATAAGCATAACTAACTAAGAATGCCATCAGGACACAATCTGGGTGTAATGTGTAATTGATTCATGTTTTGACCCTTTAATCTTCTTGTTTTTGCATCGCCTCCAGTTCGGAACGGCCAATTAATCCCATCATTCGTCTCTCCCTCGACGCGCGACACCTGTGCCAGCTCTCAGGAGGGACACCGGAGTCCCCCCCCCCCACGAGGCTCCCGCTGTCAGCCACCCGCTCTCTCTCTCTCGCTCACTCGCTCCGCGGGCCCTGGCGCTACCCGCCGCACCTACGGTTCCTCCCACGGACCTGTAGGCACCCAGCTGACAGCAGACATGGGCATACGCCGATGGGGGTGGGCGGGTGGGGAGAGGAACCCAAGCGTCTAACGCAGCTCACAGAACAAGGGCCAATTTGCATTCGCTGGGACCCTCGCTGCCGACAGCTAATGTGGCTCCACGGGACAGCGGCCCCAGCTTCCCTCCACAAGATGAGGCACTGAGGACACCTCTGTCCGCTTCCTGCTAAACTATTCCTGACTGTTTGCAGGTTGCCGTCAAAACAGCACAATATTCAGCTCATACCCTGTACATGCCAGCATTAAAGGTCTGCGCACAGGCCCAGTAACCCATTACTCAAAAATCTACTGGAGCGACAGATTTTTGGCAGAACAAAGGAGTCGCATGGTTAAAAAAATACATCTTCTGTAATTCTTTGAACTCTGACAAAAAATTTTAGGAAGCTTCTGCCAAGCAATACATTCGAAAATCAATGTAGGTATCGAGTCCCCAGACCTTTCTGAAAATGTGAAAGCTTTCCAAAATTGTTCATGGCACATAACCAGAAAAGAGGCACACTTCAGCGCCCTCCTATTTGTCCCGTTATTTATGAGTGTATAGTGATTATTCCAGGATTAATCTAAAATCATTACCAGGCCCAATAAGTCATTTAAGAGGCTCCCATATAATGGTGTCTATATGTCATTCCATGATGTGTGTCATATGCCTGTGTGCGCCATAAGTATTCTAGAACAATCCTGAAATGCTATTCCCTTCAGGAAGTAGGGCAGAAATAGCATACTCATCTGAAACTCCCAGACCATTCAGCCGGTGTGCTTGTATGTGCGATTCGCCTACAATGTCTGCGCACACTCTCACCCTGTTTGTCAATCTCACTCTGCGTCATCTAAAAAGATTAAAATGCAGAGAGAAGGAATCCTAAATATTATTTCATGGTTATTTTATAGTTTTGCTAACAAATATTTGGCAAATAATATATGCCTATAAAGGCAGAAAACCTAACAAAGTAAATATCAAAATGTATTAACTTTCCATTCTCCTCCTGGCTAAGCTACTGGGGACATTTTCTACCAGATTCAGCAAAACAAAAGACAGCTTTAGTATTTTCATATAAAAGACTGAATAGCACATAAAATCCAGGGAGTCCCCTGCCTTGTGTCATGTGCTTTCTGGGATGGGGTCCACACTCACAGTAACTCTGTACTGGAAAAACAGTTAGAGGATGGATGATGGATGGATGGATGGATAGATGGATGGTGGCATGACACTTGTTTAGCTTCTGTAAATGCTGCAGGTGGGTCACTGAGTACTTGTGCCTTTTTATAAGAGACTGAAGTCTTCCTTAATACTTGTGTAAAACTAAATATGACACATGGATTTTCACTTTTAGTTCTGGTGCTTGTTCTGTGGAAATATGTTCAATTATATGGAACCAATGAACATGAGTCGGCTAATTTTAATTACCGTGCTATATTTTGGGAGAATTCTTTAAAGGAGCAATATTGTCCCATACTTTCAGGGGTGTTAAAAAAATAATAGTTTAATGAGTATATGTTCTTTGTTTTAAACACTTAATAGAAAATTACATAATGATCTTTGCGGTGATTTTTTTTTTTGTTTTAGAAGTTCAGGCTGCTTTTATTAAGATCAACTAAGCAACAAATCAGCATCAGACATCTACATCAAACAAATCTGTCCTCCCGTCACAGGAAACCGTCAGCAGGTGCTACAGAACAACAATTCTTGGAAAATATACAGTCGTAAAATATTGTGAGAGTCAATAAAGTCTGTTATTTTACTAACTTTGTCAAATGTGATCCAAAAGGGAAATGAATAAAGGCTAAGCAATGTACTGCCTGAACCAACGTTTCTTATTTAAAAAGCAGTGCAGATTCAGGGGGGTATGACCTATCCCATCCATTTTTAAATAAATCAGCCCCTTTCAGAAAAAGACAGGATGCTCAACTGAAGCAGCACTCAGCGTCTCTGGAACAGACAACCGTATGAAAAAAAAGAAAGACCTTGATGTTTTTATTCAGCGAAAATCACATTTTGTCACGTTGGAATCTACAGCTGCAAGTTGATATGAAATCACTAGTGAGGATTTATCCATTTCTCCATGTGCTCTGACGCGTCCTTGCTGGTTATTGAGAGTGTAAAGGTGGATACATTCCAAGAGGCCTGTATGCTAACATGTGGAGAAACAAACCTCCAGATTTTGCTCTCTGCTCCCCGTCCGACCAGGCTTCTGCGTCCAAGGCACATCCTGCCGCAGATTAAATATTTATATCGACTCGAGTCTTTGTTCTAGATTGACTGAAACTGTGCTCCTTGGCCTTGAGGTTTATTGCCCAAAATACAGCGCTGATGATGTAAAACACATTAAAAATAGTTAGTAAATTGTTACCAGTCTATGTTAATACGCTGCTCACAGAGTGTCTTGGGAAACTTGCTTAGCTCTGTAACAATGTTGCAAATTTACTGGCTTCATAACAAAGGTCCATTGACAAGCAACATTTAACATAGATGTTTAGCTTATCTCCTCATGTCTTCCATACAGACATTTTCTTTTTATTAAGAGTCATACTTTTTTTTTAAGACTGACTCATTCACTCCTGTTTTTGCCATTTTGTTACTAATTGCAATTGTAGTCCCTGACTCCCAAAGGAATACTAAACATAAATGTTTGGTGTTTTATGTAATTTCAAAGGTGTTACTAATTAAGGAACAACAAATGAGTCTGCTTGTCAATGAACTTTTTAACTCAGAACAGCTGCTTTAGAGCTCAAATTTGGGTTTCAATTTATTACCACTTGAAACTATTATTGTACATAAAACAAACTGGTTATTTCAAATGTGATATATATTTTTGTAAACAAATGAATAAAGTATTTGTTTTGGTTATAAAATCAATAAAACTGAAATATTTTAACTGAATTAAGCATCCCAAGACATTCTGTCAGTACTGTATAAGTAAATACTCTGTTTCCATCCATCCTCTGTAACCATTCATGCAGGATTACAGTGTAAATAACTTAGTAATTCAATTAATATTCAGTCATGCTAAAATGTTTGGGCTGCATTATTAAGCAAGTAACATATAGTGATAATCACACACAATAAACAGTAGGCAGCAATATTACAAGAAATTAAAATATGTTGTTTTTATTGTGTTAATTTTCACTACGGCCGTTAGATTTACTGATATTAAGCCTTGACTGGGCATCTATGAGTTCTCTTTCATTGACTTTAAACCATCTAATAAATTAAATAACAAAAAAAAACTCAGTGTAATGATTAGTGTCTTTGGGACCAGGAGAGTTGGTGGGTCTAATGAGGACCCCAGTGAAGCATTTTCGCTCGTTTGATCCTGAAGGCCGCACCACACCCGTAGGGAGAGGCGGCCTGTCTGGGGGGATGATTAGGTAATGCAATCTGGCCACCGGCAGAGCACGAGGAAAGGAGGAAGCGCTGTGATGAGCCATTTAGTAGGCAGCTCACAGTTGGCTGGGGGGGCTCGAGCTGGCACGGTGCGCCAGCAACCGACTTCTGCTTCCTTGGAAGCCCTGGACCTGAGATCTGGATGCGGGGGGAGAAGGCTCCGTCACACCCAGAGCCTCCGTTTTCCTCCGTGTGCCTCTGGAAGAGGACCCCAGACCAGCTGTTTCACCATAGCTAATAGATGGAAATGGTAATGCCGTGCAGTGGATTTAGGGCCTACTATAAAGGATTCCAGAGTTTCTGTGTTTTCGGAAGCTCTGGATGCTTCCCTCCACAAGCCATTAGCAAAGACTATTGATTTAGCTAATGTCGTACATTAACAATGACTCATGACTGTGCAGGACGGTAGGATTGCATTAGCTTTATTAAGACTCATAGTCTTCGATTAACGGTAATATCCTACAAACGGATGATTAAGTGCACTCCTGCGATATTAGTTATTTCAAATTAAAAAGATATTGAGTTTGTCCCGAACTCACGATGGATTCGATCCTAAACCAGGAGCCTGATTACCGGTGACTTCACCAGCAGAGCTGAAGGCTGCCCAAAAGGGCATAGGTGTTCTCCTGCGCTCCTGAAGGGGGCGCCAGCCGGACAGCTCCTTTGTCTAAAATGCCGCATTGACTGCAACGTTCACCCCTTCCACATATTCTGGGGCTCCACTGGGAAGGCAGTCACTGCCTGAGTTTTCCAAAAAGACGATGTTTGTTCCTAATTTAATTCATTAGTTAATTTCTTTTCTGCACATAGCACAGCAGCATCAATTCCGCAGCCTGGTTCATCAGCGACGTGGAGCTGGCGGCACCCACACGCATTAGCATTAGCATTCATTTATTCTCTTATTTAGTTAGCTTACACCTTTATTCAGAAGAACACGCTGCAAGCTAAGATATATTAGAATTAGTCCTGCGGTACTTTTCACTGGAGGGTCCCTAATGATCAGGCTGTCGGTAAAAACACAGCATGCCTCGTTAATGGGGGATGGGAATGGCAGAGAAACAAACACCCATATCGCTGGTGTCCAAGCCGCTGTCCTTCACCCCTTGGAGGGGGGGTGATATTTAAAAATCCCAGTGTATGGGGGGGGGGGGGAGAAAAGAACTGGGGAGGCAAAATTCCAGGTGAAAGTGGCAGCATGGCGTCTGAGTGCGGCTGCATGTGCGTGTAGCGACCAACCAGCCACAGGCCACGCGGCGATGATCTCCGGTAACCCGCACCGTGTCAGGAAAGTGCCTCCAGGTCTCTGTTTTTTAGGAACGGTAACCAAAGTGTCAGCCCCCCTGCACCCCCCCCCCCATCACAGAACGCAATTATAAGCAGGCCCTCCTAACGATGCACTGCTCCCCATCTGGTGTTTCCCCCCCATTAACCTGTCAATTAAAGTTTACCTGCGAGGGAGCAGAGGTTCGCATATCACGCGCAGTCACTGCGCTCTCTCCCGCTTGCTCTCTCTCCGGCGGCCTGCTCAGGGGATCCCTGCCTCTCTGATTGAGGCTCCCGCTCCCAAAACCGCCGTCCTGCTCTCCTTCCCCTGCCTGGTGCTTCCCTAACAAGGCCTGACGTGTAGCGGGGTCTCCAGAGAGGCCCGGAGGGCACAGGGAGGTGTGCCTCCTGCCTGTGCTCATTAATAATCGGGCCTCATCCCCAGGCCAGCGGTCAAAAAATA
Organism: Cyphomyrus plagiostoma; assembly: GCA_019775915.2. Lineage (NCBI taxonomy): Eukaryota > Metazoa > Chordata > Actinopteri > Osteoglossiformes > Mormyridae > Cyphomyrus > Cyphomyrus plagiostoma. The sequence continues at coordinate 21,804,542 of JABFEA020000036.1, forward strand.
CATCCTGCGTTTTTTTTTCCCCGTTCCCCTTTCCCGTGCATCGCTAATCCTCCCTGCATGGCCCGGCGCAGGTGTCAGGCTGGCACGCGACCCCGATGCCGCTTGTCAGAACGCCGGCCCCTGACCACCCTTGTTTTTTCCCCAAGCTGTTGGCTTTAATTGGTCCGCCGGCTGTTAAAACGGCCCGTCTCCGTGACGACGTAAACGTCGAGGACAGCCTGCCTCCCCCACGGTCTGATCCCCAGCCGCGCTGCCGCGAAGCTCGCAGCTGATTCGCGGATTACGGCCGGATCTCCGGGCAGGATCGGGCGGGAGGGATGGGTTTGGGGGGGGGGGGGGGCCTGATGAATGGCAAATCTCGCTCAGCCTGGAGACGCATTGCCAGGCTTTCCCAAAATGCAGGCGACCGCGTTAGGAAAAATCATTATTCCTTCCCGATGCTAATTTGCGGTATTTTTTTCCCCACTTGTGCTGAAAAACGTATTCAAAACAGCTCAGCGCCTGCCCAGAACTGAGCATTACCACTAAAAGAAGAAACCAGCATATGGACACCTCATCTTTCGAGTGCCTCCGAGGCCCCCGGACTCCTCTCACCCCCCCACCCCCCCAGCTCCACAACAAACCCACAAAGTCCCTCTCTCCCCCTCCAAAGGTGCGGCTGAGGCTTTGCCCTGGATGTTCAGTCAACTAAAGGAACAGGGGCTCCGGTCCCGGGGGCCTGAGCAAATCTGGATGTAGTGTCTGAATTATTGATGCAATGTAGACTATGCATAATGCAAAATACATGCGCTGGAAGAGCCCAAGGCGGGCAGGCGCTTCAGCTGTGATGCGCTGCGCGGTAACACGCCGCCCAGCGTCATTTCCAGCACGCTCCGATACTGGTGACGTTAGATCCCATTGCTACCTTGCCGTCTCTCGTCACGGTTCAATATAATCACGAGCACCAAATGGCTGAGCGCTTTTAATGGATGCCGGCCTATCGATATCAATTCTCCAGGCCTGTGCTTGGGAGCCATGTTTCTGGCGCGGCTCGGCGGGCCGCTGTCTGTATCTGCATGGCGAACACGCACGCGCGTCCTGACTCGGGGCTAAAACCGTCGGTGGGGAACATCGGCTTCCCCCTTATCAGCAGGCCGAGACAAAGTCTACAGTGGAATCCAAGCAAAATGTGTCTTTAAAAATAACTCAGGATAATTCAGCTCTTATAGCAGAAACCGTGTGGCAAAGAGTTACTGCGGCTACCTGCGTGTTTCACCCCTCTGGTCCGCGGACGGGGGCCACACGGGGAGGGGGGGTTCTGCCCTCCACCGGCGTAATTGCGCCTTTCTTGCCTCCTTTGGGCGCATCTGGCCTGGCACCGGGCTGCCTGCCTACTCTGAGTTCAGCGCTGGGCTCATTACGCATTCAGATATTTATTTTTATGTCAATAAACAGAGAGCAGAGGTCTGGGAGCCAGTCACCGCTGCTAAAACGGGGCTCAGCCCAGATACGATCCTCATATCAACCTCGCTCTGCAACTCACGTTTCTTCCTGTAAATAGCAGACGTTAAGCTGCGATAATTAGCCGGATTTCTATTTCCTGTGCCGATTCTGTTTCTTTGTTAACATTCATGTTACGCGAATTAAAAATAAATGCCAAATGCACCGTATCCTTTTTTGTTTGAACTGGATTTGTGCAAACCACCGTCTCGGATTAATATTCAAGATCTGTTGAATTTGGCATTAGATGTCAGGAAGGGAAATATTAGTTGTACGTGAGATTTTGCTAAGGAGAAAGAGGACCTAAAGTCCTGTGTTGGGTAGGAATCAGTTTATCTGATACGTACACGGACTCCTCAACGACTGAAGGAGTTGTATGTGATTTGTTGGTGTGCTTTGTCTGTATGTACAGTGTTTCCTGCTTTAGTTATTGTGGGTCTCTTGGTGTTTCCGGGTAGGGAGCTGCATTTCACATCACTCACAGGGAATACGGCCTGTCTTACTCTTCCTTACTTTTCTGTCCGGGGAGACCCTCGTACCCTTTGTTACTTTCTGGGGCCTCCCCTTCAAGTCGCGAGCTGCACAGGAAAAAAGAAGCTGGTCCCTGTATCGAGGGAGGGAGGTTTGGGTGGAGAATGAAGAAAAATGATTTCAATTCTATAGTCCTGTCTCCGTACAGTGTCCCAGAGGTCTGAACAGCAATTACTCCACACAAGCACACAGCCATATTGGATTGTGAGACAGGGACAGTACACAACAGCTCAGAGACAGACTCCCATTTGGGGCAAAATGTAATAAAAAAGATGATGTCTGCAGGGAAAAACAAGCCCACCCGGTCGATACATCTCGGAGAGTGGCCCGTTTTGGTTGACAGAATGCATTAAAATGGAAGACAATTTGGGTATCTGAAGCCGTGTGTATCGCTAAGACGACTCGCAGAGGAACCGGGGGGTAAGCGCTGGGGTACGGGAAGCGCAGCTCTGGTCTCCCACGGAAGGCGCTCCTGAAGTGGGCCATCCCACTGTGGGCTGGGGGGGGACGCCGTGATGCCTTCCCTTACTCGTGAGTCACTAGAAGGGGATGAGATCCAATACACACATCGATATGATTCTTAACGGCCACCCAGAGCATTATGAATGGCTCTGAAACGAGACTCCGCTGCCTCCCATCCCAGGGACTGGAGCTAAGAGGTGGTCATCAAACGAAAAGAATTGTCAAGCCCATATTCCAGCTGGCCCTAGGTGAGGGGGGGGGGGGGCAACACATCATCATAACTGTGGGCCTGCTCTTGTCCTTCTTCTCTGACACCAGGGTACAGATACAGAAGCTGGTAGCAGCAATGTGACGACTGGCCCTGACTGCTGAGTTTGCAGGCCGTCGATCCCCCCCACCCCCCAGGACCCGTTTACCCACCCCCACTCCCCCACTCTACTCTCCGCAAAGCCCCAATATCAAACTGATCACAGTGATCGGACCACAGGAGCAGCTAATTACTTGTAGTGGCACCAGAAAAAATCTCAACCGGTTAATGTAAGATATTATACATAAATAAAATATTAAACACATGAATTAATCTCTATGCTATTATCCGGTAAATGCACAATAAAACATGCTAAAAAAAACACAGAGAAATTTGCCTTTTTTATACTTATTAAAGACTTCAGATATCGTCTCAGAGATGTGTTACATGTTAGAGGCAGGTCCAGCAGCATTTGTGAGCCAGAATGGTCATATAAATAAAGTCTGTGCGAGGCCCCCGAATGCTCCCTGCACGCTTGCTCTTGGAGTTCATTTGTTATCTGGTGTTTTGGTTTCGTCTGGGGGGCCTCATATGGGATCATCCATCCAGACGGACTCTGTAAACGGGCAAAGGGCGTGATTCCTTTGGTCACATGCTCTCCCTGGCGCTGCTCCTTAACATGAGTAATCATCTGTCTGTCCATCCATCCATCCACCCATCCATCCATCCATCTTCCATGGCTGCCCGTCCTGTATAAGGGGTTACAAAGAGCCTGGGGCCTATTTCAAGAATTATTTCAAGGTGCATCGCAGGAATGGCGGTTCACCTAACTACAGGTCTTTGGATGAGGAGGAAACCGGAATACACGGTTTAACTGAGAAAAGACCTCGGGCGATCAATAGATTCACTAATATATTAGCATGTAGCACGTAGCTGGAGATGACGGTGCGTGTATAAAGCACCCCGTGAGGGCAGCAGGACGGGATGCCGTGGAAACGCTGCAATCGATACCTACCTACCGGGGAATGATGGGGAAGGAGACAAAAGACGTGACCTGGCTGTGTTATGGGGCCCGGCTATACTCGGTACACCGCCTCCTCTCTGGCCCCAATGCAAAACAGGCCTGATTATATGATGCTTCCCTCCTGCGCTACAAAGGGCCTCTGAGGCTGTTTAATATGGAGGAAGCGCTGGGGACTTTTGCTGTTACAGCCATTTTTAAGTCCTGGCTGCAAATTCTCACACTGCTGAACACACAGAAATGTGCATCTGAGACCACGATCACTGAATTCTGCTGTGTCTTTTTACAATTACAATTGCATTTTTTTCTAATTACATTGATTCCAACATTTAAAAACCTGGCCATGTGCATTTTGTACTAGAGATTACATTCATATAAATGCCAGGGTGCCAGATGAGTTACTGCCTGTTGTTTTTTTTAATTAAATTCTATTATTTTGTGCCAAAATTGTTTTGCACTAAGGAGCCAGTTTTTAAGGACCATTTCAGATGGTTTGGCTATGAAACCAAATTTTTTTTTTTTTTGCAATCAGAAATCACCACTAGAACCAGACTGTCTGATGAAACAACCCTAACTACAAATAAATTATAAAGGAACAAATGAGAAAGGTGGTGAGGGAGGCATGAGGGAGACTGTTGCCTCACACCTCAGGGCTGCAGGTTCGATTCACTTGCTCTATTTGCATGCTCTGACCATGTTTACTCAGGTTTCATTCCACAGTCCAAAAACATGTGGTTAGACAAATGGGTGACTCTGACTCTGTGCCCTGGGCATCCCAGCCAGGGTGTCTGCCGCCTGATGCCCAGTGCATGCTGGGATAGGCTCCAGGCTCACCGCAATGCTACTCTGGATGAGCGATTAAGGAAGACGGATGGGTGGAATTTATCTCTGGACGACGAATATCTGCCAGAATGACGACTTTCACATGCTGCGTGCCTTACAGCTGATTTGTTTCATTGTGCTTGTGTGAACTATAAGGCACAGCACCATACGCTAGGCAAATTCCTGTCAGAGAAAAGATTATTAGAAAATCGAGTTTCTTTTAGCAGACAGTCTAATGACTAACCACTGGCCTGATGACAAGAGACAGACGTTAGAGGACGGTTGCAAAAGCAGATTTGTTAGAAAATTGGTGGTTCACTCTTTTCTAGGTCTTCCAGTTGAAGTAGTTATAACCATAAACAGAATAGTCCGGATGATTCTAGAATTGACGGGGTGAGTCTTCGCAAGTAGTAGACATATTTTAAATTGTAAGGTGAAAACGATGAACTGTGAGGTCAGAACCCCGACTGTCCTGTACATTAGTGTTTGTTACACACAGTAGATCTTACAGGAAAAGGCCCTGGTTTCCAGAGACCCCTACAAATGAGCCTAATATTGTTATCCTCTGTAGACGGATGTGACAAATTCAGTGTAATTACCCGTCAGGGGTGGCGACCTCGATCCGGTCGTATCCCCCGGGCGCATCAGGGCTGCTGAGCGATGCCGATGATCTGTCACTGGGGTTTTCCCGTCACCCCAGCTCCTGACAGGCACCGCGGTGGCCCGCTAAGCCATTAATAAGGCCCTCACCTTTTGCCAAACCTCCCAGGGCCAAACTCCAAAGCACAAAACAAATAGATATATCAGAGGCAGGGGGATTGCACTCTGCCTCACATGCAATGGTTTTGAAGTCAAAAGTAACAAGCATTACAATCAAAAAATATAATTTTACCCAGCACCTGAATATTTTTTTCTGGTCTTATGTTTATTTTTTTTTATTATTTATATTTGTAAATAGCAAGGAACACACATAAACACACACACTTGCCATTATATATACACTATTTCGGCAAAAGTACTGGGATGCACCCCTTTAATCACTCAATTCAGATGTTTCATTCAGACCCATTGCCACAGGATATTTGCCAAAGAATGGGTTGTTCTGAAGAGCTCAGTGAAATCTAGCGAGTCACTGTCATAGGGCGCATAGGTCAGTTAAGTCAGAAATTCCTTCCCTGCTAGATGTTCCACAGGCAACTTTAAGTGGTATCATTCCAAAATGTAGGCGTTTAGGAACAACAGAAACTCGGCCACAAAAACATTGAGTCTGTAAGGTGACAGAGCGGGGTCACAAATTGCAGAGGCGCACAGTGCGTAAAAGACGCCAACAATCTGTTGTCTCAGTAACTGCAGAGTTCCAAACTTCCTCTGGCATTAACACCAGCAGAAAAGAGCTTCATGGAATAGGCTTCCATGGCTGAGCAGCTGCATGCAAGCCTTACATCACCAAGTACAATGCAAACGTCAGATGGAGTGGCGTATAGCACACTGCCACTGGACACTGGAGCAGTGCAAATGTGTTCTGTGGAGTGATGAATCACGCTTCTCTGTCTGGCACTGTGATGGACGAGTCTGGGTTTGGCGGATGCCAGGAGAACGTTACCTGTCTGACTGCATTGTGTCAACTGTTTGGTGGGGATTTTTTTCAGGGTTTGGTCTACGCCCTTTACTTCTAACAAAGGAAACGCTTAATGCTTCATTATACCAAGACATTTTGGACAATGCTGTGCATCCGACTTTGTGGGAACAGTTTGGGGAATGTCCTTTTCTGTTTCAGCATAACTGTACCCCAGTGTACAAAGTAAGGTCCATAAAGACATGGTTGGGTGAGTTTGGTGTGGAAGAACTTGATTGGTCCACACAGAACCCTGACCTCAACCCCACTGAACACCTTTGGGATGAACTAGAAGAGCCAGGCCTTTGCAACATCAGCGCCTGACCTCCCAAATGCTCCTCTAGATGAATGGGCAAAAATTCCCACAGACACTCTCCATAATCTTGTGGAAAGCCTTCCCAGAAGAGCAACAGCTGTTATAGCTACAAAGGGGGCACTAACTCCATATTGACATCTATCGATTTAGAATGGGGTGTTATAAAAGTTCCTGTACAGTAGGTGTAATGCCCAGGTGTCCCAATACTTTTGTCCATATAATGTATGACATTTATAGTGAATGTATTAAATTCAGTAACACACAACAATGTAATCTTATATGTAATCAGACAAAGCAATTTTCCTTGTAAACAGAATCTGTCATACAATAAAAAAATATTATTCAACTATTTAAAGGTCCCAGTTTCTACATTGCACCTGGAAATGTAGAAACAAGTGGGAACTCCCACAATATATGTACATGTGTATGTGTGTGTCTGTGTGTGTGTGTGTCTGTGTGTGTGTGTGTGTGTGTGTGTGTAGTGTGTGTGCGTGCGTACGTGTGTGTGTGTGTGTGTGTGTGTGTGTGTGTTTGTGTGTGTGTGCATGTCTGGAAACAGGTTTAACTGTGGTCACAAGGCAAACAGCCAGCTGTCGCAGGCCAAGAAAAACCTTCTCTGGGTGGGGGAAAAGGATTTCAGATGAATCGTAACGTACAATGTATAGCTTTGGGAACGGATCGAGAGCATATTATAATGCTGCCACTTAAGCGGGCGATTTTCGTTCCACAGAGAGGAAAACACATAAAATAAAAGATTCATTGAAGAACAGTGGAGAGATGATAGCATTGTAAATCCCCATAATATGGCAGAGACGTATCCAACAGAAACAGACAGTAACAGCCATGCTCTGGCTGTTGTCTGAGGTCGATGAGGGGTGGAACGTCCAGAGAAAGACCACAAGAGCAGTTTGTGAGGAGTCAGTTCATAAGGTCTAGAATGTCGAAGCGGTTAATTCACCCCTCTGCTAGCTGCCACATCTGTATTAATATGCAGGATCTGTTTTGATAGCTTTTCTTTATTAGCTCCTAATGAAGATAAAAATGTGTTGTGCGATTTTTATGCTGAAACTATATAAATGCAAATGCACCTCTCTCTCTCTTCAACTAAACAGAAGGATGGAAGTCTTTAGTTAGGTGGCCTGTCGCTGGGAAATCTAAAACAATTTAAATGGCTGAATTGATTTTTCTCTCGCTCTCTTCTCTTGTAATGTTAGGGAGTGTATTATACCCTATTCCCGAAGCTTAGTGAAGCTTACTTGACTGACTTAGGAAACCAGTATTTATCTAACCCCCTTCTCCAGCAGCATCTACCCATGTAAGACTCAGACAGTGGCGTCTCTGATAAGATTTATGTAAAGGTCATGGAGGAGAGTGAGATATTGTGTGGGATCTTCTTTGTAATCCTGATCTTTTTTTTTTTTTTTACAAAAAAACCACGGAATACAAGCAGTCAAAATGTACTGGAAACCACTCATATATCTCAAACAGAAGAATCTGTGTGTGTATACTATGCATTCATGGGACAAGGTGGGATTCGCTCAACTGCAACATGATATTGTAGGTGGAATAATTACATATTTATAGTGTTTAATGTGCTTTATTAAATATCAATTTTTTAAATCATCATATGAAAGGACGATCCTTGTTTGTCCTACTACTACTAATAATATATATATTAGAGCATTTATGTCATTTATTTAAACTTAAACTTAATTGAAAACCAGTTCTCACCGCTTTATGTGACATTCGGGAGAAATAGATTAAGCATCGGAACCGCCTGGAATACAAACGTCATGCGTGTAACTAAACTCTAGAGCCAATAAGGGCAAAGGTGTGTCGTCACGGAGGCGGTTCCAGTTTGTGCAGTCTGGTGAGAGGTTGCAATGCATCTAACTGTAATGCATTGCATCAGGATCAAAATGCATTGCTTTAAGCCCGCGCTGTAAGCAAGTCGAAAGAAACAAACTGAAACGCGGACTTAATACAAAGGACTAATTACAACAACCAGAAACAGCTGATCACATGAGGATCCC
>JABFEA020000036.1:21813167-21826761 GCA_019775915.2 Cyphomyrus plagiostoma
GATTTAGGGACCTACAGACAAGCAGAGTGGACCTCAAGGACAGGGGACACAACCCCCTCCCCAGACATCCTGCCTCGTATACCTCTCACCCAACAGACCCACAGCCTAAATAAAGTGTCTTTAAGCTTGGCTTTTCTACACCCTATATATTTATTTACCCATGACTACTAGTCTCAATATACAGATAGGTTATGTTTGTATGTGTCCTTAGAGCTTAGTGTTTTGTGTGCTACCCATACAACCTTGTTCACGGAATATCACCTATTTTACTCTTTTACCCCTTTTCACTTGAACTTGTATATAAATGTGAACTGAGTTATAGGAAGAGAAAAATAAATCTTTGGGAATCCAAGGTCAACTGACTGCCCCTGGGCAAGCTAACGCTGGACCGAAAATAAGTTTCTGCATGTTGCGAGAGTGGAGGTTAGCGATGGAACGGCGGACGCCGGCTCAGCCCTCAGCCAGGATAGCACCGATGACGAGCAGGTCGGCCTGCAGCGTTGCCGGATGCGAGGCGCGGTCGGGAGGATGTACATGTAATGCATTTCTAATGGCTCTCCGAGCCTATTATCCTTGGGTCTCAGGTGTGACTGTGTTTAATTTAGTTTAACACACTCGCTCTATTTATTCTGCTCCCGTAACTGGAAAATTGATTTCCTTGCTTTGCGTTGTTCATTATTCGCCAAACCGACGAGCCTAAACGCGCTGAAATAAAACATGAAACACTTGTGGGTTTTAATTAGCTCTCACCGCATTCGCCTTCCCGCATGGGCCAACGAAGAGGAAGAGGTGAGTGTCATCGCAAGGCAGTCAATTGGAGGCTGTAATTAATAAATTCCTAAAAATTCAATGATGGAGTTCCTGAAGAGACGCAAGCGCACGGCTGCTTAACATCCAGTTATTGTATGAGGTCAATATGCATGCATTTCCTCCGAAGGCGCGAAGGACGCTTCAATAAACAGGTGACAATTGGGCTTGATTATCCGCACTGATCTACATTTGAAGAGTTCTTCAAATGAATCATCTTCTCCTATAGATTGATACAGTCCCCTATTGTTGCAGATGACTTATTTAACAGATTGGTTTTTCCACAAGGGATTAAAAAAAAACAATAACATGCCATCATTATAGTAGATCTGTGTGCGTTTTGTTAGGTCTTCCTCTTGCATCTCCAGGCACAGGTTTCACTAACAGAAAATCCTTGTCGAATGGAACGCTAATGCAAAATACAACAAACGTCGCTGGTCCTTAAAATGTGACGGCCTAATAGGGTAGACGGGCTTTTAGGGTGATTGTGTAGAATCCCATCACCCTTCCAGTTCCCCACTGTGCATGGAAGGCTTGCACTGGCAGACTGGTGTCATGTTTAGTTTAGGTGCAGCCACTATAAAGTCAACCCATAACCTAAGCCTTAGCCAAACACTCCACCACATTATCTGAGATTAACTGATAGATAAGACCATGGCATCTTAATTCTCACTCTGCTGATCCCTGGCCCCGTACCATCTCTCATCCAACCTCCAACCGCTTATCCTGGACAAGGTCAAAGGGGGTAGGAGGAGGATGTCGGTCTGTCACGAGGAATATACAATGGGAATTTTCAGATGCATGTCTTTGGACTGGGAGAGGAAACTGGAGTAGATGGAGGAAGACCACCAGACACAGGCGGGTGGGTGGGAATTAAACACACAGCCAGATTGCATGACCTGTAGTGACTCTGTTAGCTTGGCATGAGGTGTCCATGTCAGCCTGGCTAGAAAATAGTCCATGACAGAGGATGCTGGTCTGACGAAAGCCAGAAGCTCTGTGGCCTGTCTTAACGCACTCACTTCATTAGTCACAGTTGTGCGGCATAAGACCAGGCTCTGATACACACAGCTCCATGAAAGTCATGGCAAAGCAGAAATCTCCCTGACGGCAGACAAACAGATGGGGCTATCAGATATGCAAATAGTCTGGTTTGGTCAGAATAACACCCGAATAACCACACGAAACCTCAGACTCTAAGCAATAGAGCTGGACCCAGCTGTACTGAAGAGGCAAGACTCAGAACTGTAATGGGAGACAGTCTCACTGATTACTCATTACTTGGAATAAAAACATGACATCTGTTGGGATATTATATGTAGTTTATTATTATTATTATTATTATTATTTGTGGTGGTGCAGTTTCTGATTGTGTGAATTACATGCACCATGAGTTGAATAGTATGCTTTTTTGACAGAATACCTTCATAGACAGACTATAGTCATATACTTGCAATCTGTGGGTAATAAAATTTCAATATTCTCCTGTATTTCTGACTTCATGGATGGTGAGAAAATCCTTTGTTGTTTTTAAATTGGGTTTATTGGTGCAAAATACCATTTTTTGGATGGTTATATTCCTATCAAAGCAGCACTGTGACTGTCCAGTGGATTAACATCTCACCCAGCTTCTTCGTCACGCAAAAATGAGGAGGCCATTAATAAATATGTGCACATATAAAAGTAATGGAAAATAGCCCAGTTTGGAATTTGCCTGTTTAATGATATGACCACCAAGTCCATGCTGCCCTTACCGTCCATCCTTGTAAACCCTTAGATAAGCTACATTACATCAAATTAAGCTGCATTATTCCAGGCACTTATAGCTGTCCAGAATGGAGTCATTTAATTCAGAGAATCCCAAACAGATGGATAATTGCAATAGATAGTTCTGATGGGCCCGTGACAGTCGAATCGGGAGTGCACTTCCATAATACATCGGAGTCAATTACAGTTATTAATGAACCGCTAAAATCCTGTTAACTATAACATATTGGTAAGTATGGGAAGGAAAGTGCGGTACAGAGATAATGGATGACATGCTTTACCAGTCCCTGTGGACTGTTATACGGTCCGCTGTACGAAATCTCAAACAGCTGTCAAATTAAGCGGAAATATTATATTCATTTTATGTATCTGTATATGTGTGTGTGTGTCTACTTTCTAATGGAATTTTGTATGAGATATTTTAATTTTTGTATAATATTGGATTGGAGGGCTTTTATTATACACCTAAAGTTGTTAAATGAATCCCAGTAATGAAGATATAGATAGATAGATAGACTCATATTTTTGTGCATTGGATATTTTCTTTTAGACAGGTCTTCATCTGAATCTCATCCCCTGCATGGCCTGTTGCTTGTCTCACCTACTTGTCTAATACAGTATATACAGAAGGTTTACTTTAATTTAGTTAAAGCATTAAACATATGATGTGGTTGAAGTGTATGCAATTTAATGGTCTTATAACTACTAGCTTGCAAAATGCATAAGATAAAAATTGGGATTATTTTAATACCAGGGCCCAGGCAGAGAAACCACACACAGGAATGTTAAAAGGCCGTCATCATTCTGACATGCATGTTAAAAGGCCGTCATCATTCTGACATGCATCATTGAAACTCACTTGGGCGCAGATGCTTTGTCTTATACTGCTAACGCCTGTAAGCATTTCTGGGTTTTGGTGTGGAAAACATGAAAGACAGACTTCTGAATCTCAATATTGAATTGTGTGTGTGTTTTTTTTATGATGCCCCAGACATATCATGTTCCTCTTTGTATTTGCTGACCTCTGGTGGTAAGACGGAAATATATTCAAAATAGGGGGACGCATTGGTTTAATGCGGCTTTCCGACTATCTAATTTTACCCTATTTCTATAGCTTTTCTTGTACTGAAAGAATTTTAGGCTAATTTCGTAAATGCTCGACTCATATAAGGTATTGCTTATCTTTTGGCATGGTTGGTAGTACTGATTATAAGGGGACAGTGTTTTTGATTGTATTTCATTGACTATGAAACAGAAATACAAGTGTGGTCTGACCTTTTTCTTCACTAAATTTTTTTTTTTTTAAATGACAGGACTCAAACAGAGAAATTCACATAATATCTTATGCTTGATAAACAGAGTAATTTATAAACAATTTACAGTAGCAATAGTGAAAAGCACAGAATAGCAGGATTGTGAAACCAATGGATTGATTTACTTTCCAGTGCAGGCATCAAGCACAAGGGATCGTAAGCATTTAAATAAAATCGTTTAAACAAAGAGACATTTCAGTTTAGGCTTAAATAGGCACCGAAACAAAGCTAACTAAGGCAGTCAAAGACATTAGGTTCCCCATCCTCACCTTTAATCTGAATACCATACTGTATACTCCTGCTCACTCAGCAACATTATTATCAGTAATTTGCGCATTTGTGAGGATATAAACTGCAAATATCATTTTACCAGACAAAAACATTTAAAAATATAGTGAAAAGTTGTTGGCACACCACAACAAAATGTCATGGGGGTGGTTCCTTCTTTAGGGTTCCTCCCTGGTCAGGTGTTTCAACCAACAATCTTTCAGTTACAAATGTGCTTCTTTAACCATCAGGACACTACTGACTTTTATTGCAATGTATACATTTATCTATTTTTTAAAAGGCAGCCTGGTGCCTCTGAGGGTGGTGCTGTGGCACTTCCAGGGTTGAATCCTGCCTCTGTTCTGTGATGGAGGTTGTGTGACCTCCTTGTAACAGGTAAGTTGCCTGTTGTGACCCAAAGATATGTTGGTGTCCTATCTGGATCCCTAAATCATCTATGTAGTCTAAGTGCCCTGAGATGGACTGACCTCCCATCCAGGGCGTACCATACTCTTGTGCCCTGTACTGCCTGGTATAGGCTCCAGCTCCCCTGTGGACCTGCTCAGGCTAAGTGCTTGTAAGATGGATATCATTCTTTATTTCAATAGTTGTAAGATATATTTTTTGATATAATTGACCAGTTTAGTGGTGTTTCAATTGTCAGCATCAGGCAGCCAGGGGACCAAGCTCTAGGTCATGAGCCTTCTACATGCATTTTTACAGCCTGTGATGGACTTCATGGTCTTCAATCTATTAGTTTTAGTGACACCCTGGAAGCGAAAGGCCCTGCAGAGCGATTTCTCAAGCACACCATCTACAGCTCTTCTTGATGGGCACAGACCATGATTTTTACCCCGCCCGTGGCACTATCTCACCAGCCCATTCAATCCGGCCCCCTTTCTCTCGCTGAACTCTTCCATCCAGTGTTCCCAAGGGACAGTAACTACCAGCAAGACTGAGTGCTTAGTTGTTTCTGACAAGAGTATGATGTCTGGCCTCTGTGTAGTTGCTGAAATGGCATCTGTGAGCTTAACATGCTTTCCTAGGGTCAGCCTTCAGTTGCTGTCACCAGAAGACCTGTTGTAGCTCTGGGCAGTAGCTGTTCTGACAAATATAATGGCCTTGCTGGGCTGATGTGCTTACGGTAGACTAATGTCACTATAGATAGAGCTTTCAGCACCCAGTTAAGGTGCCAGCAGAACTGAGCTTGTGGGTTTCTGCTGAGGATGTCCTCACGTGTTCTTGTGTTCAGCCATCCAGGTAATGATTCACTGACTTCACCCCAGAAAAACAGCTTGCATGGATTAAGTAGAATGTTGTATAATGTCTAGATTATGTGTTTGATTCTGTAAGGCTTCTCTGGTCTTTGTTATCACTATGAGACATTGTGAGTCATCATTTGTGCCCATTTCATATGGACAAGCAGTTCGAGCAGCCTACAGATGTAATGCTTGATGTTCATTTCATAGCACTTCAGATTTTATTGGTACCAGTAGATATTGATTCAGGATCTGTGAGAGGACACTGTATTTGTTGATACCGGTCTTTAACCTGATTTGGGATTATTCTTTCACTTCCATAGCTGAACCTTAAAATAACAAGCCTCACAATGACTGTTGTTACCATCTGGAGTGGCTTGGCTGTGTCACATTTTGTTGTCGCTTCAGGGATTCCTTCTCAGACTCAGCACTGCTCTTTCTCTTTGCTGGCTGAACGCCAGTTGACTCTTCTGATACTCTGCTTAGTGTTCTAACCCTTGTAGTTTCAAGGGACTTTCCTCCCACCCCCAGATATTATATAAAAAGGAAACAAACTACACTTAATCAATTTGGCCTCACTTTTTGGAACATGGATTTACAGTATTTTCCTAGCAGGATTTCAAACACATTTGCTGGATTAGTAAATGCTCCTCCATACTATCTCGATCAGTCCCTGCCTTGTCCTGTTCTGTCTCTCATTTCTCTGTTTGGCCAGCGGATGTCGCTGATCATCTCATTCTTTTCTTTGTGTTTCTCTAGTTTTAACACCAGTATTAGCTCATAGTGTTTCGCTTGTTCCCTGGACCTCCACATGGCTGGATGGGCTAAGCGTGCAGCTTCTAACACTGCATCCCATACCATGGGCATTTTCAGTCTTGGGCTCTGGTTTTTGTAAACCCCATGTTAATGTTAATGTATTTATGTACTTCAGTATAGGTCCTTCCATCTGTCTTTGTTCCTGGTTATTCCTCCCTGTTTTCAGTTCTATATCTTACATCCCGTAATCCTTGTGTCTCCTGTCATTTTTGTAGTGTTGGAGTAATTGTCAATGGCCCTCACCTGTTTCTTGTTTAGACCTCATTCTCTGTGAATATACATGTCTGTCCATGCCCTGTTCCTCTGTTGGTCATTGCATGAGTTACCTACAAGTGTCTGTGTTATCCAAACATAATTCTGTTGGATGTTTCCCTGCTAAGTACCCTATTTTGAATCCACGTGTTCTCTGTACAGTATGTTCCCTTGTTTAGTTAAGCCTTGCTAAATTCTTGTAGTGCCTACCTGCCTTTGTCTAGACCCCTCATGGGGTCTAAAGTCCAGTTGGTAATAAACTTTCCTGGTCTGTACACCGCGTAGTGGGTCATCGTTCATGAAGTTTGTAAAAAAAAAAAAATCTAAATACAGCTATTTAGTTTTAATTTATTGTAGCACACAGCTGAAGCTTAGAAGAAATTCTATACTGGATAGCTGACTTCTCATGACGCATGCATGTAGTCTGTGTGTATGGAGTTTCCATGTTATCCCCAAGTCACTTTCCTCCTGTAGTTCAAAAACATGCATTTAGGTCAACTGACCAGCAGCATGTGTGTGTATGTGCACTATTATGGACTGGCACCCCAATCTGGGTGAACCACTGCTATGTGATCTATGCTACCTATGACAGGGACCCCAGGTAAGCTGTTGAATGGATGCAGATCGCTTAGTTGACTATTTCATTGGTTGCTTAATCCTGGAAAACTGAAATATGCAACACATACTGGACAACGCTGCGAATACTGAAGTAAACGTCTCGAATCAGTTAAAAGGACCGGAGCTGTCCGCAGTGCTGAATTAAATTAACACCACGGCAGAAAACGACCAAGTGCCGTATTAACACGTTTATATAAATTAAAAGGTTGACTACGACAGATATCTTCTTCCGACGTCTGTGAGGTGTATGTACTAAACCTTCCAGATTATTAAAATCTAAACAAATCAGCTATTTTTATGGCGCCCAGGCAATGGGGTTTACGATTATAAATCACGCAGCGTTGTTATACATTGTTTTGATTGACTATCAACTTCCCAATCGCAGCATAGCTTTTTCAACATGAAAGATTTTTTATTGGACAAGAGTGAGGATGTGTGGGACATGTGATTAAAGATGACCCCGCCCTCCCCCCAACCTTCAAGCGGAGACAGGAATGAAAGGACCGCATATGGAGATGATACTGGAGCGCGTGATAGGTGTTCATTTCATTCGCTGTAAGACCTGGTTACGATAGTAGCGTTTAGAAATGTGTTTAACTGTAGAAATGTGTTTAACTTCTTTGGTATAGGGAAGCGATGGTACCTTAATTTATAAAAATATAGCTATTCGTTTAACAACGCGATAAGGCGTTTTGCAATTTCACCACTAATCCTTCTTGTTCATTAAATTAAAAAATCTATGCTTAAATACGCATTAATTTACCTTAAAAGTGTAGTTTTGCAAAATGTTAACTAGGACTTGTGGTACAAAAATATATAAAGAAAATGAAGAATCTCTTACACATTAGAAGGTGCGGCCCTGTGGAAACTGATGCAATTATTCTAGATAAATGACCGTGAACGCAAGTGCTCAGAAATTAGTAATACATCTAATTTAAATTCGTGGCGGATTGGTTGTCACGTAACAATAGTAGTGATACCCAGACTTTAAGATAAACACGTTGCTCTGATATAAGTTTTCTATTAAATAGAGCCTAAGATGGGTTTCATACCTGGCGTGTGGTAAATATCTGGATTAAATAACTTTGAAAAGAATCGACGGTAGCACCGCGAGAACAACCTGCGGGTGATGCTCCATCATAGTATACATCAGCACCAAGCAGTAGTTTTCGTACATGCCTGGCGTCTGCAATGAAAAGTATGCGTGCTTTTAGATTTTTGGCTATGTGATTTCGCCGTACACTTTTATATTTTTATTTTTTGCAAGAAGAAAGCGTTTGGGGAAAGGGTAATTGCGCTCGGGGAAGGCACGGTGCCGCCGGCAAGCATGCCGACTTCACGCTCCGGCGCCAGCGCAGCGGAATATTGGGTCGACGGCTCGCGGCGAGACGCCTCTATAGAGGATTTCTACATCATGGGCCCGGAATTAGGAAGGTACGGTTACCCCCGATCTCTGCTTTGCAGCTGCCCTAATTTCATGGACACTGGTGTGGAATGTCCGTTAATGTCCGCGCAGACGGCTCCTGCTGTATCCCAGATTACGTTATACGCTGTACCTGCGGCGTTTTCCGTGCCCTGTATGGTCCATGTTGCAGATCGAGCCTACACCTACAGGCAGATGTGCATACAGTGGAAATGCATTTCAGTTTTACAAATTTTGACAGTTTCATTATATAAGTATTTATTAGTAAAAGTAATATCACATACAAAATAACCATATATTTACCTGTATAAAATAAGGTATATATAATTGAGGGCACAGTGGAGCAGGTGTGGATCCATTTTTTAGTTTTTTTTTATAACAGTATTGAAACTTTTTTGAGTGATTATTATTGACTGCAACCGGAACACCGATCACTCAACTTCATTCACTGCTTTTCTGGATTTACATGAGTTCATCACTCTTATCAACGTTTCAATAATTGGTGATAGCAATCCGAAGAGTTCCTCTCACAATACAGGGTCTGCCCGCCATTTTGGGTGTGAAAAGATTATTTGAGAATGATTATATCTCTTCCTTTTATGAATAGAAATGCAAGGTCGACGTCTGTTGTAGACTGTAGATTCTTGTTTTTCAATTATCTGTCTTTATAAACAGTAAAGTAAAACGCTGCATACGGAAAGGAAAGTTGTATAGTTTCTCCAGGAGATAAATGTGCATGATCTTATATGCATGTGCACAATCGATAATTTCTAAATTATTAGCGACATTAGCGCATACACAGTGCGATAAAACATATTTTATTAAACGTATTTTTAGAGAGGGCTAAAACTACAGCAAACTAAGATTATATACATTTTAATATATCTATATATAACTGCCATCAGTTCCAGAAACCTAAAAACAGAAAGTTGACTTCAAATTCAGACTCAGGTGGTGTACACCGATGTTTTTTTTTTTTATCCCGATCTTGATCTCGATCTGAATTCTGTTCATTTTCATATTTTTTCCCCCAATATGTCACAATACATTTAACTTAAGTGCCAGTAAGGAACTACTGAATGACAAGTAAGCCATTTTGACTTTGGATAGCATTAATGAACTTTCATTATGAAATATATGTTACTTCTACATTACAATAAAAATGGATGGGGCTATTCTGTTCTTCGCTAATTATTTCTTTCAAATACAAAATGAAACGTTGTAGCTTTCAACATCCTCTGAATTTACTGAATGACAAACAGTTAGCAGTTTGATTGCATTTCGGGGGCTGACATGGAATCTCTCCTGAGTTCCTATTCTGCGATGTAGTGTTTGGCTCTGGCAAGCAGCTCTGGAAATGTTCGTGCTGCTGTTCATTCATTGTGGCAGCCTGTCTCAATGACCTCGATCGTTCTGCTTTAGTGAAGGATACGATCAGTAGAGTGGGGAGATAAGAGCCAGTCTTATTTTAGTCTGCATCTCGCTATCTCTCCTGACCATGATACCGGAGAGTGCATCTGCCCTTCTCTGAAGAGTCTCTTGTTTGCCTGTTGTCATGGGTTAGCATGTGTCTGCATGATGGGGAGTCATTCTTACTGCCTTTGAAACCAAACGGCATGTCATGTGGACTAGAACAACAATGACAGTGTCTGGAAGTCATGGGTTTGAACCCCTTGGCCAGAGTCGTATTCATGTCACTGTTGGACCATTAAACATGACCCTTAACCCCAGCTGCTCCAGGGAGTCTAGATACTGAATGATCCTGATCTCTGACTTCCTTCTATGTGACTTTGAACAAAATTGTCTACTAAATAAATACATGAAAATTTTCCCCACTGTATTTTGTTTCAGTTAACAATGATACAATATTTTATTATTTAAATTGTGCATGAACTGTACAGTAAATAAACACCTGGTTGCAAACAATTTTGTCACAAAACATAGAAAAAACAAAACAAATGATGATTTTAACAAATGATGATTTCAGTATTTCCTCATTTTCCTGGAAGCCACTGTGCTTTGTTTATATGTCAGTTAAAAGACATTCTACTTTTTCATTTCTGTATAATTCAATCAGAAGCCCATTTATCTACTGGCTCCTTCTGTTACCGTCTGCGAAACCTGGTACACAGAGTCCCCATGGTCCTCCCATATATGGATGAGAAGGGCCACCAGTGTTTATGTTGTGGAGAAGACATACCGGTTGCCAGGGGGATGCAGAGCCTTCCAAAGAAATAAAACAGATTGATGGAAGGAGAGGGGTCGAATTAGAGGGACATTGAGGGGCTAATATGTGAAAAATAGATGTTCAGATGTTTGATGGTCCTTTGTGGGTCTTTGCAGAGTAAAGGAAGATGACCTGGTGTTATTTATGAAAGGGGTTAGTTCTAGTCTGCACTGAGTTTTCTGGTTGGTATTCCTCAGAGGCTTTGGTCTGTCCAATACTCTTCCTTATTCTGTGTCAGTAATGGCTGAGAAGTTTTATAACTGGAGAAAATATTTAGTGCATGGTGTCATCTTCACATTTTTAATCATTGTTAAGAAAAAAAAATAGAATATAGATGAATTCCCCCGTGCTTTACGCACTCCTGGCCAAGAGAAACCTTCATCATTGCTTCTCTGTAGAAGCAGATGCGCTTAATGACATATCCCTATGGCTGTATAATTTGCCACGAAGGAAGATTTACACACATTGGATGTGACGTGATCCAGGCACACAAGGGTAACATAAAGTCAGCAGGCTCCATCTGTACCCCTTTATTTGTTGGCTTGTTTGTTTATTTTGCAGCTTTAAAGAAATGACCAAGAACGGCGCAGCGCATCCTGCAAAGCGATCCAGATGTCCACATGCTTTTTGTTTACCTGTGCAGTATCATAGTGGTCTGCTGGCCAATCACAAGAGCCTGTAACATACCTGTAGCACTCGCACTCTGTTTTCTTGATATAGCAGATGTTAGTCAGTAAACAGTCCAAACTCCAGCGGTTATACAGCACATATCATGCAGAAAAATTGTTTGTTAACAGTTGCAAGAGTGATTCTATTTCTTCTCCAAGGGGGGCCACGTCTGTGGTGTTCCGGTGTGAAGAGAAGCAGACAGAGAAGTTCTATGCTTCCAAGATACTAAAGAAAACGGTAAGTAGTACCAGCATTGTGATGATTTTCAAAATCAAGGCCTCAGTGTCTAATGTTTTTATTGCTGCGCTAGATTGACAAGAAAATAGTACGGACTGAAATTGGAGTCTTGCTGAGGCTCTCCCATCCGAATATTGTAAGTACTGTCAGACTCCTCGTGAAATACAAAACATCTCTTAGGTGATTTTCATTGGTGAATTCCAGGACTTTTAAGCATAACATGGAGCTGGTGGTACGAGGCAAGTCCATTGTTTAGATTTTACCCTCTTGTTTCCCCTGGGTGTAAGATCCGCCTGAAGGAGATCTTCGAGACAGATACCGAGATCGCTCTGATCCTGGAGCTGGTGACCGGGGGGGAACTCTTTGACAGGTTGTTTCTATAAATACTTATAAACCTCACAGCCCAGTACCCTGGTTGAATATTATGGGACCTTAGTCATTTAGCTGTGTATCCTGTTTCATTACAGAAGCCAGTTCGTGACAAGTGCTGTATTCACGCTGTATTATAACTGGACTACAGAGGCTTCAGTCGAATGAAGAGTGAAATGTTTTCACCTTCCTTGCTGAATCACAGATTGTACATTAATGCTTGATGCATCTGTCTTCAGAAATCGTATTCCCTAAAAAAAAAACTTTACACTAAATTCTGGTAAATTAAAAGCAATTTATTATAATATGATTGTCTTGATTTTTGGCCTCAGTTCTTAGGCGTAGCCCTACCATTTTCTTTTTATGTGGCCAGAGGCTTTTACCCAGAATGCACATGTTTGTCATCTAATGATTGGCTAGTTCTTGGATCCATGTTGACAGCACATGTTTTCCCCCCCCAGGATTGTGGAAAGAGGATACTACAGCGAAAGGGACGCTGCTCACGTTATCAAGCAGATTCTGGAGGCGGTGGCGGTAAGACCAGGACCGAGAGGTCGCTGATAAGCTCCTATGTGGAGTTCGTCTTCATGTCCTTCCATAGATTTATATTGCAAAGTAAAATTACATCACCGCCCTAAAAAAAGGAAAACAGAAGAGAATTTTTTTAAGAAAACTTGAAGATATTTCAGCTCAGCAGGATTTTGAGGGTGTAAATTAGAGGTGCGATGAACATGACAACTGTGGATAGAGGAATATGAACAGAACATTTCTTTATACAGTATCATGCAAAAGTCAAAAGGAAGTCAATGGGAATGTTTAAAGCACGGCAATTTGAGTTCCATTTATTAAATTTGTTTTTATTTTAATACTTTTTAAAAACGTTGTTTCAGTTTTATTAGTTTTCAACCATTTTTATTTCAGTTTGCATTTTTACTCAGCTTCATAATGTTGTTTCAGTTTAGTTTTGAAAGCCCTCAGTAGATTGTGCTAATTTTGAGGCTCTCTTCAGTAGTGGGGTGGTTCATCTCCCTGTGGGGAAGTTGGCGGTCAATTGCATGGTCTGGATTACACTATGTTTCGTTGCTATGATGCTGAAGCAACATAGCTACAGACAGTCTACGAAAAGCAAATGTGAGTTTACAAAGGTTGCTGTGTGTTTTTATATGACAATTTATCAAATATTTTCAGATTGTCAGAATATAAGACTTTGACCTGTGCAGTATGTGGATATACAAAAAGATTATTTTTGATTTGAAAACCAGTTCAACCAATTCACTGAAAAGAGCCCGTTTAAAGAAAACTTGGATTATTGACTTGGATGACCATATCAGGTTGTAGTTCGCGTAGTACTTTAATCTCTGGACTTGGATACTAATACAGTGGTACCTTGGTTCTCGAACTCACTAGAACTCGAATTTCTTGAAAGTCCAACAAACCAGTTTGACCTAGTACTCTATTGGAATATCATAAGTCGAACTGTGAACACTGACCCGATATAAATTGTACGCGCCAGGAAATGAGTCGTACTGCAATGCAATTCTTACTTGAATGCCTTCTTCACAGACTGGAC
>JABFEA020000036.1:21842749-21866177 GCA_019775915.2 Cyphomyrus plagiostoma
CTTTTCCCGTCCTTATTTTTTGTATTTTAATTTTTATTTAATCACCACAATTAAAGCATCTTATGTCTTTACAAAAAATTTCCATTTACTGTTCTTTTGGGGCTTGGTCCCCCCACCCACCCCCCCATGCTCAGCAGGGGTACAGGTCTGCCTAATCCGATACTCCTGTCTCTTGCTGTATTGCAGCTCGCCGCTCTGGTGGTGGGCTTGAGTGGCATGTACCTGCTGGTAAACTTCAGGCTGACTGGGCTGCTTTTCCGCAACATCTACTTAATCTTACCGGCGATCGTGGCTCTGGTCAGCGCAGCTGTCCTGCTCGCCAGTGGGGGCATCGGCTGCTGGATGTCCATCAGGGACAGTACTGTGCTGCAGGCTGCGGTGAGATGCTTTATACAGCTACAGTGCAAGGATGACACCAGAGGTCCATCCATCAGGCATCAAAGTCACAAAGGGCCCTTCCAGTAGGGCTGGGTGATATTATATCGATATTCAGCGCATGCGCAATAATCACCAGGGCTTCAGATAACGGGCGAATCATTTAACCGTACGCCAGCCTTTAGGTACTATACCGGCATTTATTTACGCCCACAGTCTGTTATGTAGATTATTAGTGCACCTAAAACATTGATGAGGCATTTTATGATACCCAAAAGTTAGCAATCAGTATAAATTTGGCATATTTTAATGTTTAATAAACATGTCAAATTTTAAACTGCAAAAAGTGCTGTCACACAACTGGTGTCTTTTTACCTTGTTTATGCACAAGGTCGCCTTTTTAAAAAGATGTCGTAGCTGCTGAGCTGATATTCACCACCACTCTAGTGCATATCGCGTATTGGGCTTAAGTACACCAAACCATAGTATACCAAAACAGTATTATGTGGTTTACTCCGCTAAACGAATCTAATAAACATAGATAAGCCAAGGTGATGCAGATCAGTAACTTTTAGGCATGTCATCAATATTTTAGGCGCACTACTACTCTGCTTACCAAATTGTGGGCGTAAACAAACGTCCATATTGTACTGAAAAGCTGCCATCCGGCCAAATGTTTTGCCTGTCGTCTGAAGCCCTGGTAATTATTGTGCATGTGCAGTATATCGATATCATATCGCCCAGCCCTACTGGAGGGGTGTACCCCTACCTTTTACCCCATGCTGCCTACGTCTGGTTTCAGGCTCACTTTGAACTTATGATGGATGGATAGGTGGATGGAGTTACACTCAAACTTGATCAGTTGATATACACTCAGTCACAAAAAAAGTTAAGCACCCAAACGGCGTGATTGGAACTTAAATGAATCTGCGAGTGGTGAAAGGTCATGTGACTGTATCGCAATGATTATAATATCTGATGAAATAGACATCAGAGTTGGCAGTATGGGCACACTGCCGGTCCCATGTCAGAGGGTGTGGATGGGCACTGCACTGTCATACCCTATGGCTCCCCACACCATGATGTCATACCCTATGGCTCCCCACACCATGATGTCATACCCTATGGCTCCCCACACCATGAGGTCATACCCTATGGCTCCCCACACCATGAGGTCATACCCTATGGCTCCCCACACCATGATGCCAGGAGTAACGCCGGTGTGACTCTCCACAGCATTAGCAGGATTGGTCCTCTCCCCTCTGTGCCACCGTACCCACACACGATGGTCAACCATAGTAATGCAGATCCGAGGTTCATCGCTAGATATGGTACGACGCCACACGTCATCAGTCCATGTCTCCTGGTTATGGTATCACCTCAAATGCTGGTGTTAAGGGCATGAATCTCGAACCCGTAGTTCAGCTGATGTCAGTCATCGAGACACGGTGCAGGATTCCGTGGGGTGTTGTAGAGAGTCTGTGTCTGGATGGCGGGTACAGATGCCATGGGGCTCTGTAAAGCTAGCCGAATAATATGATGATCTTCCCTTGGTGTGGTCTATCTTGGGTGACTGGAACCATCACGACATGTGTGGGCGCCCTCGTGCACATTGGTTCCAACATGGGGTGACTGTGACATCTGCATGCCCCACTTGTCAGGCAATTGCACGATTAGACCACCCAGCCGCATGAAGACCCACAGTGTGACCCCTGTCAAACTCCGTCACGTGTTGGTAAAGCTGTCTAATGTGTCTATGAGGCATCCTCTGTGTCTGGTGACTAGACTTGCCAGCTCCTTCCAAATCTAATCATTTACCTGCCCATTGCTGGTCTGGTACCAAATTGCATCCAAATCGAACCCTTACTTCTGGGTGCTTAACTTTTTTGGTCACTGAGTGTATATGATATGGACTTTGTCTAATCCAGAGTGTAATACAGAAGACCTGACAACTTTTCTTTAAAATAATTCACTTAGCGGGAGAACATTTTAAAACAAATTTGAGGAAGCACTTCTTTACGCAGCATGTAGTTAGAGTATGGAATAGTCTTCCTGCTAGTGTAGCGGAAGCTAAAACCCTGGGTTCCTTTATATCAGAACAAGATAAGATTTTTAACAACTCTGAGCTATTAGTTAAGTTCTCCCAAAACGAGCTTGATGGGCCGAATGGCCTCCTCTCGTTTGTAAATTTATGTTCTTATGCTGCCTGTCAGTTGTTACCAAAGATACAGATTGCTAACTTTTAGGTGTCGCAAAAGGTTTCACATTAATACTTTAGGCGCATTACTAATCTGTTTACCAAATTGTGGGCGTAAATTAACATCCGTATAGTACCGAAAAGCTGCCATCCGGAGCCTGTCATCTGAAGCCCCAGTAATTATAGTGTAATACAGACCTGACAAATTTTCCTTAAGAACTTGCGATGCAGCCTGTCAGTAGTTACCAAATCCACTTTTCTAGTACCTTCTTGTAGAATCTTAGGAATCTTATGATCATACGCTCAAGTGTATTCTAAGACTTTGATATGTGATCTTTCACAAGACCTACCCTTTGACTGTAATGGTAAATAAACCTGTTTTTAATGCTTTTTTTTTCCAGTTTGTTTATCTGCTCGTCATTGTATTTTGCCTTGAGGCGACAGCGTCTGTCCTGTCCTACGTGAACATAGGCAAGGTAACGTGATTGACTGGTTTAATTAAAGCTACAGAACATTTTAATTTTTCATGCCACCTTAATCTCAGCGTTTAATTCGATTATGGTGCCATCTGTACTCCTAGGTGCATTCGGAATTTGAGCCTTTTTGGGGGATGTTTCAGAATTACACTGGCAACAAGCAGGACTTCAATTCTAACGCAGTGGATGCCATTCAGGAAGAGGTGTGTTTATTATATTTTGTTTTCAGTGAAATCAAATTTTCCAATATAAGCTTGGCATCTGTTATATTTTGTGAATTATTTAATTCACCCAGGATGTGTGTAGTTTCAATAATTCATGTTCAGCTGATTAGCATTTTAAGAAATGTTGTCATTTTATTATGCACGTTTTATGTACACAAGTAACGGTTTCTGTTGTATATGAGTATAAATCTAAGGGCACATTTAAGACAACAAAGATCGACTAAACTGAGGTACAAGTCAAATGCAACTAAGACAGACAGGAATAAGAACTAAAATAACTAAATTTTAAAAGGTGGTGCAGTGGTTGGCACTGTCGCCTCACACCTCTTGAACCAGAGTTTGAGTCTCTGCTATGGTTCCTTGTGTGTGGAGTTTGCATGTTCTACCTGGGTCGTCGCGGGGTTTCCTCCAGGTACTCTGGTTTCCCCCCACAGTCCCCAACATGCTGAGGTGAACAGGAGTTACCAAATTGCCCATAGATGTGCGTGTATGAATGAATGGTGTGTGTGAGTGTGCCCTGCGATGGGTTAGTTCTTGGGTTGTTTCCTGCCTTGCACCTGTACCCTCTGGGATGGGCTCCAGACCCCCTGCAACCCTGAAGAGAACAAGCAGTTACAGAAAATGGATGAATGGATAGGAATAGAATTAAATATAAATGAAAATAATTTTTAAAATCAAATGAATAAAAGACAGCTACTCGTGTTAATCAAAAGCCAGTGAGAGAACTTGGTTTCTTAAGAGCTCAGACCAGGTGCTGACCTAATGTGGAGGGTGTGAATGTCAGGAAAGCACGATGCCCCTGCCTTCACCCCTCAGCATGATGAATAGCATCTTATCAGAGAACCTAAGTGCCCCAGTTGGGGAGCAGGGTTGCAGCAATGGAAGAAGGTGCTAAACCGTTCAGGCAGGTAAAAAGCAGTAATACCTTAAAATCAACTCTGTAATGGAAGACAATAAAGAGAGGCTAGTATAAGCTATATATGGACTTGCATATGTCAGGAGTCGAGCTGCAGTGTTCTGGATGAGTTGAAGGTGAGAGAGACAATGCTGACTTACAGCAGTGTACATCGGGTCACAATAGTCCAGGAGAGAGGAGATAATAGCATATAATGCCTTCTCCAAATCAGTAATGGAGAGAGGTGGTTTGGTCTTAGTACCCTCAGCTAGAAGAAGTTGACCGTGACAACAGAATTAATCTGTCAAATTTAAAATCACTGGGAAATATCACATCCAAGTTCTTAGCAGAGTGTTTGTTGAAAGGAGCAAGTGCCTCAAGGTTCGAATATCTAATACTGTATATCATCCTCACAGTTCATCAAGGATTTAGTGGAGTTTCCCTGTTCGAGTGGCAGATTAGATTTGTGTGAACAATCCTTAAGACTGACTGAAAAACCTCTACCTGTCAGATATGGTTTGAACTAGGGAGACCTAACCCTGGTCCTGGAGGGCCGGGATCCAGCAGGTTTTCCATCTGACTTGGTCTCTGATGAACCACACCTGATCTCAGGCAGATAGTAAGTCATCAGGTGGGATAAAAAACCTGCAGGATATCAGCACTCCAGGATTAGGGCTGCCTACCCCTGATTCAAACCATGTGAGAGCAGTACCCTGTATGCCGACGTGTCACTCGAGACATGGGATAAGAATGTTATAGTGAACTGTATCAAAAGCTGCACTGAGATCTGAGAGCTCAAGAACAGCAGCGTGACCAGAGTTGGCAATTAATAAAAGATCTTTCAGAAGCTTTAAAAGAGCAGAATCTCTGCTAGAATGAGAATCAAAACCAGATTGAAATGCTTCACCAAGGCCGTTATCTTCCAAAACAAACTGTAATTCCAGGATAACTGCTTTCTCCAGAACTGGCTATTGAAAATAGGCAGGATTATGGACTCAACACTGTGGAAGACCTGTTTGAGAAGGCTAAAGGGGACAATGTCAGCAGGACAGGTCGTGGGCTTCAAGTTACCAGCTATTTCTGCCAAGACAGGGAGACACACGCTGACTCAGGACAGCAGAATGTGTGGCCAGGGTCGGTCATGGGCAGGAAGGAAAAGGCGAGATCGAATGTCAGTAGTCTTCTCAACAAAAAAACCTCGACAAGTTACTGAAGACGAGGCAGGTAGAAGTGCTCGGGTCAGCAGCTGTGGTTATGGTACTAAACAAACTCTAGGCCTGTGGCAATTATTCCCAACCATTTTTGAAGACTTCATCGCATCATGGTACTCGACACCTGAATCTTATCTTTCTTCCTCTTTGGTTTATGTTCTCTTGCATGCCTGCCTAAGGGTTTGAGTTGTACCAGGCTGCTGTAAATATAGTATTTTTACTGAGCGCTTTCTGTCCTTGTGATGAAGTAATGTCCATTGCATTTTTAAATGAACATGTGACTAAGGTAGTGGCTGAACATAAATAAATTGTTTCTACAGTTACAGTGCTGTGGAGTCCATAATTACAGTGACTGGTTCGGCACCCCTTGGTTTAACCACACTGGTAAAATTGAAGTGCCCCACAGCTGCTGTAACTCCACCTTCGACACGTGCAATGGCACCCTGGACAGGCCAGATCTCCTCTATCCACAGGTACGTGCTAAGCTTTCCATGGAGCACCGACAGAAAAATCCTGAAGCAATAACGTCCACCTATTTTAATTTTTTTTTTTTTTTTTTTTGTTTTTGTGAATTATTTTTACTGAATTTCTTCCTGCTGCACAGTCCCATAATTGTCTGCGGAAAACCTGAAGAGAACGACCTCTTTCATTAGCATGAGCCGTAGAAAATTAGAAACACAGCTAGTCCAGGAGCAGATGCATGTTAAAAGTCAATCATTCCAAAAAGAAAATAACCTAGCAGAAAGCATTTAGTGTATGTCCAAGATAAGCAGGTATGGAAAAATGAATGAATGAATGAATGACAGGAGCGTGTCCAGTTAGTCTTTCAGAGATGCAGCGCATAGCCTAATACAAGATGCAACCTGGACCTGCCTGCCACTTAATTACTAGAAAACGTTAAAGAAAAAAAAAGGCTTGCGAATGTGATTAAAGCTACATGCTTACACAACTAGCAGACCTGACTAAATCGATTCATTGGAGTTTCTGTGGTTTGCTGTGAAACTAATTAGCTGCATGTTACAATAAATAATCTTGGCTCTTGGTGTATTTAGGTTTTTTATCCATTTTCATGTTCGTCTTGTCGTGCTAGCCTTGTTACCTGTATCGGGTCACTGAAAGTCAGTGAACCAGACCGAAGCCTGTGCAATACTAGGCCGTATAAATCAGACCAATGAAAATCATTATTTAAGTTCAAGAAAAAGAAGCCTTTGGACCACCATCTGTTTTCAGCACATTCAACTACTTTTGATTTTGGTAGCATAGTTTTTGTTTGCTGCATCTGAAGTTAGATGAGGTGCATTCCGGCGTATTTTTTTGGAAAGTTTTTTTTGCAGTTTTCTTAGTCTTTCCTGGTATGATTTTTTTTTTTTTACTTGAATTTTGATACACATTGTTTGATATTTTATGCAAAGGAGCAGTTTTGGTGCTTGTAAATGTTTTCACTTACTCTGGAGGTTGTGTACTTGACTGCTTTATGGTCTGCCTGTGCAGGGCTGTCAGGCGAAGCTGGAGGGCGGCTGGGTGTTTGTCCTTTACTTTATTATCATTTCCTCTGCGGTGGTTGCTGTCATTCAGGTGAGTCTGTCCACTAATAACACACTAACCTTTATCCTTGGCTATCAACCTTTGTAATGGGGTAGCCTATCTTTAATTAAAGGGTATATTACATTGTATAGTAATGTGCAGAAAGTAACACCAACCTAAAGCAACGGGTGCTCTTTTTCTCAGCAGCTTTGAGAATTAAACACTCAAAGAGAATTTTATACATTTATGATATGGTTTAAGCTTTTTGTTAAGTACAGATAAATATTGCATACTGTGAGGGGACAACCTCAGTAGTATTCTTGGTTGTATTATAATATTATAGTATAATGTAGTATTCATTGTAAGTAGAAAAAAGTAAAAGATGTTGCCACAAAGGAAAATGGCAGGGAGATGAAAAAGTTGCATTAAAAGCATAGTAGTGTATTAAAGTATATTTAAGGTGTTTGCAACGGTGATTGCAGCAGAAGTGAATTAAGGCAGGTTTGAGCTGTACGGAACAGGCTGATTTTTACATCCTGTATCATGTTAGGATAACGGGAAGAATGGGGCCCTGGAAGCAGCATTCTCGCCCACCCCATACAACACAAAGCCATACTTTAAAGACGAGAAATGGGGAAACTGTCAGTTTTCACGCCCCCCCCCCCACCACCACCACAGTTAATCATCGGCTGAATCCCTCCGCGTCCTTGATAAACTGGCACTGCCGCAGAGGGCGGTCAGTGGTCAGGGGGCTATTTTCAGCCTGACTGCCGTCTCCCTCGGGTCCCATCACCTTAGCCCCCTTTTACACTGAGGATTACTTTGTACTTTGGTAGATTAACATGCTAATTGGACAGTTCTGCCTACAGCACACTGGCACCAGATAGACCAATGGGACCACTAAGCTGTGGACCAGCCATGACAGCCTGGCAGTGGCAAAGGCTCCAGGTCGGCGAACGATGCAGCCTGACTTAAAATCGCCCTGTGGCTGTGGGATTCTTCCCACAAGGAGAACGTCCAGCTGAGCAAAGAAAAGCAGTTTTTTTTTACATAGTAAATTAGTTTCTAAATCAGGGCTGTGAGGCTAAGAGGGACACTCTTGTAACACTGGGTACAGTTCCCAGGAGGTTCACCTTTTGAAAAAGGGCAGTCAAAGCAGCAAGATTCAGCGGAGCTGACCTGACGCTTAAAAGCTTCAGAGGTGATGAGCTTTCAAATCCCATTTTGTATTCTGTGCTGCCTGAATTCAGCCACTATGAGGAAAATGGGCTCACGTTCGGTGCATTTCTGGTGACACTTTCCTTGAGGGAGGCATAAGTAACTTAGTAATTCAGTTACTACTCAAGTACAAATCATGCACAAAAGTAGTATCTGCATAAAATACATGAACCGTTTTGATTGATGAATGATAAACAAAGATGAAATCAGTATGTAACTTGGATACTAAGTAGGAGTGTATTACTGCATTATACGGGCCCCGTCAAGTAAAGTGTTACCTTTTTTTAATGTTCCAAGTCTATAATTGTTTGATTTTCACAAATTATGTGCATTAAAATACAGAAGTACAAAAGACATTGTCTAAATAATCTCATCTAATGCACCGGTCTGAGTCTAGTTAGGTAAAGTGTGTAATAAGCGGTTAGCTAAATCAATGAAATGTTGACTTTTAATATTCCAAAAGTCAACATATTTAAGCAATAATTTAGCCCATCATTTAAGAAAATATTAAATTCAGATTCAATGTCTTATTATTCCAGATAACATCTACTGATGTTGCAGGTTGTATGCCACTGGATATATTGAAGATTATATAAACGATAAGTAATGGTTATAGTATATCTGCAATTTTTTTTTTCTTTTTGGCAGTATCTGCATGTTAAAAAAATATAGGAAAAATTATCTTCCACCAAAGACACCGAAATGCATTGCGTGAACGCTTGAGGAGAGTTTGGTATATGAGAGAGTTGGCTTTTTGGGGGCAGATATGACTTAGGGGAACCCAGAACGAAGAAAATGCCTTCAGAAAAGATTGGGGGTGTCCTGCTAAATGCAAAAGCACAGGTACAAGGGCAGGGGACGGTTCTGGCCTGGGGTAGTGGTCAGAACAGTAGGAGAGCTCTGGGAATGGGGTTAGGGTTGAACAAATCACTGTGCACAATGGCAATCACCTGACTTTATTTTTTATTTTTTCCTTCTCCCTCCACCTCTACCTCACCCCTTCTCATCAGTCCTCTTAAAACTAAAAATCGTCGTATTTGTGCGACATTGTCCATCGTGTTGACCTGAAATTTCATAGATGGGACATTTTAACCGAATATGATTCTGCGAAAGCTGAAGATGGCAAATTGTGCACTTTTCTGTTTCTGCTTCTATTTTTTTTTTAATTTCCTATTGTCTTTTGCATTTGTTTTAATTGTGTGTTTAAGAATCGATTGCTTTAATTAAATTTTAAGTTTAAATAAACTTCAAGTTAAATTGTATCTCATACCACTACTTGCATCAAAACAGATTTTAGATGTCATATTTTTGCACATAATGAAAATTAGCCTTGTTCTTATTTCTAAATAAGAAAAATGTACAGAAGCCAACATTGCAAGCACAGGCAATTTGTGCCATTATATTTTTGTGAACAGACATTGCTCAATATGAACATTAGGGCTGCATTTGAACAAACAGTTTGGCTATTTTTATAATATGCTTAAGAGTTGTTTATTTTAAGAACTGCAACCAAAACCCTGCCTTCCTACCTGAGCGGTTAGCATAAATATCCCTGACACAGCTGTGGACTTGCCCATGAATCCCTTTCACAAATGAGGGTCAGATTGCAAATGTGTATGTATCCATAATGTTTCCATAATTTCCAAAAATCATTTCTCCTCTTCTCTGTTCTAGGTCGTTGGGCTGGTCACTGCAGCCCAGCTGATGAGAGATCAACCCTTGCAGGAGTATCGAATCTTGGACAGGGATTCAGTAAACTAGACACATTCTGTGCATATTCTGATGTCCAACAAACATCACGATTTAATTTCTCATTTGGAGAGTAATTAAGTCATTAACGTTTTGTAACTGTGGGGAAATCTACTTCTGCAATTTTTTTAGCCTTTTAATAAGCTTAAACAAGGTAAAGATGATCATTTTCCAGATATGATGAACAGGGATGTTTTCAGCTTATTCGTAATGTTTGTATAGAATAAATGCATAAACTGAATAAATGTATTAATTGTCACACTGAGTAAGGAGCAGGAACGTTTGTCTCGGCAAGTAGCATAAAAAGACCATAGCATTGAGCAAGTTCACTAGTTTGAATAGCATCAGTAAAATATTCTGCTCAGTAAACTGGGACAATTAGCAGTGTAAGCTGTGCCTTTGCTACCTGCTCATATAGAGAAACACTGAGGAAGACCGGAGGAATGGCAGTGGTGTATGATACTGTAAAACCAATGGAAGTAAATGCTCTGCATTTTATTTGAAGCTGTGTTTAGTTTTGCAATGTATTTAGCAGTAGAAAAAAGGTATTTATTCAGTCATACTCTATCCCAGTGTTTTTTAAACCAGTCCTCCCAGGGAATTGGGAGACGGCAAAAACATGGACCACCTGGGGGTCTCTGAGGACTGGTTTAAGAAACACTGCTCTAGTCTTCAATGGGTGACTTTTTCTTGTGGTTTGGGTGATGTGCTGCACACTCTCTGAAAGAAGCTTCTCACAGTGAAAGGTTCCGGAATAACATTAATTTACCTGCATGCAAGGCTGGAACTGTCTTCTACTAGCCAAGGTTGCTCAGTAAAAAATGTAGTCTAACATTATTTTCTTTGGCTAGCATTTATTTTTTTTGTACCTGCCCTTTGTCTGACTTGCCTGCCGCAGGTGAGTGGGCAGTTTAATTTCTACCCCTGCTTATATGTGCGTCTCGTGTAGAGTAAGAAGGAATACATGAAAACTGACAAAGTCCTATGTACATGTTTTTGTACAAATGCCAAATAACTATACAATTCTTTTCGTACTGCTAAGAGATTCATCCGCAGTCCACCAGAGGGACCCATTACACAAATCCAGGTCGTGAAAGGTCCGTTCTGATTGTTTTCTTCGAATATGTTTTTGTGTGTTCTTAGAATGACACATCATATTCGCATATATGTGTATGTGTGTGTGTGTAAGACCTTGGTAAAATCAGAATCAACTCAAAAAGGTTCACAACGAATATTCCAAGAAAATAAATCAGAATGGAGCTTTCTGTCCATCCTTCTAATCAATCATCCTGGTTACGGGCATCCAGGACACTGAACGCTGTCCAAGGCACCACGGAGGTTGAATTTTCAGGTCCAGAAAGTAAAACTATAGACCAAGATTTTGTTTCAACCAATGAGTTGAGTCCTCTGTCATTGTACCTCTTTAAAATCAACTAGTTGGTTGAAACAAAATTTTGGTCTGGACTTTCTGGGCCTGAAATTTCCACCTCTGCAAAGCAATACAGGGGAAAAGGCAGGCGTTCACTCTGGATGGCTTGCTAGTCCAACACAGGAAAAATGTGCAATCACTTGCTGCAAGCAATTTAGGGATAGCAGGTTGCTTAGCTGCATGTCTTTTGAGGAAACCCACACAAAGAGGTCTGATCTGAACCCACAACCCCTGAAGCTGGAGACTATGGTGCTGCCAAATAAAGTGTTCATTCTTATTTTTCATGTAATTTTGGGTTCTGTCTTTACTTAAAGAGCCATATATATGAGCACAACACAATTATATGAAACATATTACACACACACTGCTACTGTTAATATTACTATTTGAACTGGTAGATACAGATAATATTTTACTTTACAAGGTTGGTAAGATCTCCCAATGCTGGAAAATCACAATATTTGTGGAAGGTAACTACTGGTGATATCTGTGGCAGACTTTTCCAGTTGAAGCCATAACTATGAAATACCTACACTGACTATTCTTTCACTTGGTTGAATCTCACTTGTACAAAAGTTCTCTCCCTAATGAAAAAAAAAAATCACTCACATAACTTACAAGCAATGTCAGTCCAGGAATGTCCGTGGTTGTATACAATAAAGGCGCTTTTAAATGAATTTTTAATGGCTATACAACCGGGTCCATGACACATACTTTTCAGTATTCTCAATCCTCAAAGACTGCGCGCCAAGCCATACCAGGAACATCTGCTCCTTCCTTAAGATAGAGAAAGAAGAATGGCAGCACTGAAACCAATGGAACTGAGAGATGCACATGAATGACATGTAATATATCAAATGATACGGCCGAGGAGGCGGACCCTACAAGTGCCTGCCCCCTCGCCGATTGGATGATTGTCGTCTTCAACGAGCTTCATTGTCTGAGGGGAGTAGTACGCAGCCTCGATCCGCAGCACCGGCCTTCGTGTCCTTGGAGCAGTTCGAGTAATCGGTTTAAAAGCAGAGTCGGTGTTCAGGAGGAGCAGGTAAAGTGTTTAAGGTGTTTCAGAGTGGTGCACTTCTTACAGAGTTAGTCATTAACTCCGAGGGGAAGCAGGGGTTTCGCCCATGCGGCTAGGAAAAACCGAGGCCTACTCAGGCTTCGGCGAATTCTGGCCGCTTACCGCTTGGCTTTTACCTGTAAAATCTGGACCGAATATTTAGGCAAAAAGTTGGGACTCTAATAGCATGGTGTGCCGCGACAGGCTGCCTTTTTACTCTTTTATATCCGTCTGGACATTTTGTTGGGCTTTATGCACGCTTATATGTGAAGTTAGCCATTTTGCTGTAAAACCGCCTAATTAGTTATACGTCATTAACGAATAGCCGAAGATAGCTAACTAACCCGCTTCTTTCTGTAAGCTGGCTGGCTGATTTTTAGATAAATACGCCCATAACGATCTTGGCGTGCTTCTTAAACTGATGGACCTTTATATCGCCTTATGCTGTATTTCGGAGGACTTGTACCTAAAATGGCTGCTGGCGCCTTGCCGTTAGTTACCAGGCAGAGATGGGCCGAGAGCCACATTAACCCGTTTGTCTTCCTACGGTGGCGGTAACCAGCGGGCGGAAGTGTGCCGCTCACCGGTTACATCCGGCTGGTTAACGTGCGTTTTGTGGCCGTTTTCGTTGTGAACCTTTCCCGCCTTAATTTGAGTTGAGTGTCTGATTTTGCCGAGGTCTTTCAGTCCCACTTAAGTGGGATGCGCCGGTCGTGATGGATGATGTGCATGGGGTGGTAATGCGGAAGCTGCGGAGCGTGTTAGGGCACTGCTAGGTAGCCAGTGAGACGGCGCAAACTAAAGTGCCCTGCTTCGTTTCCCAATATGTGTCCCGAAGTATCAGTGTCACATACGACGGGATCATGCTTGCAGGGGGTGGGGTGAAGACAGACAGAAATTAAAACGCACTAAAAAGAAATCTTTCTGGTTCGCTTTGGGCATCTTTGAGTTAAGGGTGAAGTTTTAAAAGGACTCTCATTGGGAACCAGTCGTTGAGACTGATAGTTGTTCTGTTCTCTCCACAGGTATTTCCTGAAGAAGGCTGAACATCTTGCTCGATTTTTCTTTAATTTTGTTTTCTGAAATAAGTCTTCCTCCTTTCTGTTCAATTTTTTTTGTTTTTGTGTTTTTATTTGGTTTCCCCCTTCCTCCCTAGCGTGTATTTTTACTATCTTTTGTTTTTGGTACCTTCAGATTTGGGATCTGTGAAGTGTCTTCATGGCAGTCAGAAGGGGACACATTAGGTACCTGAAAGTGAGTAGCAGATGTGTATATATTTGTATACCATTTAAACACTGTTTAGCTATTTTTTATCATAGTCACTTAGTTTACACTGTAGTTACCTTCAGTTGCATGTGATTAGTTGTTCTGGCAGGTATTACTATTTAAGGAAGCAACATTGACAATTAATTGCTTAAGCCTTATTGAGGCGTCATATGTTATTGGTAGTATTGTTTGAAAATTGTTATTCCTGATTCCACATAATCGTTCACAAATCGCCAGTGGAATTGTGAATACATTTTTACACTTAGATTTCCACAAACCTAATCACACGTAGCTGGAGAGTGTAGTAGACTTCAGCACACCCAGCTTCTGCCATTCAATCGTTTTGTGATGACCTCAGTTTGGTAAACCGACCATTAGCCTGTTATCCTCTCCGGGTGCATTGAGATCTGTTCTAATAGTGCTGAAGCAATATCTCAGAGCTTATGTGGCAGGCACTTGGTTGTGCTGTTTTCAGGTCACTCTCTGGATGTGCATCCTGGAGTTGTAAAGTCATAATCTATGTAGCACAATGCAGAGCTAACAAACAGGGGTTGTTTGCTTCCTAACATGTATAACAGTCAGTACTTGTCTAGTTACTCTGTTGCAAATGGTCTTTCGAGCATTTGGACCTTTCAGTGTCTGTCTGCCGAATTGTGGGTTGGGCGGGGTTATCTGCAAAATGTGTTCCAGACATCCCATCCGAGTAGTTTTTACTACCGGGAAACGTTTGGCAATTAAATGTTTCTTTTATATTGGCATGTGTACATGTTACGAATGAGTCAATATGTGAGTGGAAATGACGTGCTGCGCTTCTGTCCCCAACTCATTTGCCTCCTAAAAATGTCCACCGCCCCACTGTTGCATCAATGGAAACCATTACAGCAGAACGTGCTGGTCTTTGGCAGACCTCTGTGAGCGGTGACCACTACGCTCTTAACTGTGAAGCATGGGGGAAAATGCACAGGAAACAAAGGATGTAGGTGACGGAGCGCCAGATTCCTCAGGCTGATCGTGAATGATGCAATATGAGTGTTGCTATTGCAGGTTTGCGAGGTTCAGAGCTGCCAGGGTAATGAAAGCAGGGAAGCGCAGCAGCACGGCAGTAAGGGTGCCAGTTCACTGAAGGTATGTTCACAGGGGCAAACGTGAGCAGTGCTTGTATTTTTTCCCATTGATTCCAGTTTCACTCATCAGATATTTTCTTTAGCATTAGGGTTAAGTTTTGGTTAGTAGGCCCTTTTAAAACACTTAATTTAACTGAGATTGATCTCCACTCGGAAGTGAAAGCTTAACTTCGTACATGTTGCATGTGTTTAGCCAACATCCACACTCGTTTGCATAGACTGCTTCTGTCCAAGAGGCAGAAGCACTCAAGAACGTGATTTTTTTTTTTTTCCTCCCTCCCTCCTGCTCCATTCGCTTGGACAGTTGTACAGAATTTGCAGTGAAGTACAGTAGATCATTGATAATGCTCATGCAGTGTTCATTCAATTCAGGAGGGGGCGATGTACCGTTAAAGCTGGGTTCCTTTTAAGAGCGTGTGGTTGAGTCGCAGTGAATTCCTAAACAGCATAGTTGCCCATATACATTTTGCCTCCTATTTGTATCTCGCTCTGAACATATACTGAGCTTGGAGTTCTTGTACCAGATGCTGTTCATTAGTCGTCTGGATTTTAATTTCTTTGATCCAGTATTAGTTCAGTGAGTCCATCAGCGCTGCCGTTAGTGTTGGAAGATTTACTTGTGGTCAAATAATCAGCGATCTACTTAAGTCCATTCTGTTGGCAGCCCCTACACGATAGACAGATTCCCTAGTACTTCACATGTTACAGTGTGAGGACCTACAGCGCATGGATATGCAGACAAGTTAAACGTGGTGGGTGCTTCAGGACACCCTCTTTTCCACATATTCTGTCTGAAGCCTTGCTTTTGTATCAATTACCAGAGCTCCTCCGTTCTCCCCGTCGAGCTTCTCAGATTGCGGACATTGTCATTTTCTTTGTTTTAATGATGGCTGGATGGAGGCCACCCAATGGGTCAGATGGGGCTTGAGTTGAAATTCAGGCTGTTTGTCAGTAAAGCAGTGTTGTCCATGGTGCACCCTAAAGGCTAGGGCTGTGTCTACCATGCTGAATTATGTTGTTCCAGCTTGCCTTTTCTCCCCCCCCCCCCTTCATGTTTTTTGCTGTTGCTTCTGCACGTTTTGTTTTAAGAAATGGGGCCACTGCTTTGTAAAGGTCACGGCCATGGCTGATATTTTGGTGGTTTAGCTTTTTGTGTGTGCTTCCTGGGATGTGACTCGGGAGCCAAAGGTACATATTTCTTTGGTTTGTTTTCCTCCTGCTCTCTTGTTGGCTGCATGTCTCCTGATTAAATTCATCGCGTGTCTGTGCGTGTTTGTCTGGTGCGGGCGCTGCTGATATTTTAGGTTCCCGCTTTGTAGGGAGTAGTAAGGTCATGTTGGTATGCCTGCTAATGTATTGGGAGAGCTCTAGGATACTCAATGAACACTCGTAAGCTCAGTCTGAGTAACGTCGTTTTAGGTTTAAAGCTCTGAGTTGTCGTGATTTGTGCTGTAATAGCTTGTAGATATTAAAGCACATAGAAACACAGGTTTGTAATGGGGGATTTTGTCTGAAGCCTTTACATCACTTGCCTTGTGTTTCCTTTTGTGGACTTAATCCCATCTGTTTTTTTTTTTTTTTTTTCCCTCTATTGCAGGAAGTGTATGACATGTCTAACGGTTACGAAGACCATATGGCGGACGAGCCAAAGGATGCCAGAACCAACTTGATCGTCAATTACCTGCCGCAGAACATGACCCAGGATGAGCTTCGCAGTCTGTTCAGCAGCATCGGGGAGGTGGAGTCTGCCAAGCTCATCCGTGATAAGATGGCAGGTAATCAGGGAACCTGCGGCCTTTTCTCAAGCCCCATGGAGATCGTTTAGACCATTAGCGTACAGCCTGTCCATGCTGTTGCTCACGTATTTGCCCTGCCCACTGTAAAAAAAAATAAATAAAAATAAACAAGTTGTTGAAGGCTTGATCAATTTGGAATTTACATTAAAGCATTATGAAAGGGAGCCTCTCTTACAAGCTTTATTCGTTCTAGGAAAGCTTGCGCAAGGAATTTCCTTTTATTTTTTAGTTTTATCTCTAGACATCCAGACTAGTTCGTGATAGAGAATTGCTTAATGATTAAAAGATGTTTCACTGTCGTCTTAGAAGAAGAAACTTTTTTTTTTTTATTCATTTAGGTAGACTAATAAATTCTTTTGGTGTTGTCTGTATGATGACAATGTTGTCAAAGTGACTTGGGGAAAGCCAGGTGTGTATGTTAGGATGCAGATGCAGTAGTGTAGCTGAATGTACTGAGCTGTGCTTGCTAAAACATGCACAGGCCCTGATGTTGGCCAGAGGCGCAGTGACTGTTCAGACCTGTCTGCACATGAGATGAACTGTGTGTTGTGCAGTTGTTCCCGAAGGTGTTGCACGCTGAATGTGTTCACGCTATTAATTGTTCTTGTTTCTTATTTTTGTGGACATCAGAGTATATTTCCTTACAGTTCCAGTAGTCCTTCCTGCTGTCTGCAAATGATCAAGTAAATTCTTTAAATGTTTTCATTTTCCGTTTGTTACTGTTCATGCATTGTTAAGCTTTTTGATGTGCTAATTTGACCATTTCTTTGTTTTAATCTAATTGTGTAACTCTTTGCAGGGAATTGATTGTATACCTTAAAGTAACATCAGTCTCAAGTCGTGGGTTCGGATGCTTTTTGTGATGTCATCTCAGCTTGTTGTGGGTTTTTTTTTTTTTTTTTTTTTTTTTTTTTTTTTTTTTTATATCCCCTCAACACAACTCAGAAGCTGTTATTCATGGATATGTTGTGCAACAATAATGCATTTAAAGTTCCAATTGGGGTTATCTTTGGGTTATTCATTTGGTTTTGTTGGTCTGTTCATAGAAGGTTTTTTTTTCCCCTTCTCCAA
This sequence comes from Cyphomyrus plagiostoma, assembly GCA_019775915.2. Lineage (NCBI taxonomy): Eukaryota > Metazoa > Chordata > Actinopteri > Osteoglossiformes > Mormyridae > Cyphomyrus > Cyphomyrus plagiostoma. The sequence goes on from JABFEA020000036.1 coordinate 21,860,365, forward strand.
TCCTGTTGGACTAATTTATTTAAAAAAAAAAAAAAATTTCATCCAACCTGGTATTTCTATGCAAAACAATGGTTTTGCACTTCCATATTTATCATAGGAGTCTTCCTGTTTATCATCTTTTTAAAAAAATTAAACAGACGTGGGCAGTCTGTTAGACATGGTTGACAAAATCAGGGAGGGTGGTGTCTCAACATACTGTACTAATTGTTGTTCTGTCTTATCTCTCAATGGGCAGATATAGAGGCTTTAAACCAAGAGTGTCCAACTCCAGTCCTGGGGGGCCGGAGCCCTGCACAGTTTGGGGTTTCCCCTCATTACACACACCTGAATCAACTCCTTGTGCTAATTACCACACAGCTCTTGCGCTGAATCGTTCGTGGTGAAACGGGGACAGAACTAAACTGCATAGGGCTCCGGCCCCCCAGGACTGGAGTTTGGCACCTGTGCTTTGAATTGGTGGTTGTTTTAAAATAATGGAACCTTTGCTTTTTTTTGTTGACTTTTTGTATCGGCAGAAGGCAAAAGGGGGCTTCTAATGATCTGGTTTATATTGGCCCCATATATGGGAGGGAAACTAGGAGTGCTGAGCATTTTTATCACAACTCTGATAAATGGGAAGACTAAGCCAGCCGTGGAAAATAAAATGTTTGTGAATCACCTGAGAACTTTTGATGGTGATCTGCAGGATATGTAACTATGAACAGACTGGGGATTTTTTATTTTTTTAATCGTAATCACTCCTATGACCAACAAACGCGCCGAGCACCCCCTCCCCACACACACACACACACCCTTTACCATTAAGTGTGCTGATTTTTTTTTTTTCCTTAATTTTTTTTTGACCTACCTCTACTTTAACCAACCATTTGGTTTTAACAGTACAATCCTTCCTCATCTGCAGGTCTGATTATAACTGTGTTTTTTAACATTGGCATGCATTGTACGGATTTGTTTTGTGAATATACTCATTTGTCCAGTCTGAAGTTTTGGAACAAACGTTTTTTATTTTATTTTGTTGTTTTCCTTTTTTTGTTTTTTCTAGGCCACAGTTTAGGGTACGGATTTGTTAACTATGTTAACCCTAGTGATGCAGAAAGGGCAATCAGTACTCTCAATGGGCTGAGACTACAGTCTAAAACTATCAAGGTAACGTGAAAGAGGTGTTCTTGTATACATGTGTCAACTGATAAATGTGAAATGTCTTTGAAGTAACCCTTGGACAGCAGAGGGGAAGCTCTCTGCTGCTGAGTGTTTACTTGCGTTAAACATGACCGTACTAAGTCTTTATCTATCCAGTAGATAAAGCCTGGTATGATACCTTCTAGAACAAACTATATATTTATATATACACACGCATATAAACACTCACCAATTGGATAACTAGGCTCTTAATTAGAATTTCCAAAAATATGTATGTTTTAATTGCCATCCTGTGACTAAATGTAGTCATTTAGACATATGTCTCTCACCAGGCCTTTACATATAGGTTAGCTGTAATGTCTTACAAGGAGCACTAACCTCACTGCATACCCACCACTGCCACCAGGTTAAGGCCCTGCACAGCAGAAAAGCACATTTTTATTTTTATTCAATGTTTTGTATGCGAACAAACTTTAAAATTTGTTTTCTTATTTAAAACATGGTTTTGTGCTTTCGAGGACTGTAACATGAACATATGTGGCACCTGTGTTGATTTTTATATTTAATTTTTTTTAAAGGGTTGGGATTGGCTTTTAAACTGTAATTGGATTTTATTTACTTTTTTTGAGAGATACTTTTCAATATCTGATTTTTAATGGTGGATGTGCTTTGCAGTTATGTTTTCCTGTATTTTGTATGGTAGAATATTTATGGTTGACTGGCGTTTTCCGTCAGGTATCTTATGCCAGGCCCAGCTCTGACACCATTAAGGATGCAAACCTCTACATTAGTGGGCTACCCAAGACCATGACTCAGAAAGATGTGGAGGACATGTTCACCAGATTTGGCCGTATTATTAACTCCCGGGTCCTTGTCGATCAGGCTTCAGGTAAGCTCTCATGTGGTGAGTAGCCAGAGTCCCCTCTGGAGCTCGACTAACGGTTTTTGTGCAGTGAAGTCCTCCTCTCCATTCCCTTGCATGAAGTCCTCCTCTCCATTCCTTCGCAGGCTTGTCCCGAGGCGTAGCTTTTATTCGCTTTGACAAGAGGGCAGAGGCGGAAGATGCCATCAAGAACTTGAATGGCCAGAAGCCGCCCGGTGCCTCTGAGCCCATCACGGTGAAGTTTGCAGCCAACCCCAATCAGGCAAAGAGCTCACAGCTGCTCTCTCAGATCTACCACTCGCAGTCTCGCCGCTTCGGCGGTCCCGTTCACCACCAAGCCCAAAGGTTCAGGTGAGATGCCCATAGAGGCCCACTCTGTCATGGACACTTAACCCATAACTTCATCTAAAGCGTGGTCATTGAATTGTGGGCTAAACCCAGCTGTTGCTTTCTTCCCTAAACGAACACCCCCTTCCCATAGATTCTCTCCGATGAGTGTGGATCACATGAGTGGCTTGTCAGGTGTCAACATGCCTGGGAACTCCACCTCGGGTTGGTGTATTTTCATATACAACCTGGGCCAAGACGCGGACGAGGGCATCCTCTGGCAGATGTTCGGCCCCTTCGGCGCCGTCACCAACGTGAAAGTCATCCGTGACTTCAACACCAACAAATGCAAGGGGTTTGGCTTCGTCACCATGACAAACTATGAGGAGGCAGCGATGGCCATCGCTAGTCTGAATGGTTACCGCCTTGGAGACAAGATACTGCAGGTGTCATTCAAAACCAGCAAGTCTCACAAGTGAAGAAGCACGAACGACCGAAAAGCTTGCTCGAGTTTTCTATGGAGAAAGCGAGAAGCCACGCGGTCTTCGTTTTGTTAGCGTGACAGATTCCGCAGCAGTTTTCAGTTCCTTTATGTAGGAAAGTGGTTTTTTAATGCTCTGGGATGGAACTAATTTGCTCAAATGTTTCATTTCTGTCTATAGACTAACTCGGGTCATTTTTTCCTTTTTTTGAAGGGTGTATGTTGTCTGTGAAAGTAGCAGAGTATTTAAAGTTAAATGTAATTTTGCCTAGTTTAAGCAAAAAGCATGCTGTGTCAATCTGATTCCCTCTCGCCATTTGTTGGTCATTCTTTGACCTGGAAAGATTTGACTGTGCAGAGAGTAATCCTGAAACCCCTTTGCTCCTCTGCCAGCCCAGTCTTTTCCTGGTGTTGGAGGGTCGTAAAGGTAGAACGTGCATCACAGAACTGCGTGAGGAAATGAGTTTTGAGCATAGCATGCTTCAGAGATTTAGAACAATACGGAAGAACAGTCTACATAGGTATTTGTGATACACTGGCAGTTGCATGCATTTTTTTATATGTATAAAAGCTAAGGTTTTGTAGGGGACCTAGTCAAGACTTGGAATACTATAAAGGAGGACCAAAGAGACTGAAGGAAATTTAGGTGTAAGTGGTCACGGGCCATCCCTTAGTTGTTTACTCGCTAGATTGGATTTTGCTGAACCTTCACTCCAAAAATGTTTAGAAATTCGCAAGTCTGGTGTTTTTTCCTTTCATTCAAACATTTGAGCGTCAGGAGAGGTTGTTCATCCCTAATAGCCAGTTGTTTGAAGTCGGCTTTTGTTTCGTGCTCAAAGCTGAAAGTGAAGCTTTTCACAGTTTACTGTGGTAGTTTGCCTTTGCTATTTTTTTGTTTATTCTGCATTTATGACCATTAAATTTTTGTTTTGCTGACATTTTGTTGTTTTTTTTTGTTTTCTTTTTTATTCTTTTTCTACAGGTATTTAGTTCTAGTTTTTGTTTACTGGGACAACATGAGGACAGAAATAGGAAAGCTATCATCCCTTTGCTTCCTGCTTTTAAAAACGCCCATAGGCGTGTTACTATTGTCCATCAGACAGATTTACAGATAAATACATAACCTTTTGAATTGCATGGTCTGTTGGTTTGTAAGCACACAGTAAATTAGTTTAAGTGCCAGCATAAAATTTTATCCCTTACTGTTGGACTGTTAAGTGTTTACAGATGAACCTTTGGCGACTCGGTTGCTGGGAATCCACCCCAAAATGCATTTTTTTTTTTTCTTTTTAAGTCTTAAGTACAGCTCACTCACATGGTCTGTAAATATTTTTTTACCCTTGCAGATGAATTTCACATTATATTTAAGATCACTGAATAAATTAATGTAAACTGACACACAGTTTTAGCCTTAGCTTTTCAAATAAAATGAATTATTTCCCCAAGTTGAACCCTGCTGAAAACCCAGCGACCTTTTTTTGCTGACAGCATGTGCGTGTACCTTTAACCTTGGTCATTTTACATTATCTGTGTTTGTACTCTAGTATTTTTCACTAAGTGTTCATAGTCGATTCTTTGTAGTTGACACCCTTATCTACGTATAAGAATTTATACATCTGTATTTTGAAATGGACATGCACAGGTCTGCTTAGTTGCTCTCGTTCATAAAATTGAAAAAGTCTCCTTAAGACGCTGCTCTAACCTAGCAGTCTAGAAACTTCCAGTTTCTCCTCATGATCACTCGTCATCTTTTTTTTTTTGTCTTTTTTTTTTGGATGTTTTTCATGCATTCCTTCGATGTGGAAGACGTGTACCTGATTTCATTTAAGTTTTAAATAGTACTTAGTACTGTAAGGTTGTCAGAGTCTTAGCCCTTCGGCACATTTTATTTTTTTAACATTGCTGTATGACTTTTTTTAAGAACTGGATTTCATAATGTATCACCTTTTTTTTTTTTTTTTTTTTTTTTTTTTTAAAAACCCTTATAAGGAAAATTGGTTTGGGTGTGGGTGGCAAACGGTTTGGAAGGATTTATTTATTTTAATATTGTATATTAAAATTTGTAATCTTACGTTTTTTAAATTCGATTTGCTTTTTGGGGGGGGTTATGTATTTAAGGTAATTATGTTCACGTGTATTGTCTAATCACTTTTCCTGAAAGCTGAAGGAAAAATAAAGATGATCGCTTATGGTTTCTTGTTCTGGAGTGAATCAGAGACGGGTAGAACGTTTACTCCACGGGAACGAAGCTGTCGTGTTTATATTTGAGCTTTGCGATAGTTCTGTACAAAGGTGTGGATGGTTCTGTTTCGAGGATTTTTCACCACTAGAGGGTGCTAATTCCTTCAATTAATTTGAATTGTAATTCTGTTGGACATTCGTACAATGAGAAGTTCGTGGGATTTCTACTTCCTCCTAATTGCTGTGGACTTCTTCAATCCCTGGTATGTAAAAAATGAAAAAAGTTAGAATTTTATTACACCAGTCCAGGTATAGGAATAAATGCTTCATCCGCCAATTCTGCGTATTTGCTCCGTCAACAATACTTCGTAAGCCTGATCCTTCAGTAGCACATCTATTGTCACATCTACTAAAGCGAGGATCGTTTTGGTGTAAAAGCAAATAGTGTCTGCTACCGGAGAAACAAGAAGGATACGTGGTCTGCCGTAGTGTAGGGGATGAGTGAAACCGCTCGTAGGTAGTACTGCAACTCTGTAGCCTGGTTCCAGAAGTTCTGATTCTATCTTATTGAAATCGCTGCAAAAAATAAACATTTTACTAGATGTTAAGACCCACCGTGGTGCACTCGTACGATAAGCGGCTGTTTTGCACACGAACTGCGCACCCATGTGACGTCCATTGATAGTGAGACAGTGCAGCGCACACTGGGAGCAGTGTTGCCAACTTAGCGACTTTTCAGACCCCCTTGACGACTTTTTTTTTTTCAAAAAAGCGCCTAGCGACTTTTCACAAACCTTAGCA
>JABFEA020000036.1:21873573-21902638 GCA_019775915.2 Cyphomyrus plagiostoma
TGACGTCATCTAGTGACATTTGGCGACTTTCCAAGCAGACTTTAGCTACTTTCCATTGAAAATAGTTGGCAACACTGACTGGGAGCTCACGGGATTTATGTTGGTTCGGAAGCGCATACTTTGGTTCTGCTTTGTTTTGCAGAGTACACTTAATTCTGCGATCAACAGGGACAAAAAAATTTACGTTTTACAATATAAGCACAAGCCGAAACTGCCGTGACTTGCACCTGTTAAAAAAATGCATTTGTAATGATGTAATGATACTTGTATAGATCCAGTTGGGAAATTCTCTTTTCGCCTGTCCCATCTGTCTCTCCGTGACACAGAAACATCGCGAAGAGCTTGAATACATCCAGAATCTATCATGGTCAACATTGTTTTTCATCTTCTTTGGGTTGGACTTGGCAGGTATCACAACACCATCTCTAATCACTTTATAAAAAATATGCTTGCTGGCCAGTAGTGGAGCTTAAGCTGCTGTGGTGTTCTCCAGGGTCTGCATACAGCAAGGCCCAATTTAAATTTGGGTCAGTCTGTATGACAGTGGTGAGGCAATCGAGTAGCTCTCCACACAAACGAGACTAGACTATCTGAAAAGGTTTTTAGATCTAAATTAGTGTTATTGCTCCTCGGTCAGACAAAGTATGATTTAATCATATTAAAAAACTTCCCAGCCCGATAGTAAGACGATTTGTATTCTAGCCCTCCAGAGGAGGCATGTGCACCGGTGGGAGGGGTTGAGGGTGCCTGAGGATTGAAATCCCCCCAAGCTTCTCCTGGTTCCTGCAAGTCTCTGCACAGCATCGTTCCAGAGCACCATATGGTTAGGTGATATTGAAAAAAATGAGGCCAAACAGTAAAGTTGTTCACTGTAGTATTTGTGTGAAATTCCTTCCTGCCATGCAGCATGGTGATTTGTGGACACGGAAATGTTTATCTTCTCAGGAGGTCTTAGAGCAGCGGTGCCTGCAGCCACGGCGTCATCACACATCTCTTTGTGACCCAAAATAGAGAAAATTATACCCTGCAAAAAACACCTGCTATCAAGTACCATTAACTGATTTCCTGTAGTAAAATGGTAACTTCTGCTGCCATTGAAAGCCTATCTGCTTGTTTTTCTGTCAGGGTCATCTGACCCTGCCCTTCATGTGTCTCTCCTGTTTTGGTCAGCCAGCGTCACTGGCCATCCCCTCTTTCTCCTCCCTACCTCCTCCCCTTCAGCCCCAGTGGCTTCTCCCCACTCCCCAGACTGCTGCATAGCTTAGGCTGAGCATGCAGCCCAGAGGCATCAATCCTCTTATTGAGATTTCGAGGCTGGCCAGCCTCACCTGGTTGTCTGTATTTGCTGGTTTTCTTCCTTTTTTGGTGGTTATTAGTTGTGTTTTTTCTCAGCTAAGGTTTGCCCTGCTTGCACATTCGTTGTATTTCATTATCCTAGTCTGGCATTCATGTGCGTTGTTAATGTTTCCATCTTGGCTGTTTGTTGATAATTCATTTCACCTGTTGCTCATTATCTCTTGTCTCATTTTCTGACCCCTCATTTGCCTGATTGTCTGTGTGTATTTAAGTTGCCTGTTTTGTTTTGACCCATCATGGTTTTTTTGATTTCATTGTTTCCCCTGTTGTGTTCTGCTTTATCCAATAAACCCTTTATCACGGAGCTGCTCAGTGGCTCTTCCCCCCTCATTTCTTCACCTTCATCAGTTGACATTTATATATTATTACTAAAACATGCAGTTGAGGCATAGCAGCTTTAAGTAGAAATTGTTAATGCTGTGCTTAAAACGCTCAGTTACTAGCCACATTAATGTTACCTAGGGGTAACCTCTCTGATGTCAGGACAAACGCTTGTGGGTTTTTCAGCTCCAACTCCATTTACTGGCTGCCACTAGGAAGAGGTGAACATATGGAATCATTGTATCCATTGAAAGTGTCCCACGCCATTGTGTTATCACTCAATGTGGAGTGACAATGGGTCTGTAATTAGTGTATGTTGAATGCAGAGGTGCAGCAACAGTACAGGCAATCTAGCCTGAATGGCTAGATGGAGGGACGACTGACTGCATTATTCTCATGGCCACAACAAAGCTGAAGCGTCTCGATGATGGAGACCACCCTCCACCCCCAGTGGAAAATGATATGGAAATAAAACAGAAAAGGAGACAAGAAAAGAAGCAGGACATTGGTAAGTGTGGAGATAATTATGAGAACTTAAGGATGTGATGGTGGTGGTGTTTGGGGAAGCATTTCACTGTGTTTGTTTCGCATTTATTTGATTTATGGATAGTCGTGAGATTACTGAGAGAGCAGGTTATGAATGCTGTTGGGGGGGCATCTCTTTTGCCTTAGCCCCCCACAGGGCCTTTCTTTGCCTCTGATTGAATGTGACAGTGCTCTAAATTAAACCCTTTCATGCATGGAATCCGGTCTTGTATACAATTGATTTAGGGCTATTTTAAGTAAGTTCATGGTGTCGGTAACTGCATGCTCGGGGAAGGAGCTTAGTCAAGGATGATCAACCCCACCTGTGCTCTGAAGAGGAGGAGTTTGGTCAACCTTGCCTATCAGATCCAGGATACTGTAGGGAAAGAATTGAAAAATTCTGCATTGGTTTTTGAATAATTCATGTGTGAAGAGGTGAATTACCTTGTTTTAATTGCCTGATGGAGGCCTGTCCATCCATTAACCCATGAAACGCATGGCAGCCATCGCCTCTGACAGAATCCATGGCGATGGTCACATCACTGGGCTGCACAAGCCGTGTGCCAGCAAGCACTTCATGGTGATTGGCTAGATGACTGAGCTGCATAGAGTAGGGCGGAGTCACTGACTCACTCATTCCCCGGGAGCTTGTGGCAAATGCCCACAGTCACATGACACTCTCAGATTTCCAGCAGAAACTTCATGAATTATTCTGGGTTGGAAGATACCCTAATGAGATTAAAATTTGGAATTATGGTGACAATATCTGGTCTCTTCAGGATAGTGCTTCTGCTGTGACATATTAGACTTGTATCTGATTCCCTCAAATGATAAACCAACACAAGGTAAATTCTTTGTGTGTAAACTGCATTATTTATGTAATGCCTCCAGAATCTGACAAGACAGCTGTACACCATCTGGAATCCTACGTTACCATGGCGATGATGAGTCTGCAGGGGGTGTCAGACACAGTTTGGGTTTTACTGGTCAAAATCTAGAGGTAGAATAAAAGTAGGAAAGGGAAATTATACACAAGAAGCCCTGCAAGTACAGTAAGGGTGTACATGCCTATGTCTTTACGACATTGGATGGATCTTTCAAGATGCAAGATTTTTGCTTGTCATATGTGTGAATACAGTGGTAGCCCAGCAGCGCAATGAAATTGCCACAACTTCAGACAGTGCAATAAACAAGGCAGAAGATGACAAAATTAGAAATAACAGGTTAACAAAATGTGCAGCCATCAGGATTATGATGGCAAAAGGGAAAATGCCTACAGCTGTGGGATGAAGTAATTTACAATTAGTTAACGGACTTGTTGTCATGGTGACTGACATGTCCCCGAGAACAAATTTGTGGCTCCGTTTCTGGACATTCAATGTCAAAGGGGCCCTACGCTGCTATCAGACCTTCTCTTCATAACTGGGTACAGTTATCCCCCCCCCCCCCCCCCCACATGGGAGCAGGCAGACCTGCAGAACTCACCCCCTGTGAAGATCGCAGTAATTCTACGACACATCAGTCAGCTTCGCTGACCCTTTACCTGCTCGGCACGTTCTGTGAAGCCCAGTGTGGTCTCTGCTAATACGTGGGTACATGGGCAAGCTGGAACCTGATCATCTTCACCGAGCAGCGGCACTGGAGCAGCGGCACGTTGCCAGTCAAACTTCAATCCTGCCACAAAGAGTAGCAGAAACTTAGACAATCGTGTCTGACTGCCAGTAAAGGGGGACAGCTGGAGGTGAGAGATAGCAGAGCAGAGGGAAACTCCATCACCATGGAAACCAGAGATGGTGAGTGTAGGCACAGGGTGAAAGATCTGGGTGCCAGCATGTAAAGCGTTTGGTTTTCCTATTCTGCTTGGATACTTTTGCTTATTTCTAATTACAGAATTTGTCACGTTGATGCATTTAGATCCAAAGGATTTGTACTAGAACAAGTACTGACTACAACTACTTATATGTTTCCTACAGGCTGGGTAATTCAACAAAGGGTAATAAAATAGGAAAAACACTTTGGTAAAGCACATATTAATATGTCCATATAAATATGGAACTATAGATGTGTCTGATAGAATTAATATGGATAGATGTGTATAAATATGTACATTATAAATGCATAGCAGTAGAAAATAGTGCAAATATAGTCCGGAGCCAGATATACTAGGGGCTCAGTTTTGTAATGGGATTAGTGCAAGAACAGGGAGAAGTTCAGTGTCACTGAGCTCATAAGTTTTATGGCACAGAAGGTGTCACTATGTAAATATAAATGTTATCTGTGATTGATGCTTTACCCTCCCATTGTTCTTTAACACTAACATAACTGGACAACGACTAATGAAACATCAGCCTTCATACATTACAGCTTAATCACCTCCAATCTTTCAAAAAAACCTCTGTACTTTTGGCACATTACGTATGCCTGATTGTGAATCATTTTACCATCACCACAGGCATCCGAATAAAAAGGAATGTCAGGAAAAAATACATTTTGCAGAATGATTCATATCAAGATGTGCTGGTGAACTACCTGTTACCATGAATGATCAAACTGTTCTAAAGAAATCGACACACTGGATGGTCCTTTAATCACTTTAAACTTACACTTTGTCATTTATTTGTTATGGAGATACGTAACTATTTGACTTTTTAGCAGTGTCAGTCACATCAAATATTTACATAATTTAATACAGACTTTATTACTACGAAGTACTTCCTTCTACAGAACTATCTGTGTAGAAAGCACTGAAACGTGGGTCCTTGCAGCTTGTTCATCAGGTGTATCATTAGTGTCATTTTGTGTGATACTCATGCAGTAAAAAAATTAGATTAAGCTCCATAATAAAATCGAAGGAAATGAGATGCAAAGAAACAGATCTCATTTGACAATTTGGCCAGACATCAACCCATAAAGATGTCAATTTTAAAACTGGCACAAGTTTTCCAACCAGCCATAATGCATGTACTTCTATGCAAATTTACCAGAACTACATATTCACATCCTAATCTGTTTTATAAAATCAACATTTTACTTGATGGTACCATATTAAGGGTTTTGTCTGCTTTACTACCATAAATACAAATACACTCCTGGTTTTCCTAAGAAATACCATTTAAGCACAGAAGTGTACAGAAACCAGCCAGAGAAACATACATATGCTGAGTATAATGAACAGTAATCACCACCCAAAGACGTCTAGCAACATTACAAAGTATGTTGGCCCTTAAACTCACATAAAAGTGGCATGATAACAAGTAAAACTGAAAATAAACTCCATCTACTCAACCTGTATCTTCATATTCCCCCTGTAGATCTACTTGGTCTATTGGTGAGCTTCTCTTGTGAGACAAAAATATTTCCAGGCGTGGACAAACCCTTCAAACCCTTAAATAACAGCCTTCCCTCTACAATATAAAACCTTATATAACCCCAACTACATCAAAATAAATCACAGATACATAATGGATCATCACACTGAATATTAAACAGTCATATAAGCAAAAATGCCTGTTTTTTTGTCTTAAAAAATCACTTCAGCAATAAATTCACCAACATAAAATGATATATTTTAACCAAATCACAGATATTCTAAATACTGAATTATATTAACCTAATTGATATCATACAAAAGGGACAGATTAGACATACATTTCATTACAAAATAAATACATCCTCTGAAATTATTTTAACGTATACAAAATGTAATTACACTAAATGAAATACCTCTTGTGGTAATATTTAAGAAACCTCATGTAAATATTTCAGCAGAAGAATTTATAATTCTGCATCATTTAATAAATAAAAGTGAGCATCAGGCCCAGCTGCCCTTTTGTAAACTACAGCAGGTATTAAAAACAGTGAAAGGTCCTTAATTTGGAACTAAATCGCCCAAGACAGCAGGTAACCACAATAACAGATAATGGGGAAAGGATCCAGGAAAGGCTGCTGGGGTGACCTTTATCAGATTACTACCAGTCTTAGATTTCAGAAATGCTGGTTAATTAACAGCCTCATTGGAGTACCTCAGCACCACACTTAGGCTTACTCCCTCCCCGCCACCAGGGGTCGCTATTTTATGAAGACAAGGCCAGCAAGCACACCGTATCCCAAAATGAGGAAGAGAACCTTGAGTAGACGGTCATGCTTGTCCTCAAGCTCATGGGACAATATTTCGAAGAAGGTGACAAAGAGGAATGTGCCAGCAGCCAAGCCTTGGAGCACAACAGAAGCGATGTCCCCTGCCAGGCTGTGGGCACTCTCGATGCCCATCCCCAGCCCTATTCCCAGAGGGATCATAAGGCTGACAGTGACCCCAAGCTTGCTAGCGTCCCGCATGGGCAGGCCCGCTTTAGCCACACTGATGCCGAGAGCCACAGCGGCCAAGGACTCATGAACAGCCACCCCTACAAAAAGTCTTCCCAGTTGGACCCCGTCCTCCTGCAGCCCCAGGGCCAGCCCCTCAAAGACAGAATGGGCAGACAGGGCCAGCACCAGGCTGGCGAGCCTCAGCGGACCTGCCCGTGCTATCTCTGAAGGGCTGAGGCGTCCATGGTGGTGGCCGTCGTGGTGGGGACCGCGAACAGAGGCCCTGGGGGGTGCAATAAATGGTGCGTCATACTCAGAGTCACTGCCGGCCTCTGAACCCCCTGCGTTGAATGTCTCCAGGTCAATGAAAGATGGCTTCTCTCTGCGGAAAGTCAACACTGTTTGCTCCACAAACACTGTTAAGAAAAACCCAAGCATCATCATGGTCTCCGCTAGGGGGTAGTCTGTCTGAACCTGCACCACGTTCAGGACGAGGAGCACCTGAAAGAACAAAAGGGCCAGGCAACTTCAATGTATTCATTTTTCATTAACATAAAACGAGTATTGAAAGTTAGAAGCATGTTACGGTTTTTCTCAACATACCTTCTCCCTCACTGCAGGCAGGAGGGCATTGAAACAGGTCGCCAGGAAGACACCGCCACCAAAAGAATTGCAGAGAGCTAAAATCTTCCTGTATCGCTGGGCTTTTTCATAGTCTATTTGCAGGACCCTCACTGGGATGAGGATTCCAGCCAGCATGAGAGCGAAGACTCCCAGGAGACAGAGCACTTTGGCCACGATGATCTCCATTGCTGCAGGAGATGGAGGGTTTACAGGGGCACTTGGGGACAACGGACAACCGCTGCCTTCCACTCTACTGGGTCACCAGGGGAAAAGGGGGCAGAAACTCCCTTGCAAGACTTCAAAAACCATCTTTGCTCTGTGTCCAGCTGAGGGCAAGGATATGCATTTTAATACTTAACATCAGCATTTACAAAACTATAAAAATGAGGTAAGATAATAAAACGTGTGGTATATTTCGTCAAATATATGTTGACTATCCTTCAAGTAATATAAAAAACGTAGTACTTACATAGGTCATTAAAATTCTTGACAAATGCACCTTACTCATGAATATTAAGAATAACACAGAGAAGTTTTTTATATATGCATGCAGCATGCAATTAATGTCTTATATAAACCACACACAGAATATTAAATTACCGTACTCTAATGTACAAACGTAAACGACTAATAAAAACTATAATGTTCTGGCTCATTTACTTGGTTCGTCGTCCAGCCACACAGTACATGTATACATTGGTATTTTACAAATTATCATTAGATGCATCACATCTTTATTTCGTGAAAACTGCAGGTAAATTACAAAAACCGCAAAGATATTTCTAGTTGCGAGAAAGCCATCGATACTGGATTTTATCAGCTTTCATAATAACGTACGTTACAAGGTACGGAAGCCCATCCGAAAATCAAGCTGCACGGGAACCAGTAGACGTGCTTAGTATAAACCAGTTTACCTGATACGGGGATATAAAGACGTAAACAAAATGCTTTCACCTTCACATCCTTCTTCGGCTTCACTTCCGTCTTCTGCCGGGGCACCTCTTGTAAGTCCCGCCCCCGTTTTGATATTATTGGCCACGTGGAATAATGTTTGATCAACGATTGGAGAAAAAAATAATCAATCACATTTCTTTCATCTTATAAATTACGTCTGACGTGCATTTTTTTTAACCTTCCCCTTTAAATGACTCTGGCTTCATGTTAGCGTTTTCCCGTGTTTTTTTCTCCTCCCAACCCTTTGCAAGCCGCTTATCGTGGTCAAGGCACGCATAGGCCAGAAAGCTGGGGTGCCCCCTGGATTGCATGGGGGGTCATTAGCAGGGGGAGAGCATGCCACCTCCCTATACAGAGCTCAAACCTTGCAAGTGTGAGCCGCTAGACCCAGCTCATACTGTATTTTCTTAAGAGTAAAAATTGTTTGTGATCATAGGTCCATATTCACATACTTAAAATGCAAAGTGTTGTTTAGTTAAAGCCTTTTAAATAATGAGCCTGTTTAATTACACTCCAATTAATTAAATTAAAAAATTGTTGTAATATTTTAGTAACTAACCAAATTAATTTAATGGGAAATGTATTTATTACTAATTATGTTTGCCCACCCTTGCTAGCTTTCCTAGTTATGGCAAATATGGGGGGTGATTCTAATGAGCTTCTAGAGGAGACTGATAGACACCTTGCTCACATGCAGAGTGCAAACATCACCTCCCAAAGAAATAAATCACATTTTCCCATCATGTCTAAATACCATGTTTCAAAATCTTTATTTCAACTAGACTGCATGCAATGCAAAACTCCTTCTCCAAGGAAACACAATTTTATCTACAGAATGGACTGAATTAGAATTGTCAATATAACCAACTGTAAGAAACAGTGGGAAAACTAACAAAACAGAGTAGAAGTGGATTAATTCTTTTTCCCTTAGAATGACAGTGGTAACTGTGGTTGTTGGTGAACCTCAATTTGGTGTTATGGATCCGCAACAGGAAGTAGACAAAAACATAAATGACGGCAGTCACATTCAAGAAGTCCATAGATTGGTTTAATCAAACGAGAGACAGAGAGAGAGAGAGAAAGAGAGAGAGAGAGAGAGAGACACACACAAGTCATCAGGAAGGAGTTATCAAGAGGTTTTAGGAGGCTGTAATTAAAAAATAATCAACTCACAAAATCTTATGGAACTCTTAGGGAAGACTGCATGAACTGCTTTTTCTCACACAACCAATAAAGGACGTCATAAAAAAAAGTTCAGTTAATGATACACTACTGAAAGCTCAGAATGATGTAGTTGGCCATTTCTTATACAAACAGCTGTGCAAATGTTAATAATTGCATTGATGTCATGAAGAAAAATAAATTCACAGGCTAAGTTTCACTCCTGGGGGAGCGGATTATTACTTCCTTATATGAAAGGGTCTTCCTGCTGGGAATGGACCTGCATGACAGCTAAACCACATGCTACACTGACAGTATTTACTCCACTATAATGAATGTGACCTTTACATGGTTGTGAAAACTGCTGTGACTTTTCCAGAAACAACCTCTCTTCAGGATTTTTAATTTTTTTTTTGGTTTTGTAGATTTTCCTCTTTTATTTTAAACAATAGTCAGATGGACATAAGGGGCCAGACATGCAAGTTAAACACTTTATCCCTGGAGTTAGAAAAAAAAAATGAAAATAACGTGAGGGGATGTCTTCACTTGATGAATATATCCTTATCTGAAAAAAAAAAACATAAATTACCTGGAGAATGTCACAGCTTATGCACACATCCAGTCATATTTTTAAAGCCCACAGCTGCCTTACCGGTGTGAGCATCAAGGCTGATCCTCATTGCTGGCGCTCGGCGTTCGGCTGCGAATCTGACTCCTCAGCTGCTCGATCAGCTCTGGGTTCTGCTGCTGCATCTGCTGTGCAAACTGCTGGCCCCTACATGATCGAGCAAGACCAACAGGCATCTCGTTACAGCATACAGCCACCGGGGGGAGACCTAGAGGTACCCAACATGCAGTTGCAGCATTCTGGAATGTGCCCTTCTGCTGCTCCACTGGTGCTTCTTCTAATGATCTATACGATCTCTGGACATGAGAATCGACATGGAAGTCAAAGTGAAGGACCTTCACCTGCATGCAAAGACTAATGCCAGAAAACTGGAGTCCGTCCATATCACTTACGCTTGGATGAGGCCAGAGAGGTCATTGGCACCTCCACCAGGAGCAGCAGCCCCCCCAACAGGACCGTACGCTCCTGACATCATCCCTGACATCCTGAACAGCACAGGGAGGCGAGACAGTTCAGACACTATCACCTTACACACCCTCTTTCATTTCTTTAAAAAGAATTTCATGACGGCCATACAATTAAAGACGTTTTTATTTGGCTGAAATCAGATGACTGAAAGATTTTATCGCAACCACATGTCACTATAATGGTCACATATCATCACTTACAGCTGCTGTACTTGTGGGTTATTCATTAGAGACGACGCCTGAAACAAAAGATAACAATCCGTTACAAACAGTAATCCAGGGGTTAGTAAATAGCTTGATCATCGGAGGAATAGAGATTGATTCACATTTTGCTCTTACCATATTCATAAACCCAGGATTACTAAGCAAACCAGCCAGGTCAACTCCACCCATCCCACCCATCTGTGAAAGCAAGATGGTGCAGTCATCCACAGCAAGATGTCAGATACACTCTCATATTCTGCTAGTGACCCACATCCTCCTGTTCTCCCACACAGATGTGTCAGTATTGACTAACCGGGCTTGATGTCTCCCTCATTTTCTGTTCAGCAATCTTCAGGTTCGATTTGTAGGTTTCGTTGTCTGGATCCAACTCCAACGCTTTCTTGTAGTAATTTACCGCATCCGTGTGCTTATTTAAACTTGCCAAAGCCAATCTTCACAGAAAGACAGACGTTCACATTATCACCGGAGTGCCAAGTACTGATGAACTCCGTCATCCAAGCCTCTCCCTGCCAGTTACTTACCCCATTCTCCCGTAGGCTTTACTGTAACTGGGGTCTATCCCAATAGCAAGCTCACAGTCCTGCACCGCCCCTGCGTAATTCTCCAATTTGCTGTAAGCAGCAGCCCTGAAATACCAGAAAGTAACTTTTATAAACATATTTGAAGGGGGATTTTGGTACGAGTTCCCATGTATGCAGACACCTCTCTACAGAAAACCTTTCACTGCTAATAGGGCTGCTCGATACATTGTTTCTGCATCATCGCCATGTGCACAGGCGCAATCACTTTGCATTTTTTGGCACTGCTCTATGTTTGCTGACAACTCGCTGTAACCCCACCAACTTCTTTGCTGCACATTTTTGGTAAATTAAGCTCTATTTGGCTATACTCTATTTCAGGGATTTTCATCTTTTTGTTTTAAAAATATCACAATATTACTCACATAATTTTACATACCGCAATTATGTTACAGCGACCCAAGATAGCGAACATACTAAAACTACACACTTCATTCCATATCTACATAGTCTTGCTGAATTTTTCCCCACACACACACACAAACACCTGTCACAATAATATAGCTTGTATTTCATTACTTTCTTTACCCCTTAAAGCACTGTATATGTGCACCTAATTAATTCACCTGCTACACCTGCAAGTCATATTGTACAAATGAGGCTGCCGGGCAAAGAAGCGTAAACAGGGTAAATACCTATTGCAATAATACACTGCACTTTTCGGGTTTAACTCGATGGCCTTAGAGTACAACTCCACTGCTGCATTGAAGTTATCGATTTTCATCTGGTCGTTACCTTTAAAAGAAAAAGAAAAGGCACCAGACATTTTAAATGCGAATACTAACTGAACCAAAGGATCAACCACCTACAGGGACCAACCTTCTGTCTTTAGTCTTTCTGCCTCAATGACTTGCTCCTCAGTCGGTGAATCTGCCACTAAGTTTATCTTTACTTCTGGCGTCTCCTGGGACTGACAGAGAAATGGAATTTCAGCATTAATATAATACAGCACTGAATCTATTAATACATTCTCACTAAGGACATCTGAAAGCCCACATTCTGAATTTACTTTTACTCCGCTTTAAGGAAATTGTTCCCGATTACCTTTAAAGTAGCCAGGGCAAAAATCTCTGGTAACGTCTGTGTGACTGCAAGGCTCTGGTCGTCAATTGAAACACCAAAAGCTGTTTCCAGGCATTGTATAGCAACTAAAAAGACAGAAGAACATGCTTTGAAATCCATTTATCAATGTAAAAAGAAACGGTTAGTGATCAGATGGCTGTAGGGTAAGTACAGTGTTTCTCTTACCCTCCAAGCTCTCCTGTGCATCTGATGACAGACCCCCGGAGTTTAACTGCTCGTGTAGAAACTGGATGATGGAGAATGCTAGACGCTTTGTGTCTGTCATTTTGACCTGGAGGTCTAATCTCTGTCAGCTATATTTAAGTAAGCAGCTGTAAGGAGGACAGAACAAGTGAAACTGATTAGCGACTGAACAGTGTATTTTAATGCTAAATTTAAGATGACCCAATTAAAAATGACGAAATTTAGTGGACTATACAAAATATTAACACACAGAAAAAACGTTTTAATAAATCAATAAAACCGAGTAATAACCCAATAGCATTATCATCGGTTCGCTTCTAATTGAAAATGCAGCAATACAATCGTAAAATGAGCCCATACAAGCACACGATCTACAGCCGCTACATGTGTAGATTAAGGAAAGAAATCGCGTTAAAACCTGAAGTGCCTCAATAACATTTAACATATATCTAAGTGGGACAGCAGAGGCCAGACGGCATGTCAGCTACTCATCACAAACTCGCAAACTTAACCAGTCAGCACACGGAACCAGGCTACGGTACCAGCACCACCTCAGTGTGGATGTAACGATAAGCGTGAGGGAAACGATAAAAAAAAACACACCGGTAAATACGATGTCGACGTGTCACTCTCCACTCGCCCTAATAACTACTTAGTTTACAGTCAGCAGGGTGAGGCGGTTCGGGTCAATGGAAACCGAATATTCCAGCAAAGGGGTGGCAGCTAGCCTGTTAACCAGCTAATAAGATAGCAGGCTATTACTCTGCTAGCCAGTTATCGTATTAGCTTGCTAGCCGTTAGCCGTGCGGCCTTCCTTTAGCTACAAGGCTAGCTAAAAACATGCTGGACTAAATACCGCACAATGGGGTTTCCCATGGGAACGAGGGCTTCAGAGCACCGGCTCCTTATCTTACAGGCATTATTCTTAATGCGAATTCATGCGACGTGGCGCCTCACACGGCGCGGCTGTCAAACACTGAGCGAAGGCGGATTAACCGGTAGGAAACTCCAGGCTTACCGCTGCTCGCTGGGTCTCAGTGTGTGCAACAGGTAAACGGGGGCGGCTGTCTGCGCGTCTCATGTCTAAAGCGTCACGGCTGCGTCCGGGTTGCTTCTAGCCCACACTGCCGGAGCTCACTGCCCCTACTTGTAGAGGAGGTCACAAAACTATTTGTAAACAATGATGGAAAGTATTGTGAGTTTAAAAAATATATATGATGTCTTTCGCAATGACTCTTTCATGTATATTAAAAGCTAATGCCGAGTCATGGGTACCTACAATAATGACAGCAATAGAGAACGCAGGAAAATGCTGCACGTTTTTTTTTTCTTCCTGGTTAATGGTTAACTCATGGTTAGTTTCTATTTATTGTCTTTAGCAGGGGGAAAACCATGCATATTGTGGCTAGTGAGGCACCATGCAGTTGCTTGCGCTTGGACTGTGAGAGGAAACCCACAATCAAACAGAGCCGGGTAGCATTTATACCCCCAGCCCAGGGGCCTATACTACGAACCAGGGTTACTGCCTTATCAGGGTAACTTGTCGGATTTAAGGTAGTCCGGGCAAAATGTAAGTGAACGGATACCATTTAAACTGTGGTGCCATAAATCCGACAAGTTACCCCGATAAACCAGCAACCCCGCTTTGTAGTGTGAGTTAACAATGCTCGCTGAGTCATCCAAACCGAGCAGCTTGCAAAAAAATCCCAAAGCTTCTTTTTAGGTGGTACCATGTTTAATCTCTCCATTATTAAAACTTATTTATGAATATGAAATTATATTAAAATCCAGGTGTGTATTCATTTCTAATAATGTAATCAAATTTCACACATCTCTTCCTACCAGGAGCCATAGGGTGGTGCCGTGGTTAGTACTGTTGCCTCACACCTCAGGGACCAGGGTTTGAGTGTCTGGCCTGATGTTATGTGTGAGATTAGATTCTTGATCACTGCAAGTTCAATATGGTAAGTGGATGGAATTATATTTTTAAAATGTTACTCTAAGACTTCCCTTTCACTGTTATACACAAGGTTAACCAAATCTACACAGTACTATAGCGAGTACTTGAAAGCTGCTGTTTTTGCTGGGACTTTGTTTCTCACATCCCTGGAGGTCTAGGATTACGTGTGCAAGTCTCAGCCTACGGCAAAGTCAAGTGTGTAATTTCCAGCCTGTGAGCAAAATAATAGTTTTGGAACAGGAAACTTCCCTGGAGATTTACAATAGAGGCAAATGCAAATCCAGGTGATCGTGATGATAATTTGGACAGTGTCGGGGCTGTATGGGGGAAAACTTGTATTTTGTTAAGAGTACATTCAATGTAAAATTAAATAAGCAATATTCTTTAACAACATGTAAAATGTATCAATACTATATAAATTCTTACCCGCTAACTTATTCTATTGGTCTGTAAATTGAGCAGTAATAAATGAAAGATTCATTAACTGGAATGAGATCTGTCATCACTGACTAGATCATTGAACAAGCCTTGAAAACTGCAAAAGTTACACTTTCACATCTGAAGTAATAAATGAAAGATTCATTAACTGGAATGAGATCTGTCATCACTGACTAGATCATTGAACAAGCCTTGAAAACTGCAAAAGTTACACTTTCACATCTGAAGTTTAATTTTGAGAAATACAATTGCTTTGTGTAAACACCAAATATTTTCCGAGTGCAGCCTGCATGCCTTACGTCCGTGTGGGTCTCAGCTGCATGATGTCACCCCATGGGTCTGCAGTATGATCCAGGCTAGAAACTGTAAACGAATGTTGTCTTGGAGTGCTGGTTCTCCAGGGAGGGTCAGATGAAAAAAAATCAAGAAAACAGCATGTCATCCTTCTGTGCACAAGTGCAGTTTGTCTGAAACCCGAGGCACTCCGTACTTACGACGAGCAAAGATAGTGACTTGTAAGGTATTTTTTTATTATTCTTTCATTGTCAAGATAAATATTTCATCATTTAAAAATGCTGCATTTTTAAAAACGAGGATAAATTTAAAATAAACTTCTAATTTATGTTAGTTTAATGGCAGGAAATTGATTCAGGATCTATTTATGGACAAGATTTAATAGTTAACCTGTGGTATTGTTGACGTTAAAGAAATATATAATTTAGGAAAGCATTTGGACTCCGATTGAAGGAGAGAGAACGCAAAGACCCAGAGAGTTGTGAGTGATCAATATGTCAATCAAAGAAGCAGTGGGTTTAGGGCTGCTAATGGGTCAGTTACCAGAGGATCTGGAGATCAGGTCCAATGTGGTGCGGGTCTTCATTAGCTCAACATTCTCAGGTAAGAGATGTCCATCAGCTGACATCAGGCTCTGTGCTTTGCCAACACACGACTCATGTCAGCATGCTGACAGTAAATCCAATCGACCTGGCTGTTTGCAGATATGAGCAGCGAGAGGGATGCTTTAATGGAAAAGGCATATCCAGAACTTCAAGCTTTCTGTCAGAGTTTGGGCCTAGTCTTTGAGGTGTGTGGTTTACGACTTGAAAATCTTTGTAACACTCTTTGCGTGTGTGTATTTGCTTGTGACTACTTACAAACAGAAACCCATATCATGGATAACAGCAAAATTCATATATTTTTAAAATTGTGTACCGTGATCATTGATAGAATAAAAGCAAAAGATCTGCCTCTTCATGATTAGTAACATACCTCAATAGAATTGATGTCTTGGTGGGAAAGAGAATCTCAGATATCTGTAGGTGTGCAGCTGAGTACAGTAATGACTCATTTGATTTAATAGACAAAAAACATCAAAAGAATCATTCACATTATTCATTTGACAGGCTTCTCTGCCAAAGTTCAGTTTGGGTAACCGTATCATTATCAATCTATTATCAGAACTGTTATTATGACTGATTATTTATAGCCTCAATAACTACACACAAGTAGTACTTATTATTAAATAATTCAAAGTAAATCACTGTATCATTATATTTAATTACATTTCATTGCACAAATAATGGAACAAATAAAATACATGAATACATACTGTGCACTAATGTTGTGAAAAATAGCCAGTTGTTTACACACTGAATGAACTTATCAAGCATTGAACTGTTCAATGTTAATGTTTGTAGTTCTTGACAGATACTACTTGTGTTAATATGTTACAGGTTTAGGTATTTATAAAAATAGGTATATAAAATGAATATTTAAGCCTCAGAGTTTATTGTTAAATTGCCTTTTTAGCATTCAGTTAAATGAAAATCCATTAAAATCCCTATTTCAATTTTATGTATCTACAGTTTTACAGATATGCTTGGTTTTGCCATTTGTTTTACTTAGGCAACATAAAATGTTTAATATTAGTGGTTTTGTGGGGGGAAAAGGTTTAAATGGTTACTGAATTTAATTCTGTATAACTCAGGTTCGGTTAGATTCTTAAAATATCTGGTTGGGCACCATGACCTCGTATTGGAAGATAAATTATGGAGGATGGATGTTTGGAGATATTTCGGCAGTCTGCCAGTAGCCTGGTCGATCCATCCATGCTGCAGTACAGTGTCGCTGGGGGCCTGGGGTCTATCCCAAGGCACCACGGTGTCTTGGGGACAAAGTCATTTGTGAGAAATAATTGTTTATAAAAGACAGGGAGGGACTAAACACAAAGGAGAACATTTTAGACAATTAGGAATAAATAATATAGCACGTTTTTATTTAGCTAAATATTTTATATGAACAGAAATATTTGTTAATCTATTAGATTACTGTTGGGGCAGGGAACCATAATTACGCCCTGCTAGGTTATTTAATGTTAATGTTTGTAGTTCTTGACAGATACTACTTGTGTTAATATCATTTCCAGGTTGTGGATTTAAAATGGGGAGTTTGTCATGTGGTTTCTATGGATCACATGACCACTGAACTGTGTCTAGAGGAGATACGGTCCTGTAAGAGGGTTTCCGTGGGCCCAAGTATTGCTGTGAGTTTAATACGTCTTTAGCCTTTCTAGTATTATGTATGCCCCTTTGAGTGTTGAAGGTTGGAATAAAGATTCTTAATGTTACTGCTTTTTGTGATACTAATTTTTTTTAATCCTTGGTCCTTTAAGATTCTACTGGGAAATTGCTATGGACATCGCCCTATTCCCCGGCTGATCCCAGAGAATGAGTTTGAGCTGCTGCTGGCCAAACTGGCTCAAAATGAGGAGGGAATAAGGTTCTTGAGCCAGTGGTTCTGGAAGGATGATAACTCTGTTCCGCCCACCTATGTCCTGCAGCCAATAAGCACTCACTTCCCTTATTATTCTGACATTGGATCTGAAGTTTGTTCCTCGCATGACAGTGATGTCATCAACTGGCAACTGACGGAGGCTCGGATTTTGAGGCTCCTTCGTACCGCTGCCCTGCAGGCTTCCGAAGAAGGAGAACTCAGCACAGAGCAGAAACAGAAATACTTTAAATCTGGTCTGCAAATTGCGTTAAACTGTGTATTCGTTGATAGAATACAAGCTGAAATTTTCCATAAGGTTATAAAACAGTCACTGAAGTGTTTTTTCCCCTCCTCTCTATTTTACAGTGAGCGAATGGGAGATTGGACAAGGCCTCCTTGGGATTCAAACAAGCAACCAGCATGCTGTGGTTTTTGTGAGGGAATTACCACAGCTGAAAAAGAACGAAGGCCAGGGGGCGCTCAGCAAGTTTGTTGACTTCACTGCAGATGGTCTGATAGATGCTGAAGCACAGGACCTTCTGTCAGTGCTCAAGTCCCGCATCTATGCCACGTGTTCTGGCTTTCTGAATTTGCATTGTTTGGAGCTAAGGAAAGGCAGAATTGATCCTGGCTGCAAAGAACATGCCTTATATCTCCAAAGTTTCTGTGAACAATTTGTTTCTCAAATGAAGGCAAAGATCAAGTGGGCAACAGCACAGACACCAGATCAAGAGTGGTGCTGGTTGCTGAAAGAGATCAGCCATCACCTCGTGCAAAGTTCCACTAAGTGTGCTGTCTTTTGTGGAAGAGAACATCTCTTGGGCAGGATCTGTCTCCACATGTGGGAATCTGCCAGTGACAGTCACTCTCCACTCGTTGTGTACGGGCCTTCTGGAATTGGCAAGACTGCGCTATTATGCAAACTGGCACAGGAGATGCGTGAGGTTCTGGGCCCAAAGGCCGTCGTCATCCTCAGGCTTTTAGGAAGCTCTCCCTTGAGCTCTGACATCACCTCTGTCCTGAGGAGCATCTGTTTACAAATATGCGGAGCCTGTAGTTTGCCCCTGCCAAACTCACTAACCACCAACAACTATGAATCTCTAACAAGGTTTTTTCATCTCACTCTTACTAGGGTATCACAAAAGAGGCAGCCACTTCTCATTATACTGGACGGCCTAGACTATCTTTCAAAGACCTGTCATGCGCACAGGCTATACTGGCTTCCCAAAGAGATTCCTCCAAATGTCCATCTTGTGGTCTCCACGCAGGAGAACAGTCAACATATCTTTAATAACCTGGAGGGATCGATAGAACCAAAAAACTTTTTTGAGGTTGAGCAGTTGACGTTTGATCATGGAAAAGATGTGATCCATGCTTACATGAGCAAAATGAAGCGTTGCCTGACTCCAGAGCAGCACAGTGTGATTCTGAGCATCATTCAGATCTCTGGCAATCCACTGCTGCTCATGCTGGCTTTGAACACAGCAAGGTGTTGGGCGTCATACACCTCAGTTTTAGAGGAGCAGCTGGGCACCACTTTGCAGCAGGCTGTCTACATATTATTCCAGGACCTGGAGGAGAAACACGGGAAGCTACTGGTCGGCTCTGCACTTGGATACATTGTATCATCGAGGTATAAAATTGTTTAATTTGGTGTTTCATCTCAATATACCAATGTGGTGGTCTTTACTTGAGCTTATTGTAATACTGTATCGTTTCCTTTCTCAGAGATGGGGCATCAGAGGCGGAGCTTCGTGACCTGCTTTCACTCGATGATGAGGTACTAGCTGAGGTGTACCAGTACAAGCTGCCTATAAATCACACTGCTGTCCGTCTTCCCCCCTTGCTTTTGACACGACTGAGGCATGACATTGATGAATATCTACTGGAGAAAGAGGCAGATGGGATCAAGGTGCTTGGTTTCTATAATAGGTAACGTAAGACGCCTTTCTTATAGGGAATATGAAAATATACCTTTGGAAACCACTGCACATGTTTTCATCCATCCATCTTCCGATGACTTATCCAAATGGAGTCGCTCATAGAGCTCATAGATTACTAGCAGTCAGCTACTGTATGGGCTCACATTTAGCTGTGCCTTTCAGACTATTTCTCAGTGTATAATTGTACACTTGCCAGGCATTTTACTGAAATGGTGCAGGAGATGTACCTGTCTTCAGACCAGAGGACCAAGAGACACCAGGTGTTTTCTGAGTACTTCCTGGGGCGTTGGAGCCAGGGCAGAGTCAAACATCTCCACCTGCCTTCCTTTCAAACCAAACTGAATGCTGACAGGAAGGTATTTATGTATTGCAAAATTCACTGATAAAATAATGAAATAACAATTTCTGAATCCCTCATATGAAGGCCTATATGCTGGTAGTCCCTGAGTTAAGAACGTCCGAGTTGCAGACAACCTGTATTTATGAATGGATGCCATGACTCTCATGATAACATTGCTTTATACTAAGACAACCATTTGACTAACTGATGCTAAATAAGGACCATATGTACCTGTGTTGACTAAAAATTTGGCTTAAAGACCGACTTAGGGAACAGATCTTTTTCATAACCTGGGGACTCCCTGTAGACACGGGGCACTGAGGAGCCATGTTGTTAAATGCTGAAAGGTGTTTTCATTCCTTTTCAGGTGATCTCTCAGCCCTTATGGTTTGCTGAGGGTGTTGCCAATAAGCGAAAACTACGAGAGCTACCTTATCATCTGATTCATGGAGGGAGCTGGCAGGAACTGCGTCAGGAAGTTATCGGTAAGGTGTGTCTGCGTTACTCACCAGGAATCGTTAAGCCGGCCACACACAGACAACCGTGTTTATGACTCATCTATGTCTGTGACAAAGTGTTTTGACTGAGAAGAATAATATGTAGGGCTATTCAAACTAAGGTCCTCAAGGTCCGAGCAATGCTGATTTTCCAGGTTTCCTTTACCTGTCAGTCAGGTGTGAAACCTCTGTGGCCAATCAGAATCAATAATTATTAAACTAACTACCTGGAAGAACTGAAAACAAGGCCAGGATTTGGAATCGAGGGCCAGATTTGAAGTGCCCTGATGCAGGGTTTGTTTTTAAATACCATACCCATGATAAAAATGTTGCATTTTGATCGAAATGTTCATCAAAATCCGTTATGATGTTGACCCCTGTTACTCACCGAAACTGAGATAGTAAATAACAGACCATGTACCCAGATTCAGCATTCCTATGCTGGTATTACAAAGACGGTGCCCACAGATCACTCATTTTTCCCAGGAAATGCAGAGTGGCTATGGTGTCAGACCATGACCTTTGGGGTGGCCAGCATCATTGAGGACCTGTCACTCTGCCTGGAGGTCCTCGACTGTCCTGAGATCGAACTGGTCCGAGACATGTTCCTACTCATGAAACCTACTTTCGACAGTATAGAGGGACAGATGGGTGAGTTCAGACCAGTTTGCCAGTAACGTTTTCTTAATTGCTTATTTCACACTTCTCCAAGGTTCCATAAAAAGAAATAAATTCTGTGTTCCAATTTTCTCTTGGAACACATTTAAGGTGCTGTGTCATGCTTTCACGCTGACTAAATATGTATTCAGCTCTTCAATGTATACTCATGTAACTCCTTAAAATTATGATGTTACAGTAGTTTTTTCTACTAAATCCTGTATTTTTAAATCCCTAAAGACCCATCCATCTTCTACACTGAGATCTTCGCCAGGCTATACTCCCTTGCTGAGATGTATCCTTCTGTCATTGGTCGCCTGTGCTCCCAGTGTCGGGACTGGTTCGATTCATCGCCCAATCCAATTCTTGTTCCCAGTTGTGGCTTCTTTCAATCACCAGGCGGACCACTGAAGACAGTCCTCACTGGTTCCCAAAAAGGTGCATATAACCTTCTACAGTTTTATCTTCTGGTGTACAGTAAGTGGAGTGAGGTTTTTTGTGTTGGATAATTTCTACTTTGCTAGATTCAGGTCTGCTTCGGGGTCTGGAGCAAAGATGGTGTAGATACAGTGGGTCCTCCATATTTGCTGCTCCAGTTTGAGTTGTTTGCATGTATTATATACACATCGGTACATACTCCTCGGACATAGTTTCCCACTGAGTGAGGAGCAATAATAAGAAGGATAATAAAATATTTTTATATTTTCTAATTATTTGAACAATTACAATTATTATAATTGTAATTACAATGGTACCTCAGAACTCGACCTTCAGCTGTTCAGAATCCGGAATGAATCCTAAAAAGTTCTGATCGAATTTTCCCCATAAGAAATAATGGAAAATCAATTAATTGGTTCCCGGCCTCAAAAAAATTACACAAAATTTACATTTAAACACAACCGGATAAAACAAGAAGAGCATATACTGTACTAAACACATCTAAGCACATTTATCAAAACAGTAATTTGTAAAGTAAGAAAATAAATGTATCCAAACAATGTGTCCTGCCCCGATCGTCCGCTCCTTCCGTGTGCCACGCCCTGTCGTTAACCCTGTGTGGAATCCCAGTGTGATCAGCTGTTTCTGGTTGTTTTCATTAGCCCTCTGTATTTCGTCCGCATTTCAGTTTGTTTCCCCAGTCCGGTCATTCTATTGTCCGTCTGCGTTTTGCCTGCTTTAACTGTAATTAAACCCCATATTCCCCCGATATCCTGACGTCTGCGCCTTTGTCTTCGTTCCGTCCCTGCTCGGCGTGACAATATTATTTTAATTAAATGTATGAATGGTTTATTATAATTTGATATTATTAATATTAAAATAATGAATAAGAAATCTTTATTTTAAAATGTATTTTATTATATAATAATAATTACTATCACTGTCTATCACTGTCTAAATATATGTATTCAGCTAGTGTAAACATGCACGATGCTATCACAGCGAATGCAAGGCTTAGACTGAAGCATTACCCTTTGTTTCTGCTGAGAGACGTACCGCGTGACTCATTTCCCCACGCATACAAGTTATCTTAGGTTGGCATTCACGGTTTGACTTCTGAGATAAAGATTGAGCTCTAGGTTGAATTGGTTGGTTTTAAGAAATTTGAGTTCTAATGAGTTTGAGAACTGAGGTACCACTGTATAATTTTTTTGGTTTGAAATGTATCTTTCACATGGTGCATTTTTTCAGTTGACGTCTGATATATATGTAATTTTTTTATAATTTTTGCTTTTTTTTAAAACTATTATAGTGTTTATCAAGCCCCCCCCCCCCCCCCACACACGCACACACACGCACACACACGCACACACACCTCCTGTATATCTGTCCCCATTACTACTGGTTACAAACTGATGGTGTCATTTTTCAGGGATTGCCGGAATGGATATTTGCCGGGAAAAACGTCTCCTGGCAGCAGGCTCAACAGATGGCAGTGTGATAGTGTGGCACCTGGACGACCTGGAGGTCGCCCACACACTTACTGGGCACACAGGTGAAGAGCCCACACAGATTCAATCATTTACAGAATGGCAGTTTCAGACGACAAGTTTCTTCGTAAAATATATATATATATATATATGTTTTATTTTTTTTTTATTTTTTTTTCTTTTCAATATGAGACAAGCAAAAATGCTGAATTCGTCGCTCTTTGTAGCTTAGCACTGGTTAGTGTGAGGCGTCCCAGCGTGTCTGTGTTCTGCGCAGGAGCCGTGCTGCAGGTAAAGATAGTCAGCAGAGGGGCCCGGTGTCTGTCCCTGGCATGTGACGGAACGCTGCGGCTGTGGAGTCTCCTGAGTGGCAGGCAGCTGCGCATCTTGGACGAGTTTTCCACAGATACCCAGCTGCAGATCCATGTGGTGGGAGGGATGCCGCTATTCTGCTCCTCATGTGGAACAAAGGTGTGTTCATCTCCCAAGGCTCATGGCTTTGGGAGTTTCTATTTCCCCCCATACTGCCTCTTTTTCATTTGGGTGCTTTTTGCAGGCAATCAAACCATGTACCATGAGCCAATTATTTGGCATGACTCATATTGGGCATGGAGACGTTTATCCATTTGTAAATCCTTGAGCAATAACTCAGTTATCTGTGTGTTCTTCATACTATGTCAAACACTAGAGTGCAGTGATTATATCATTTATGTGTTAGATGTTTGTTTCGAACTAATTTCCAGTCTAGAATAATTGTGCATTTATTCCTAACAGATAAAAGCATGGCACCTTGAAACAGCAGAACCACTCTTCCAGGTGGAAGGTGCTGGTGAGGGGCTGATGATCATGCTGGGCTTTCTGGACGAGTCACTCGCGGTCCTCTCCAATCGAGGACTCCTCACACTATACAACCCTTTTACTGGTGTGGAGAAAACACAGGCCTGCTTAACGGCTGATCCCCATAACCTGACACCCGCATGTACAGTGACCCTTCTGACTCGAGGCGGGCTGGTTGTGGGGTCCAAGGAGGGCGTCCTTTATCTGGTACTGATCTGTGTAAAACACATGGCTGTACTCTTCCGTTCAATACTAGGTAACAGTATTTGGTGTTGCAGTCAAGACTCGCCTGAGCATTCCCTGTGGTCACATGTTTATATTTGTAGGTTTCAAGTCAGGGGTCACAGGATGTGGCAAGACTGTCCTTTCCAGTTTCATTCCTCATCCTTTCTGACGATGAAAAGCTGCTGTGTGCTGGTATACTCAAGATGTTCTTAAGCTAACTGAGACGGTTATAACTGCTTATGAATTTTCTGCAGAGTAACAGAATATTCCATCTTGGATATCTGCAGAAGTGCTCCTCATCACATGGATCAGTATCTGACTTGGTTTGTTTGGACGTAGGTTACGAGAAGCAGGTAGCCATGTTCCATGTCCAGGCTAGCTCGATGCAAAGGTTCCTGGCTCAGGCGTTCCAGCACGAGGACACCGTGTGGACGGCAGCCATGCCCGGCCATCGCAGGGTGCTCATCACCGGCTCCGAGGACCACATCATACGGGTCAGAGGCATCAGATTCATTATCATACATTGGAAGGTTAAAGATCACAAACGAGCCACAGAATCTGTTTTAGCTTTAGGTGCATGAATGCAAAGGAAGAATGTGTACATGAACGCTTACTGAAGATAATATATCTGTAATGAAATGATATCTATGTTGGCCTGTTTCTTTTCAGGTGTGGTGTCTGTGCACAGGAGACCTCCTGGACTCTTTTGTTGGCATGGGGGCTCGTGTCACAGGGCTGGTCATGTACGGAGACACAGTCATTGCGGCCTCCAGCGATGCCCCGCCGCTGAAGCTTTGGCAGCTCAATTACAAGCACAAGACCCAGAGCTGCTTCCCGGCCAGCAGGGCACTCATGATCCTGTCAAACGATGGTGAGAAGGTCTGCTTCCTACAGCATGGTGACAGGACGCAGGTCATCGTGTGGGACTGCCTCACAGGTACCATTTAGATTATCTGCGTTAACAACATAAAAGTCATTCCATATCAAACCACCCAGTTTGAGAACATTTTTTCAGGTCATCCTCTCAGATTCCACCAAAATTCACAATAGTAATGCGTATGGCTACTACAGACACATGGGCTAATATGTCAAAAGTGACAGGAAATAAAACTGAATGCTTTATTGAGCATATTGTCTGAGTGGGAAGCTCTCAGGGCGCCATTTTGAATTTTTGCCCATTTTCAGAGCCTTATAGTTGTAAACATGTATAAGCTACAACTAACACATATAGATATATGTCTCTAAATTGCCCATAGTGTGTGTTTTTGTCTGAAAATGGAGGCGCTGTAGGACTTGACAAATTAGGGGTCTGTACTTATATCCAGAAAGTTGTGAGCTCAAAGCCCCTGGCTGACAGAGTAATGGTGTCCAGTTTGGTCTCTTGCGGAACACTCTTAACTGTAGGCTTTTCAGGGATACTGGCTATCCTGCTCTGTCTGCCCTTTGGACAAAAGTGGCTGATAAATAACTGTAAACGCATTTGTGATGATATCATTAACCTCCTCAGCCTTGTGCTCCATGCTGCCTGGGACAGGCTCACTGTGACCTCACGCTAAGAGCTGGATGGATGGAGAGGGAGAGTTTAATGTGAAATATCAGATTGTTGGTAAGATTGTTTCCTCTGTGCCACCTTGATCTGCCAGGAACTGCAGCTGAAACCATCGCCGTGTCGTCTGAAGTCAGCTGCATGGCGCTGGCCCAGAAGAAGAAGCTGCTCTTCTGCGGCGTGAAGACCGGCACCATCTTGATCTACCCTTTAGCAAACCCACCAGAAACCCTATGTATCCCCCCGCCTGAGACTCTGCCCACGGTCTGCTGCATGGCGGTGAGCCAGGCGGAGGACAGGATGGCCGTGGCCTACCAGGAAAGTGTCTGCGTGTTTGAAATCACAGAGCGGGACGGCTCCCCTGGTGTGGAGGGTCCCTTCCAGACCCTGCCCCTCTCCCTGCTCCACTCTCCCATCTCTTGCATGGCTCTGCTGTCAGAATGCAGGTTGCTTAAAGGTTCAAACTATGGGGAAGTCACATTGTATGACTTTAAGAATACCTGCGTGGCTTCCCTGGGGAGACACCAAACAAAGATCACGTGCATCACGGTGAGTAGGACGGAGTCGCTCGCTCTGATCGGCTCCCAGGACTCGGCCCAGGGGTTGTGGAGTCTGTCCCCTCTGAAGCTACACTACACGATGGAGCACCAGGTTAGCATTCGGTGAAAGTGCAGTTGTTTACAAGGACTTTGTATCTACTAAATTTTAAAAACAGTCTCCTCATTCTTTTATTTCCCCCGCCTATTTACAGGGTTTCGTTTTAGAGGGTGTTCTGTGTTCGGCTTTTTCGGAAAATGGACAGTATATCTTCACAGGGTCCCAAGACCGAACTATTAAAGTCTGGGATGTCATTAGTGGTAAATTCTTGTTTTCATTATGTTCTTTTATAAACTGAAAGTGCTCTGTATATAGGTACAGTACTGTACAAAAGTCTTAGGCAGGCAAAAAGAAATGTTTGAAAATATATATCTGGGTAGTAAGTACACTTTTGCTCAGAACTAAAAACAATTTAACATATGCAAATTAAGAGTAACACAAGAAAAACTAGTACAAATTTCTCCTGTTCTCCAAAAAGTTACTGATAGCTTGTGGGACAGCTAGATGAACATTGCTTCAGTCCCCAAACCTCTCTTCAGGGGCACCTCAGACATTCCATGTGTTTATTAAATTTCACCTCCAGCTCACTTAATAGATTAAGTTATTTAGTTAAAACAATCAATGAGGTATTGATTAGCTACATGAAGTGTGCTAGTGGTCGAGGAGTGAATAGTGTGGTTTCTGGAAATACTGGGGTGATTTTAGCAGATTTTGAAATGGCTAAGCTGACACACTTCGACATGCATAATAGCATAGTTTTACACCTACATAAATATCATTTAAACAACATTTTCTTTGGCTGCCTAAGAATTTTGCACAGTACTGTCTAACGTTGCATAACAGTTTCTGGATGAAATGTCAAGCCACAAAAATATTGGCTGTATGTAAATGTTTTGTGCTGACATCTTCTTCATTGCCATTTCCAGGAAACCTACTAGTTATTCAGTACGTCTACGCCCCCGTCACCAGAATTTTGCCATACAAGGAGGGGTTTGTGGCAGTTTCACAGCTGGGCCATGTGATCAAAGAGAAATTCCAGTGTCCAAGGCAAGTGAACCTGCAGTGTAGTCGACTCCAACACATCCAGAAGCAGTACAAAATCACACGCAGAGAGAGGGACCCTGAAACTCTGCCTTCAACCACGACCAAAACCACAGAGCAGAAGTCTGCCCGACCCCAGCTTGCTAAGACTACGTCTCTACACACTTGCTGCGTGTTATAACACTAAATGCCTTAAGTCTTCGTTACTGACTCACCCACCTACCAGTCAATAGTCTGCACCTGATTTTAATTTAATGCCTTTGTCACTATTTTCGCTGCATTATTCACATTATAGTAAAAGGCCTCAAAGAAATGAGGTCATACATATCAAGTATTTTAATGACCAGGAGAAGTACTCAACATCTTAAAATTTTCTCAAATTTTTGACTAATTTAAATAGCCCCCAAACTAGCATTGCAGACTTCCATTCAGCTTCCAAATATAGCAACCTGGAATGCGTCTTTAACAATCTTGAAGAGTTCCCACAAGTACTGGGCACAAGTTGGCTACTTTCCAAATGACAGATGAGGATCAGAGAGCAGTTTAGGTGGGGGGATTGTGGGGGCCGGTCATCTGTCACAGCACTCCACCTCTTTCCTTGTTCACATGATAATACTTACTGCATAACCTTGACTCGTGCTTGGGGTTGTCATGTTGTTGAATCAAATTATTTTCAGTAGGTGTGCCCAAACTTTTGACTAATACTGTACTTCTTGATCTGTTATATTGTCACCCTAACTTAACCCTAATGACAAAGCTAACCCTAACCTTAACTCTAAAGCCAGCACCAGCCTTAGCCATAAACCCAATGCCAACCATAACCCTAATCCTACATCTAGCCTTCTGGACAGCATGCTAGCCCATCACAGGGCACACACACCCGACCGAATAGCTTAACACATGACACAGCACTGAATCATAACAACCAGAGGTGTTCAAAAAAGAGAAAATTCTGTAAATACATAAAATAATACATTTCAGTAAAATGATTTGTATGAAAGAAATAGAAAAACCAGCAGATATACAATATCACACATAGAAACACAGACTGACTCATACAAAATAATGCACTGGAAATCACAATAAGAACTGAATCACCTAGTCAGCAGAAACTGCATGTGAAATGAATTCACTGCCAACATCCCACAATTCAGAAGTATAAATGGTTCTACAATGCTGGCGCATGGTCACGTTAAATACACAAGTGGCTCTTTTGAGTACAATGCCGTGGTTATACAGATTCGTTATATGTAACAGATGGGCATATTCTTGTGGTTACGTTTTTGGGTGTGTTGTTTTTCCATTTCCTTTTGTCATCTTCAACTTGATTTGGTGTATAAGGGCTGCTGCCAAGGAGACCATACATATCTATAAGGAGAATATGTGGAAACAGCAAACACATATGATGTCAGCATGACTATTTCCTACATCACAGCTCTGCCTTTATATGATGTCATGCCCAACTACATCCTAGCTCTGCCTTGATATGATGTCATGCATTATTACATACTAGCTCTGCCTTTATGATGTCTGCTGGAGTTTTTTGAGGAAGCTACTCAGGAAATTGATGATAAGAAGGCCTATGATATCATTTACTTAGATTTCCAAAAGGCTTTTGATGTTGTCCCTCACAAGAGGCTCCTACTTAAACTCAAAACGACAGGTATTTTAGGAACTATAGTGACCTGGATTGATAACTGGTTAACAGATAGAGTTCAATTTTAGGACCATTATTGTTCCTAATTTACATAAATGATATAGACACCAATATATACAGTAAACTGGTGAAATTTGCACATGACACCAAGGTGGGTGGTGTAGCAGACACTGAACTAGCAGCTCAGCAGCTACAGCGGGATCTTGATTTAATTAGT
>JABFEA020000036.1:21902738-21923817 GCA_019775915.2 Cyphomyrus plagiostoma
TAGTTAGAGTATGGAATAGTCTTCCTGATAATGTAGTGCAAGCTGAATCCTTGGGTTCCTTTAAATCAGAGCTAGATGAGATTTGAACAACTCTGAGCTATTAGTTAAGTTCTCCCCAAGCGAGCTTGATGGGCCGAACGGCCTCCTCTCTTTTGTATACTTCTTATGTTCTTACATCCCAGATATGCCACTAAATGTCATGCACAACTTTTTCCTATGTCCCAGCTCTGCCTGACTGTGCTTTCTGTAACATGACTTATATTGTCATTGTAATCCTGTTGTGTCCTATTCCCCGTTGTTTCACTTGAAAATTTACTGCATTGCATTTTGGCACTGATGGTCTGGCATTGGCCTAATAAGAATATTTATTTGATTGATGTAGTTAATTAAATATTGCATTATGCCTATAGACATATCTTTCATATTTCTTTGTTTTCTTTAAAGCAAAAAGGTCTTTATTTTTACTATAAAGAAGGACATAATGGTTTATATCAGACAAAGATAATAATGCAGAACTACCCTTCATCTAGAACATGCCTGACCTCCAAAGAGAGGAACCCCGCAGCCATTCCAGCCAAGAGCAGGAGGTTCTGCTCTCCCCACTTGGCAATTTTATCCAGGCAGCCGGTGGTGTAGATGCTCTGCCCTGCCCTGACTTCCTGCTGTGTCCCATAGCCACACATGGTGTTAAGTACTGACTGAAAACAAACAGCAAGAAAACTTGCATGAAGCCCCAGAAGCCAGATGTTTTTCTGTACTTTGTTAGATGGATTTATTCAGTGAGACACTAAGCAAATACACCCTAATCCAAACAACAAATCAGGCGACAGGCAAGACTGACAACCAATCAGCCACAGAGGTTTACACTATATACAGTCTTTTAAGATCATTACTGACCTCTCCTTAACATAACTGGGGGGGAAAAACTAAGACTCAAAATTCATATTATCTAATTTACCTAATATTAGGAAATATGACCACTTTACAAAAAATAAAACTCCTAGATGGTCAATGTATTTTTAATTGGATAAGGTTTGTATTCTAAAGTATAAACCCTTGAGTACATCACTGCTGTACCACTGAAACTTGCCTGAAAGATCAACTAAATGTCCAATGTTCTCATCTGCTTGGTTTACTACAACATGGTCTCTTAAATCTGTTTCTGCACCTGTCCTGACCTTCCTCTTTTGTTGTATGCAGCAAGAGAAAGGCACACCACAACGCTCTACGCTTGGGTTGGTCTTGGAGCAGTTGAAGTACACGTTGTAAGACCAGTCTCTGTAGGAGTGACCCCCACAGCACTGGAACTGCACAAAAAAAACAATGATTTAAAATTTTTAAATCTAAAACACTTATTTAAAAAACATCAAACTGAATACACTAACATTTAATACATGTACGCTATGTTGTTACACTGTATGTATTTTTTTTGCAGTTTCAGAAGACACAATAGGTTAATTTCACCTTTTTTTGTACAAAGTCTATTATGTTCTCCAGGTCCAGGTCATCACGGTATTTCTGAATTCCAGTTTTTATCAATAAGTCTGTCCTTTCCAGTACCTGGTGGGACCCATAGACAATTATGATTCGACTCCCTTTAATACTTGAGTATCTGCAGTACTGTATTATCAAAAAATTATCGAAATTGCTGAAACACTGACATCTGCAGGAAACTTCCTTCAATTACAATTACCATTTATTTTTTTGTGTTTCGCGCCAAGCAGTTTTTTTTTTTTTTTTTTTTACCAAGTCAGAGAATATGAATCCCAGCACAGCTGCCGATATCTGAAGAAGAAGAATAGCTACCAAGATCCCTACAAACTGGGAATAAACACAGATGTTAGGAAGTAAAGTATGTGATTCTTATCGATCTATAATATGGACCATGGCAAAGGACGCAAAGTGTAAATCACAATAAACAAAACTTTACAGAAACACCCACATACATGTTGTGGTTCATAATTGTAATGAGTGCCTTGTCACTAGGACAATATCTATTCCACCATGAGACAAGTTTTCTAACTTACAATTTGTAGAAGACGAACATTATCACGTAGTGCTCCAAAACATCCAAAGAAGGTGACAGTGAACATCAGAGAACCGATGCAAATGAATAACAGGGCTGGGTCAGCTGTCAGAGAGTCCACAACATCTGAGAGGGACAGAAGCTTCTTCATACACTGGACGCCATCCACAAATATTGCTTCCATGCACAATGTATCTTTATCACTGTGTTATTCATTTAATATATACTGTTCTGCTATGCTGTTTTGCATCGACAAAAAAAGGTTTTGGTAAAACTGCAGCATAGCATAATGGCTAGCAATAGGAACTCAAAGGTTGCTTGAGTGGGGGACAGTCTACTTCATATAGAACTGGGTGCAAGTCACCGTTTTTAAAAAAGACAAACTACTTTGCAGAATGATGTATACATAAGAGTATAGCAACCATTGTCTCTCACAAAAAACATGCTCAAAACAGTTTGACTTCAACAATGGAGTAGGAGTGCAGTATACTAATAATGCAATAATAATAATAATAATAAAACAATGATGATAACAATAACAATAATAATAATAATGGTAGTAATAATAATAATAATTATTATTATTATTATTTATATACCACCTTTCGCACATAAAATGCACCCCAAAGTACGTTACACTTAAAATTAGAGTAAAGAAAAGAAGATAAAGCAAGTATGTATGATTAAATAACAGACCTATCAATACAAATGAAAAACTTTGAGTTGATAAACTGTTACTTACCTCCCTCCTTGGCAACTTTAGCATAGACGCCAACTGCAATTAGAATAGCACTAGAGACCTGAATAAATAGAATGAAACAATTTATTTTTGTGAGAAATACGTAAAGTCATATTTTTTCAGCTTCTGCCACCCACATCTTTTGTGAATATGGGTAGATGTGCCTATAAATACCGTGATACCCCAACCAATAGCTTTTCAACACTAATTAATGTCAACTCCAATATAGAGAGATAAAGTACATCATTTTCGTTGTGGAACTGATCAAGTGATATCAAATATTTTATTCTAGTACTTGTTGAGGGTACGTGTAAAACTTACCCAAAATAAGTAACAGCCGACAAACAAAATGTACTTGATAGCCTTGTACGTTTTCGTACTGTTAACCATATTTTACGTTACTTCTATTAAAAACAGGGTGCGGCGGTTGTAAGTAAAGCTTAACGAAATGGGTTCAATCGTCGATTTCGCATACTACAGTTTATACTGACAAGTGCAAACTTGCTATTGGGAAAGAGTGCGAATTCCTCCCTCTAAGAAGCAGGGGCGCCTCCTGCTGTCGGGAACCAGCATTCTGCGTATTACAAAGGCCCAACACCTTCTCCTCCGGTTTATACTGAAATAAACGCGCCGTGCAGTAACAACAGTCTAAATAATCACATTTAACCGTGCATTCGGCAACAGTAATGTAAGACTGCACAGGAAAAACGTAAATGTTTTATGTGTCGGAGTACGACTCCAACAATTCCAACAGTGTTGAGACAAATTGTACTGCTTAAGACACATACAGCCGTGGAAAATTCAGATACCACCAGACATTTTTAAATAAATTAGCATTTTAAAATCCTGGTTTAGTCGTGGCTCGGCTGGCTACGCTGAACAGCGGATTGCTTTCAGGTTCAAAATTACTAAACGAGCAGTACACAGGAATAAGTTGAAGCAGGAGACACTGACCAGAAACCAGCCAGGTAAAAGGCCGAAGCGACTTTCTAATGCCAGAGATGACCGTCAGCTTATCCGACAGTTTCTCATGAATCGAAGGATGACATCAGGTGACTTTCAAAAGGAATGGGAAACATTAAGTGGTGGTATGAAGTGAACTGCTAGGACAGTTTTATTCTACGGATATACATTTTTCTTCACCTGAATTCACGCCTTTCCCAACATCCCTGCCAATCAGACTTGTGATCCCTCCCTCATACCTCCGGTGCAGCCCGAAGCTGGGGCAGAACTCTGGGTAAAGCCGATTAAATTAAGGAAAGCCCTTGAATCGTTCTGTCAGCAATATTTATCGTTTTGGACATTGCAAAGGTTGCTCCTTGTTATAAAATAGTTCTACGTTGTGCTTATCCCAATATATGCAAATATTCCCGTACTATTCATTGTGTTTGTGTTGAAGTCGGATTACATAGTCTTTAATTTCGAGCAACAATGTTTGCCAAACTGAAAGAGCGTTATGACAAGTTTCTAAATGAGAAAAACTTCGTAACAGACTATCTGGGGAAAATCGAGGAGAAAACTGGAATTAAAAAGAACTACATTGTTGCAGGTAAATTAGTCCGAACTCCGCTGATTATTTCTAAGCATTTTGTGAATATAAATTATGGTTATGCTGACCAGCCGCTGGAACAAAGTACCGTAACGTTTCCTTCTGCTAAACTCGCA
Organism: Cyphomyrus plagiostoma; assembly: GCA_019775915.2. NCBI lineage: Eukaryota > Metazoa > Chordata > Actinopteri > Osteoglossiformes > Mormyridae > Cyphomyrus > Cyphomyrus plagiostoma. Next base: position 21,907,169 of record JABFEA020000036.1, read on the forward strand.
TTCAGAATAGTTTTTCTTTTCGTTTTAGTGTAATTCAGTGGATGCTTACATATATCAAAACGGGTATATAAACTGTTGCTGCAGTAATTTGGATAAAGGTCTGTGCTTCAGTTGTCTGTTAATGTCCCAAAAACAAAAGAGAGTCTGTTATACAGCCGATCTGCAGGAGCCGCAAGATCCGGTTTCGGGGACTGTTGGTGCGGCTGTAGGTTTTGAGTTAATCGATGTTGCGATCGATTTATTTCATGGTACGATTTCTGTACAACGTAATCTCACGCTTTTCACTTTCACTGGACGATATACACTGTATTTGTTGCTGTTTCAGTCAAAAAGCGGCAGTACCCTTCCGAACTATTTAGATCCCGTGATCAGTGTTGTTTATTGCAGCCAGGTGTATATAAGATGACCATTTTAATCATTTTAAGAATTTAGAGATTTACAATATTACTATACGATCTAGTCTGAGGTACTATACTAGGCTATATTACTTTTTAGTTTCTTAAACATATCCTAGTATTGTGTGGACCCTGTAGAAAGAACCTGCGTAACTGGTTACCAGCATGACCAGCATAATGGATGCTGGTTATACGTACTAGCATGTTTGGTGATAATGGATCAGCATCATTACTGAAATATTGCAGGTGGACCACCACAGCTATGCTACACCAGCACCAAATCAGCCTGGAAATAATGCTGGTAAATGCTGTTCTTTTTCAGAAGAGGAAATAAGCATGAGGAAATAAAATTGATTGTTTATCATATAGCACCATAATTGCATTTGGCGTTCGGTTATAAATAATGAATAGCGTACTCATTAACTGTTGCATATAGTATTAATTACTTGGATCGTAATTGGTGTTCTTATTTAGAAAGACATTCATTGGCAGTTCCCTAGGCTGTAACGGCATTGGATTTCCTTGCGCACTAAACACCCAGCGAGATTTAATCGTGTCATCAAACGAGTATCGGCACAACGTGAAAAAAATGCAGCATGACGTTTGCCTTGAAAACTTCTCATTGTTGTTTTGCAATGCTGACACGCTTGTTAGTCAACAGGGCCCGTAATAAATGTTGCATCGCCACATGAGACTCCAATCACAGGCGCTTGGCCGCACAAACAGTGGTGCCTGGTTCTCTGCGACTCCCATTCAAATAGTACTGTGTAAATTTGACCTGTGATGTATAAAATTACGCACCTATATGTGACTGCGGAACTGTACAGCGGTCCTTCTTTTTACTAGCGAAAAAAGTACACGGTACTATAATTGAACCCTTAACGTGGAGCTTTGAATTGTTACGTTAGATTTGTCATGGTGCTTGCTACTGTTACAGAGCCAATGAAATGCAGTAGGCATCCAACCAGGTGCAGAAAATTACATTCAAGTGCAATAATTTCTAAGCATTTTGTGAATATAAATTATGGTTGTGAAAAATGATATACAAGGTAGTCAGACAAGAAGTACAGAGTGAATGATTGTGATGAGAAATATGATGCAAGACACAATGCAAAACGTGACATTTAATGTGGAAATGAACAGTCAGTACAGATGAAAGCAGTCAGTGGAGGTTCCAAGCTGTGTGCATGGAGGGTGGGGTGGAGAATAACTGCTGTAAGGTACTATTGAGCATATTTTCACGTGGGCAAAAAGCTGTTCCTCAGCCTCCTTGTGCAAGAGCAGAAGCTGCTATACTGCTTGCTGGGTTGGACCAGGGTGAGCGGTACGGCCCCTGATTGTCCTTCACAGGTGCCTTCTGTGATGGACGTCTTGGATGATCGGCAGCTGGGCACCGGTGATGTGCTGTGCAGGTTGGAGGATCTTCTGTTATGCATCTGTGCCATACTGAGGCACAGTTTGTCATGCAGTTTGGATGCTGCTCATGGGACAGTGTTAGACCATCACCAGAATGGAGGGGGGGGGGTCTTGATGTGGACACCCTCTCTACCTCCAGCACCATGTCTCAGTCCTTTTTCTACACTTGATGAATGTTATTGATCTTCTTATTTTTCTGTGTTTCGCATCACATTTCAGGGTTTTCAGTTCCTTCAGCAGGGTATTTGGGGCCTGGTTTTGTGACCCGCTTCTCTTTTGTCTGCAGGATCCCTCTCTCTTACAGGGCTGTATTTAATCTTTGGGTATGGTGCCTCTCTGCTCTGTAATTTGATCGGTTTTGTGTATCCTGCATATCTGTCGTAAGTATTTGCTCTCAATTAATTTTACAATGTAGTGAGTGACTTATTTTAATAATGATGATTTTAAATTTAATCCTCTGCATATAGTGTGTTGGTGATTTTCTGTGTGTATAACAGTATAAAGGTCCTCTCATGTCAGTGACGGTGCCCATTGGGATGTCTTGGGCTTATCTGTTGTGTGCAGCATTAAGGCGATTGAGAGCACAGACAAAGAAGACGACACCAACTGGCTGACCTACTGGGTAATCTATGGAATTTTTAGCGTGGCCGAATTTTTCTCTGACATATTCCTCTACTGGTGCCCTTTCTACTATGTCGGGAAGGTAAGGCCATAGTTTATATTTACAATAATTTCAGATATCTGTCAAAGACATCAAGGTGCCACTGTTAGTTTGAGTCCTGAGCCTTCTTCCTGTGTGCAGTTTGCATGTGTTCTCCTCATTTCCAGAGTCTCCTCCCACTGTCAGAAAAAAACAAACGGTTGTCCAGTTGTCCCTACCTCATGTTCTATGCCACCTGGTTTGGCTGTGACCCAGCATTAGAGGTTATGGAGGATTTATGGACACATTTCCAAAAATATTGGGACACGCCAAATTATTGAATTCGGACGTTCCAATCACTTCCATAGCCACAGGTGTATAAAAGGGCGGGCCAACTCCATATTAAAGCCTATGTATTAAGAATGGGATGTCACTAAAGTTTGTGTGTGTAAAGGTAGGTGTCCTTATGCTTTTGGCAGTATAATGTATGATAGAGATCCAGGATGTTGCAGGTGCTAAATGAACGCGCTTCTCCCTCTCCCATTCTCTTCCTATCTCTCCATTTCAGTGCTTATTCCTGCTTTGGTGCATGGCTCCTGGGAGCTGGAACGGCTCTCAGATGCTTTACCATCGAGTGGTGCGGCCATTCTTCCTCAAACACGAGGCCGAGCTGGACAGAGTGGTCAACGACCTCAGCGGGAAGGCCATGGGTGCAGCAGAGAGCATCACCAAAGAAGGTAGCTGGCCCTTTAACAATCCACCACAGATATCAGCAGAGGACATCATTCATTCACTTTCATTTCATACTATAGGAAAAGGCTTAAAATATAACATTACATATGCTGGTATATATGCTACTGAGCACATATTACCCATGCATTGAAATAGAAAAACAGAAATGGTATGCCCTGGTCACGAATAGCTCTAGATTTTGCTCATTTTATTGTCATGGTTCATGGTATCAAATAAGTTTCATTTAGTCTGCATTATAATACTGTCAAATAAGACGATTTGAGGACTTTTTATAAACAAATCCTGATTACAAAGATCTATATTGTTGACCGCTAATAGTGTATTATAGTACAGTCCTGCTTAATATTAAACATGCAATCCTGATCATTTGTGGATTTCATTAAAATCCATAAATAGCTTGCTCAGAGCTGTCTCCTCCTCCTAGATTGTACTTCAGCAGATAAATGTTGAATAAGGTCTACAAAGGAACACCTGTCTGCCCTGGTCCACTGACGTATCATTAAAGCTGTTAATAATTAATCTGCAGGTTATAGTAATGCATGACCCGGCCCTCAAATACATCCGGGTTTCCCCTCTATTCTTTATGTTGTCCACTTAAGTGAACCTATATTAACAATGTAGGTCTTAGTATATAACACACATGTTGTACAAGCCATGCACAATCAAGCGTTGCTCGCGCTCTCTCTCCCCCCCCCCTCTCTCTCTCTCTCCCCCCTCCATCCTCTTTATCAGTTCATGTCGCCTTTCCTGTGTAATGTAGCAGTCCCTCCTTTCTTCTAAATGAACTCTGACCTGTCTTACTCTACTGGCCTTGTTTTCCTTTCTCCCCATCATGCAGTCCTTCACACGTTGGTGAATAAGAAACCCCTTCGGCCTTCTGAGGCAGCTCCTAAAGCGCTGCCAAGCACATCTGTATGTAACACATTTCATCACTTGGCTCCCACATCTCCCTCCTCCACAGTCCCATCCTCCCCGATGTTCTGTCATGTCAACCCCTTGCTTCTATGCAGTCTTCCCACGGTGTGTTACTTTTTTGTCAGCCAGACACACCAAGAATTTCCATCGTCATATGGAGTAGCTATATTCATTTTGCAGTTTGAGGGCACCGTGCCAACCTGTAATACTTTCACTATCCATAAAGTTAATATCATTTTTAAATTTCAACCACATCTCAACTCCACATCTGTTGGAGTCTAGTATATTATACAGCACATTATGTTCTGAGATGAAAACCGCAGGATGGAATGCGAGGGGTGGGTTCATACAGAGTAATGAACACCTGAAATTTATGTGACTCGTTTTATACTTGCATCTGAACAAACATGCATTACAACAAGAAGCGTTGGATGTAGAATCTAGTTTGCTTTAATATTCTTCATTAGAATTTAATTACTTAGGCATTTGATGTAGTGCTCACAACTCTAGACTTGTACATGGGCCTCTGCAGCACCTTAACATGCTGCATTTGGTGGCATTTCTCCCTTAATAATAATAATGAAACATTTCATGCCTTCCTTTATAGACTGACCTGAATGTAGACTAATTTGGTAAGTTCAGTGTTGTAGGATTTCCTTTCTGCTGCCCAAGTGTCTCTCATTCATATGAAAGCCCTTGACATTGTTACAAAACTGCATTATGCTAATTTGTATTTATACTTGCATGCTTAAATGCTATAATCTGATGAGTAATAGAAATAAGGCTATCTTGCATATTTTGAATGTGTGCATGCGTGTCCCTAACCAGCTACACTACTGAGTATTACTGGTTTTGCATTGTACAATCCACCTTTTAATTACATATTTTCTTTGTCATCTACCAACTCAGTTTCCATTTGTTACCTTGTAACCATGTTGTTAGCATACCTGCATATCTAAAAATTGTAAATTTCTGAATCTATGCCGTTTCACCAATTGACTTGTTTTCCACCAGGTGTTACAGTAGTATTTTTGTTATTAATATCAAAAATGATACCTTTTGTTTGTTTGCTTTTGGGGTTTTCAAACAACAGTTTTTTGCAGTAAAATACAATAAAGTGTTTTGTGTTAAATTCACTTAAATTGTGTAAAAAAATTTCAATTTCAAAGGTCTAATTACCATCTTGTCTCTGTCTTTGACAGCAAACAAATTCCTCAACCAGAACACCGCAAAGTCTAAGTGACCTGAAGAAAGACTGAAGCGTGTGGATGTCACATGTTTAAACCAGGTTTAACTCTAATTCTATCACTCTAATTCTAATTCACAACTGATAGTTAATGATAGTTAGTTGACCCACTGAGGAGGACCAGGAGGAATGCTGTCTTGCATTTCCTTTATAAAGGTACAAGTAATGTGTCCCATTTTGTTTTATCTGTGGATGCTAGATTCCAGAAGAATCAAGATGTTAGAATCAGGAAAATGAATCAGGAAGTCATATTAAACCATTACAAATCAGCCATTGGTTGTTGCATTCTCATTTGCGCAACAATCTCTGTTGCTGATATCAACATTTAACGATGTTTACAATCAATCAGTATCTTATGTACAGCAGAAGGTTTTAATAATTGAGCAATTTTGGTATCAGCCATTATAGTCTTTTTGTAACTAAGGATTATGGCTGGTTAACAGAGTTAAATACATGGAAAACTTATCTGAACTTGTTAGAGATATGGTGTGATTACAGTTTGCCAGATTTCCTTACTGCCATCTCCTTTACAAGAGTTGTAGAAAAGCAGTACAACATTAATGCAGAATAAGGTATAGTACTAGCTGAACACAAAATGTCCATACAAACAATCCACATGGAGCACTCTAGTTGGCTATGGATAGATTTAAGCTATGGACAAATTCAATTAGACTGTGGAAAAGGTTGAATAAATCTTCAGACGGCATGAAAAATGTATTGTTAATGAAGGATTGTCCATGTATTTGTACTCTAATAAACAATGATGATTAAACTACATTATCAGTGTGTTTGTTGGAAATTAAACTTTCATGTAGGAAAGAAAATTCAGTCCTGGTTGGATCTCAGACACAGACCTTAGTTGAATTTTATACCAGGAAGTCAGAAGGCATGGAATGCCATTCCATTGCATGGTGTATGCATACACACATAGCATTTTAATGGCATCAATACAGTACAGTAAAATTATTGTGTGATATGTGTCTGTGGGAGTGGCATGGTGGTGCAGTGGTTAGCACTGTTGCCTCACACCGCTGGGACCTGGGTTCAAGTCTTCACCTGGGTTCCATGTGTGTGGAGTTTGCATGTTCTCCCTGTGGGGTTTCCTCTCGGTACTCCAGTTTCCCCCCACAGTCCAAAGAAATGCTGAGGCTGATTGGAGTTCCTAAATTGCCCGTAGGTGTGCATGCGTGAGTGGTTGGTGTCTGAATGTGCCCTGCGATGGGCTGGCCCCCTGTCCAGGGTTGTTCCCTGCCTTGTGCCCATTGCTTCTGGGATAGGCTCCGGACCCCCCGTGACCCAGTAGGATAAGCGGGTTGGAAAATGGATGGTTGGATGTGTTTGTGGTTGGATCAATCGGAGGATATCCATTTTTCTTACTCTTTGTTCCTTTCTTCATTGCAATGCCACGGGTCATTTAAAAACTGATACAAAAATGTAGCTGAGTCTATAATGTGATTGTCACCAAGTAAATCGTTATGGGAACGGCTCGCTTGATTTTTTTGCCGACCCTCTCACTCTGTGATTTCTAGCTCCGCTGTTGATTGAACCCTCTGCCTTGGGGTGTGAGGGTATGCTGTTATCCATTAAGACAGTGTTTCCCTACTCTGTCCTCAGGGAACCCCAGACAGTCCATGTTTTTGCTCCCTCACAGCTCTCCACTGTCTGTCTGGACTGTCTGGCAGAGTTGGGAGGGAGAAAAAACGTGGACAGTCTGGGGGTTTTCGAGGAGCAGGTTGAGAAACACCACACCAAGCCACCCTGACACACTTGTGTGAGCTGTATCTTCATGAATCTTATACCCATTCTTTATCCACTTCTATGAGTATTGTCAAATCAACTGCAGTAAATACCAGTTTAACCAGCACCAAGAAAATTCAATGAACTACTTGCATATAACATGAACTACTTACTACATATAACATTTCCTGTTATATATACAACCCGTCCCTGGGTTAAGGACATCCGACTTACGAACACCTTGTACATACGAACGGACTGCCATGAAGTCTATTACATTCAAAATTCAAGTTAAATAGAATGGTTCGTAATAAGAAACGTGCTACTTTGTGATTCTCGTGAAAACATTTCGCGGCGGTTATTCATCAGCTCGAGGTACAGTACCGTCTGTAGTTAGTTATTATTGTATAATTATGTACTGTATTATTATTTTTCGGACTTACATACAAATTATACGTATAGAGACAGACTCTGATAAAGGATCTCGCTGTTAACCCGGACACTGCCTGTAATCAAATTGTTCTTTACATACATAGGTTTTATTATACATTTTTTAGGAGTACAGAGGTAAAAATCTTGTTTGGCCCGGAACAACCAAATCGACTTATTAACAAGAACAGCAGCTTCTTGCTACCCGTTGCCCTATAAAATGTGAGTCAAAGTTGTCATATTATATATTGATATGTAATTTACATTGTATTAAACGTATTAATATACCAGTTATTGGTCTTGAATTAAAATTAAACTACGATGTGTAAACTGATTAATAAAAAGAATAAATTAAAAACGTAAAGGTAATCACGGAAAAGGTACGGTTACGAAATCCATTAGTTTCATTACACAAAATGTCTGGAGTAAATTGTATTTTAAGAGCATGCGACAAGTAGAAGAATCCCCGAGGTGATCGCCGGAAATGACGTATGATGTTTCTGGAAAGACGGAAGTAAGGCGTATCCGAAATCTAAAGAATGTGAACTGGTCCTGAATCTCATAGTCACTTATAGCAGCTTTTTGGATCCTACCAGAAATACTTTTTTTCCCAACAGCAGAATTAAGGAAACTGTCAAATTATAGTTTGCGGAAGCACAAAAAAATCTGCTTTAAGAGTGGCGTTCGTGAATTCTGGAAAGATGTTGGATTGTGTTACTTTCCAGGCGCAGTTGTCCTCAATCATGGGGATGTTCACAGAAGCGGCGGTGGTGGAGATCGTAAAAGTTGTGCAGGATAGCTCTTCGGCGTTTCGCTTACGGATGTGTCGGAGTCAGGAGGAGATCGAGGAGCTGAAGACGAAGCTGCTTCTTGTCGAGACCGAACTGAAAAGCGCCCGGCAGTGCGCAGTGGAAGCGACATGCAGACCACCCGGCCGGTGCTCCGTTGGGGTCCAGACCGGCGATCAAGTCGGGGCTGTGCAGAAAGGTAGCGTGAATCACATCAAACATTTCCTTAGCTGTGTTACCCTGAAATCCGTATTCACGAGTGTTAGCGCGCGTGTATGCTTGTTTATACATTAATAAACATAATACAGATTTTTTTCAGAATTTATTAATTGTGGCCCATTTCATTTATGAATCGGAATTTGAGGTGAACTGGCCTCACCCCGCAGGATGTTGGAATATGACTAGAATGACAGGAAGATTAGATACATTGAAATTAGAATTGCAATTCTGCATTCTGTTTTCAACCAGAATTGAAATGGGTGGGGAAGGGGGGTAGACAATTCAGGGGCAATAAAAAATTTTGAACTTAATAGGTTTGGTCTGGGTTTGAGGCCATTACGACAACAACAAAAATTACTTTTGTATAGCGCATTATCACAACATTACATTGTCTCAAAGCACTTTACAGCATCCCCACCCAAAGCCTCCAGTGAGTAAGCCATAGGTGACAGTGGCAAGGAAAAACTCCCGAGAAGGAAGAAACATTGGGAGGGACCAGACTCAAAGGGGGAGCCCATCCTCCAGGGGCCGGCAGGGAGAGTCAAGTCAGGCGCTTTCATGGGACCGAAAACTTCCCCTGGATAACACCCAGACTTTCTGTGTTTGCCCGAACTTGGATATTTTACTGGAAACATAACCAATATGCTCACTCATTCATGTGTGTGTGACTGGAGCAAGGCAGAAACATCCCCTGTAAGTTAGTCTCCTCGTGAAATTTAAGGTGCATTACCAGGAAATAAAGATTGGGCTAAAAACACTGAATACAACATATGGGTGTTTACTGTGGTTCACTCCAAAAAGCAGCATCAGTGAACAACGATAAAGTCACACGTCAAAGAACAGGTGCAGAAACAATAAATAAGACCAGCATTTATAGCAATTCTTTGGAAAATGTGAACTAGAATTTAAAACCAAATAAAATGTGGGTAGAATATACCATAAAACCTGAGCAAGGTATAAAGTAAGGTGACAGTGTACAGGCTAGATATATAAAGTGGTGGGTGTGTAAACCAAATGTCAAGTTTCTGGCCACAGCTCATGGGAAGAACCTGTTTGTCAGCCTTGAGGTTGATGTTTCATATGTTTGCATGATGGTAGGGAGGTAAACAAGTGATGCCCGTGGTGACTGGGAAGTCGGGTGATTCCCTGGGCGCTGTAACAACACATTATGCAATAATGCCGCATCGTGCACTATGAAATGTAACAAATTTTCATCACAGCATTATGACATAATGCATTGTCTCACAGTATGTCATAACTCAACAAAATTTAGCATTTACAACCTGCATTATACTGCATATACATACTTCTATGTCTCTATGACAGAATAGCAGGCAAAAGTTGAAATTATGAATGAAATAGAAAATATCGAATGGGTGCGATCAGTCAAATTTGTGAATGAGGTTAAAAATTATGGTTACAATGGGTTTTGAGAAAAACTGAAGGGGGAAGGAAGCAGCAGTGAAGACTTAAACCAGTCCCTGGTGCATCCAAGAGCAGAAAGGTGACTGTGAGGGACTCAAACTTCTTAGTGTCACGAAGCCTTTGGGAAATGGACCCCTGAAGAGATACCTGAATTTATCAAATGAAAATTTGATATAATTTGTCCAGTTATTACATTATTGCATGGTGTGTTACAACACATTATGTAATAACACCATATCGAGCAATGAAAATAGAAGTCATTACAACCTCATTTCCAAAAAAGTTAGGATGCTCTGTAAAATGTAAGCCACATGGGCTCAGGAACACTTCCGAAAATCATTGCCTGTGAACACAGTTCATTGCTGCATCCAGAATGCAGGATGAAACTCTAGGTACGGTTTCTTATTTGCATGGTAAATATGATCCAGAAATGCCACCGACTTCTCTGGGCACAAGCTTGTTTAAGATCTACTGAGGCAAAATGGAAAACTGGCCTGTGGACTGACAAATCAAAATTCTTTTTGGGAATCATGGATGCCACATTCTCCAGGCTAAAGAGGAGAGAGACCATCCAGCTTCTTATCAGCGGATAGATCAAAAGCCAGCATCCGTGGTGGTGTGGGGCTGTATTAGTGCCCACGGCTTAGGTAGCTTGCACATCTGGGAAGGCACCATTAATGCTGAATGATATATACACACAGGCTCTGGAGCCGCATTTTCTGCCATCCAGACACCTGTTTCAGGGAAGGCCCTGTGTATTTCAGCAAGACAATGACAAACCACATTCTGTACATATTATTATGGCTCCTTAGTAGAAGAGTCCGTGTGCTAGAGCGGCCTGCCTGCAGTCCAGTCCTGTCACCCACTGGAAATATTTGGCACATCATGAAACGAAAAACACAACAAAGTAGACGCCGAACCACTGAGCAGTTGAAATCCCATATTATGCAAGAATGGAACAAAATTCCACTTTTAAAACATTCATCAGCTCGTCTCCCTGGGTTAGAAGAGGTGATGCAATACAGTGGTAAACAAGCCCTTGATCCTTTTTTGAAATGTGTTTCTGGAATCAAATTCAAATTGAGCATATATTTGCCACAAAACAATAAAAAACATCTAGTTTCAACATTTGACATATGGGTTTAGTTCTATTCACAATGAAATATAGGTTTACATAATTTGGAATTTACTGCATTCAGTTTTCATGTACATTTTACACTGCGTCCCGACTATTCTTTGGAAACAGTTTTACTGCATAATGTGTTGTTACAGGCCCTCTTGTGGAGTCCATTCAGATAGAGCTCCTTGACGTCTGGAAGCCAATGACCCACTTTCGCCACTTGCCTTAGAGCTTTCTTGTCGACGAATGTGTAGCTGACATACTGCACCATTATGTAGATATGAAAGTGAGGACACTTTCTGTGGCACAGTACCAGAAACTCAAACTGAGAAGTTGTTGAGGTCGTTTTCTGAGTTTTCAGAGAAAAAGAGATGTGGCTGGGCTTTTTTCAGTAGGTGGGGGGTGTTCGGTGACCGAGTAATGTTCTCTGAAATGTGAACCCTAAGGAACTGAAAACTAACTGGTCTTCCTATCTCCACGCCGTGTATAAAACATGCACTGTGTGCAGTTCCTCTGCACTTCCTGAAGTTGAGGATCAGTTATGTGTTTTTTTTGTTTGTTGAGGGTGAGGTTGTCATCTCTGCGCTCTCCTGTGAAGTGTAGGACTCCCTACCTGTATGCTGGTTCATCATTATTGGAGATCAGCCCTGCGGTGTTTGTGTCGTCCCCAAACTTGACACTTGTTTGAGCTGTGTAAAGAGAGAGAGTACAGTATGGCCTGAGCATGCATCACTGTGGAGCATCTGTGTTTAGAGTTGGGGAAGAGATGTCGTTAGCTAATCTGACCTACTGGCCTCTGTTAGTTAAAACGTCCATATTTCTATATTTGCTTCCATCTTCTGTGTGTTTTTTCTGCTATTCTACAGATTTGAACCATTTTAAGTAATCGTCCATTTCCTGTTATATAAATAAGCAAGAAAAATAAGTGATTCCCCATTTTTTTTTATTTGTTGTACATGGAGCATAACTATTACTGGCAGGGTTATTGATCTTATAGAAAAGAACTCGCTTGAAAAAATCTTGAATATAGTCTTGTGTAAAATATCATTGTGTTTTTCAGGTTGTACAATGTCCTTCCTGTTTTACAGAGGAGAAACATTGTCCCTTGACAGAGGGTATCTTGGGGAAGAACTACTTCCTGGGCTTATGCAATGATGGAGGGCTGTGTGCTATGGAGGATGAAGGAGAGGCCAGCTGCCCTGGAAGAATGAGGGACAAGGCTAGTTTATTGTTCCTTTTGGTTTTTCTTTTTTCAGGCATCTGTAGTTGGGATTCCTATTAACTGCTTCTCTTCTCTTTAACAGTCGGCAAAAATCAATGAGTCAATTAAAGAAGAAGTGGACAGTAATCTCTCACCAGAAGCATTTGAGGACATTCAGGAGTGTAAGTGGAAATCCGGGCTGGCCGACCAGCTTATTGAAACATCAGCAGTTAGTTTCATTATCGTATCAGTCAGCAGGCAAGAGTTTAATTACGTTTATTAAGTTTAGTTCCTTAGAATATTCATTTTGCAGCATCCGGTTGCATCATTTACTGTTTGGAACACACACTGAAACACATCAGTACATTTCTAGATTTGGACCCTAAATTCACAAGTTGATGTTCAACACAGAAAACATTTTGTTAATTGTGTCTACGAGTGGGTTATGGCCAGTGCTGGTTACAATCAGTCATAACAGCCAAGCAGGCACTCGAAGACCCTCCCTCCTCACATAAATCAGTAGTTTGGAAACATTTTGATTTCCAAATAAATAACATCAAAACTGGAGAGAGAGCTGGTACGACCAACTGTTGGCTGTTATACCAAACTCAGATATTCCCAGAAAAAAAACGAAGGCTTTAAGGATGCTTCGCTATGGGTATATGACCATATTCAGTAGTACAGAACACAGGATTTTGTCAGGATTTAATTCATTATAGTTGTTATGCAGTCTCAATTTTTTTTTCTTTGACATATTTATTTTTACAATATGCAAATAAGCATCTCAGGTTTTGTTTACACACACATCAATAGACACATTTGCCTTTTGTTTGGTTTACAATTGTTTCTAATTGCATTTACAGTTTTAATAATAAACTATTTTAAAACAAATTTTAAACTTCTGCACCAAAATTACATCGAACCATAAACTCAAAAGTGAAGTTTTTACTGAACCATGAATTTTGTGTACGTTACACCCCTATTGTTTATTAATCCTAAGCACTTAACCTGATCTACAGTTGCAAATGGGTAAAACTCCAGCTAATTTGTAATGCATAGAATGCCTCATTTTTGGTAGAAGATTAGTAACATTCTGGTATATGTATATTGCACTTAAATCCAGCTATGTGTTTTCTTCTCGAACCAATAGTAAAAATACATGGAGCTATTGCAGAGGACCAAAGTTCAGCTGAACTGCAGCCCTCTGAGGAATCCAGCAATCAGTCCAGACTTTCCGAAGATCCAGAGAAGCCTGGTGTTTATCTCAAACTGAAAGGGTATGAAAAGGACAAAGAATCTGTATATACAAGTGGGCATTTTGCCTTCAGCAAGACCTTTGCGAGTCCATACATCAACGAGGCCACCAGCAGTGAAGGTCACATGGCAACACAAGTTATTTGCACCCCTTATGAGAGGAATATTGAGAATTTTGATCAGTTAGAAACATACTCGCCAGATCATTCAGATGACAGACCGTTCATTGGGACGGGCTATAGAAAGGGTTTAATCGTAGGACGACAATTTGAAGGCCACCAGGTTGATCGTATGGGAGAGAAGATGTACAGCTGTGAGGTGTGTGGGAGGAATTTTGAGCAGGAACATGATCTGAGCGTTCACAAATGCATTCACACAAAAACAAAGCCATACGAGTGTGACGAATGTGGGAAGCACTTTGCTCAGAAACAGAATCTTTTAAGGCACAAAGAAATCCATAATGACAGTGAAACAGCTGGGGTGGCTTATTTTACTTGTGCGCAGTGTGGGAAGAACTTCACCTCCAAGCGATACCTTAAAGCCCACCAGTTTCTTCACACAGGAGAAAAGCCATTCATCTGCACAGTGTGTGGTAAGACCTTCTCTCACAAATGTAATCTTTATTCACACCTTCGGACTCACACTGGAGAGAAACCCTTCTGCTGCAGTGAGTGTGGGAAATGTTTTGCTCAGCTGGGTCATCTAAAAAGACACATGTCTGTCCACAACACAAAGAGAACATGCCTGACAGGTTAGACACACTGAGTTTTTTACTCATTTACAGTGAGGGAAATAATCATTTGACCCCCTGCTGAATTCCTAACTAGGCCCATTTATATAAAAAAAAATGAGAAGTCTATAATTTTACTGGTAGGTTTAACATCAGAAGATAGATTTTCAACAAGCAAGAAAAAATCATTATGTAACAAGTAAAAATCAATTTGCCATCTATCTAGGGAAGTACTTATTTGATCCTCTACAAGCCAGTTATCACCTTCTCACCAAGCTCCTTGTTCCAAGGTTAACAGTCTTGTCTCTGATGTCCTAAGACAGCTCTTTGGTAATTCCCATGGTGATAAGGTTGAAGATGTAGACAGGTTAGTGACCCAAGAATACTGTTTAACAAAGTAATGCCATTAAATGTGAATGCTTTCTTGGTATCTGTTAATAATTAAATCAGTATTACTTGTGCTGTGTTAGTGCACATGTACTTGACCTTATTTCTTGCTGGCTTGTATGGGAATTATTTCCCTAGATAGATGACAAATTGGTTTGTAACTGTTGCATAATGTTTTTTTTCTTGCTTGTTTTGTTGATTATCTATCTTCTGCTGTTAAAATAAACCTACCAGTGAAATTATAGACTTCTCATTCCAGAGGAGGAATTCAGCAGGGGGTCAAATAATTATTTCCCTCACCGTACTGTTGCCAGATTATTGTACATTTTTGAGCGAACGAACAGGACACAAGGAGCCCTGTCTAGAGTGGGATTTACACAAGATGGGCAAATGATTCTTTAACCATTTTTCAAAGACAAGCTTGCTAACAAATGACTGATTCAGTTAGTCTATAGATACAAGGAAATAGACTAGTCTGCAGGTTCAGTTAGTGCATTTTGGAATGTTAAAGCTGATACAGACCAGCCTTTTCCATGATTCCTTCCACTGTTATCCTTGTACATTTGACAGGCATGGTGTGTTACTCTTACAGTGCTGAAACAATAAAGTTTCAAGGATTGCCTCTTTAAGTGTGAAGCTGTGTGTGTGGGGGGTGTGTGGTGGTGGTATAGTATGGTTGTTTAAGGTTCTTACTGAATGATACTTATAAATAAGCCATACAGAGGATAAAGTGATGGGCCCTGCTGCGGAACCCTGCTGCGGAACAAGCTTCAAACAACGCTGCTGACCCGAAAGCCAAAATAAATGTATGAAGTTTCGCCTGTGGGATTATTTCTGGTAGTGCTGCAGTAAATGTTACAAATTTTATAGTCATTTTAAAAATCAGCAAGAGAACTGGAAACTATGGTAAGCTGATCAGTCAATGAACCATCTATATCATATGTAATATGGTAATTCTTCACTTAATATTGAATAGAATAGCCTATACGGTCATTGCACAAGATACAATGAAATTTAAAATGTGCTACTCCTGATCAGTGCAAACTTAACATCTACAGCAACAACACATAATCAATATAATTATATAAGTATTATATATTATGGTTATTTAAATATAAAAAGTCAAATCAAATTTAGTAGCTTAGTAACATGTGGGTATGAAAAATAGGAATCTATCGATAGAAACTTGAGCTTGAACCATACAGTAAATATTGTACTTTGGGATATTATATACACTGCATTGTCACAGACACATAAGTGTCATGGGTGAGAGTGGGTTACAGAGTTCAATTTACATATAGCCCTCGGAAAGAAACTGTTTTTAAATCCAGTGGTTCACGTCTTAATCAACTTGTAGTGGTCGCCAGAGGGCAACAGGTCAAACAGGTAGTGACCAGGATGTGAAGAGTCTTTAATGATTCTGGTTACTTTTCTAATGCAGCAAGAGCTAAAAATGTCCTCTGCACAGCCGATAGTGTTCAGTGCCATGATGAGAACTAATGAAAGCTAACTTGCCATACTAAAGTACGGTGTGCCAGTACACTCTCAATGGAGGAGTATAATACAGTGCTTGGCACAGAATATTACTCTTTAATAGATATAATGACTCCCTTTAATATTTAATTTCACAGACTATAATAACATAACTTGACTAAAGGTGATGCTTACAAGCTTAATATCTGTTTTCCTTCTAGATTAATAAAGTATATATCCATAAATTGTACCAGCAGTATTTACCAGTCCACCACCTATACAACTGATTCCTCTAATTAGCTAATGAACCAAGCCTTTGAATGCCTGAGAGGTAACTGTAGATATAGAGCAGCTGATCCACCAATTCCAACCATGCACCATCACATTAGACTCTGATCTAAGTTCTCTGCCCGGACATAAACCTGTCATCTGTACCTAGGTATCTTTATACACTCACCTAAAGGATTATTAGGAACACCTGTTCAATTTCTCATTAATGCAATTATCTAATCAACCAATCA
>JABFEA020000036.1:21923917-21960225 GCA_019775915.2 Cyphomyrus plagiostoma
CTGGGTTTCCCTGCTGAGACTGCTGCCCCCGCGACCCGATTTCGGATAAGCGGGAGATAATGGATGGATGGATGGATACAATATAAATACAGTAAGTACTAGAATAATATAAGAACTTTAAGGAACTACACCTGAATGACCTTTAAATTATACCTCAGATGTAATGTTTATGAACAAGAGAGACAAAACCAGGTATTGTCTGCTGCAGGGGCATCCTGAAGTCCGACACATTCAAAATGAAACCACTGGACCATACAGTCTTCATTCTCACATGCCACCACGTCACTTTTCTCCTAAAGTTGCTTTTCTATTTTGCTTTTGCCATGTTGCAAACTCTTGGGCGTTGTGTTGTCCTTTGGTTTTTTTTAAGTAGGTCTTCCTTGATTCCTCTTCATATGTTATTCGCCAGATGACATCCACTGTGGTGCCTTTGGACAGCAAACCTTCTTGGTAGTTGACAGAGCTGATGACTTTATGTCAGTCGCATAAACAGCATGCATGTTGGAGGCAGTGATCCTGCCTGTGTATTGTTGCCTTGTGCAGCAAACCAGAAAAATGTTTTCTGCTCTTTACGTGTCCTCTTTTCAATCCATTCAGCCTACTTCTCTGAAACATCCGCTTGTCTTTTTAGGGTCCTGGCAATGCTGTTCCAAAGCTGAGTAGTCACAAGCCTGGTGTCATGTGGGCAGTGAAGGGACTTCAGATTTGTGACAGGCCGCACAGGATCTCTGAATTCCTCACAGTAGTGTGGCTGCATACACAGCATAATGGAGCTTCAGCCTCGTTTAAGCAGCTCCGAAGAAAGTCCTGTGAGGTTCAGTTGTATAGGTGATGGTGTAGTTATCTTCCTGGAACAAGTCCTCAAGTCGTCATCCAGTGGACAGTTCAAGGATTTTCCACATGGAAGCAGTAAATGTGTAATCTATCTTATGGGCCACCTCAGCATGCACTTTCTTGGCATTGCTTGGTAGCATCCAGTATGCAGGTTTGTCTGGGACAGTACTTGTTTCCTAGCACCAGACAGTCGCTTCCACTTAGAAGAGCTAGGCCCCAATGTGACTGCATGTTTCAGCGAATCCAGCCATGTCTGTACAGTGGGCCGCGGAAACTTCACCTGTCGACTTGATGATGACGCAGCCTTCAGGGGAAACTCATTGAGATGCAGTGAGTGTATGACTTTTTGCACGACAGAAATGTAATCAGTGACACAATGTCACAAATAAGTTAGAGATCAGTAACAGCAGGGACCTTGCATATAAATCTAAGTGATGTTTTTATGCCACATTGTAGGACTAACCTGTTAAATGTTGTTTCCACCCATTTCTATTCAACATAACCAAAAACTAAACATATCTGCCCAATGAAAATAGAGAAACCTTGTTTTAACAAGATCCAAGATAATAACAAATCATTATTAAAAGTGCCTCTGATCACTTAATAAAAAGTTACATTGCTGAATGTTTTTAAAAGTTTTGTTAGGTGTAATAATTAGGCCAAAAAGAGGAGTGCCTTACATTTGTGAGTATGATTATGCTCTCACAGTTTGCCATCTCGTGAATCTGCCGATCTGTTCATGAGTTTCAAGGGATTTATAATTGTTAAACTCACACAAAGTGTATGTACTTTGTCCAAATACGAGATAATTTACAATGTCCAAGTATTTGAATGGGGGTAGTGCGTTAAGGTCTGTAATCCATTCTTCAGCTGGCAAGTCATATGGATCTATGTTAATCTATGTTTTTAGTTTGTCCAAATACCGTTGCTCAGCAATACAGTCCCCTTTCTTCCTATTTTCCATTCTCCATCTTTTCTCCTATTCTTTATTTGTATAAAACCCATTATTTATCATTGGGCCAAAGTACTTCCTTCCAAAAACTTAAAATGATTACATATTGACATACTAATTCTATTTTTTTGTGAAATTTTATATTTAAAATATTATGTATGAATGTAATATAATATATGAAATCAATAAGACATATAAATACTTGTCACGCCCTGCTCCGAACGATCCTCGTGTGTGCCACGCCCACCTCGTTACCTTGCGATTATTCCTGATTGGTCTCACCTGTGTCCTGTTACTCGTAGCTTTTCCCCTGTATTTAGTCTGCGTCTGAGTTCAGTCCCCCAGATCTGTCATTGTTGTTAGGTGGCGTTTGGTCCCTGTCAGCCCTGGTTTCCAAATAATGGAAATGCAAATGCATTTTTGCTTACGCTACTGGCTGGACTTGCCTGCTCTTCCGCTCGCCCGCCCAGCCAAGCGTGACAATACTGGTCTGCTTTCTTTTTTTAACTTCTAAATCAGAATCAGAAACACTTTATTGATCCCGGAGGAAATTGCTCATGTACTACTGAATGGTCACACAGAGACACACGACAAGAACATAAAAAAGAATATCAGATAAAGAAACTGAAATAAAATTATAAAAGAGACTCTGCGCTATATACACACGATATACTGTATACATGAGAAACAGAAATATGATATGTATAAATAGAATAAATACTGTTAAGTGTAGTAATACAGGTAAATTACCAGATGAATATTGCACATCTGAATAGCAGCAGGTTTATTGCACAGGCTAAAGTATGGGTGTGTGGCGGGATGGAGTTTATGTTAAGAGGCTGAAGGTTGGGTGTGAGATCAGTGTGAGGAGTTATAGAGTCTGATGGCAGTAGGTAGGAAAGACCTTCTGTGGCGTTCAGTGGAGCACTTAATGCTAGTCAGCCTGTAGCTAAAAGTGCTTCTCTGATCAACCACCACATTGTGGAGCGGGTAATCAGCATTGTCCATGATGGACTTAAATCTGAACAATATTCTCAGTTTAGCCACCACTTCCAAGCTGTCCAGTTCCTCACCCACTACAGAAGCCACTTTCCTGATAAGTTTGTTGAGCCTCTTGGCCTCTGCCACTTTCATGCTGCTAAACTTGCCCCATAGCAGAAAACACCCTGGTCCCAGACAAGAATACACTTCAAATAATTAAAAAAAATGTATTAAAGGCCTTCAGAGTCTACTGATAATAACGGAATATATTTTTACTATTATAATCATATTTGTTTTAAAATATATATTTTTTAAGAAACAGATTAAAAAAAGGAGAGAATACTGCTTAAGAATTGGTAAGTGTGATGCTCCGACAGAATTGATGAGGCAGACCCCGAAATGCAGTGGCCAGGAGGTTTATCATAAGCACCGAGAGCAAACAAGGTTATAAGGGAGATCCATAAGAGTCGTCGAGGGGCAGGCAGAAGTTCACCGGGGAGACCAATCCTACACGATGACAGGAGACAGGATATAGGGGGACAGGATCGACGGGGCGGCAGGGCAGGATGAAGTGGGCAGGAGGGGTGGGGGCAGCACAACAGGGCAGGATACAGCAGGCCGGACGAGTAGGGAAGACAAAAGACAAATTAACTGCTTGGTACGGCTCATCGAAATGGCAACAATACTTTGCACTGGTGTTCTGTCGAAATGAGCTACTTTGTCGAGTTATCCTACCATAGTGCTAATCGATAGCCCTAACCCTAAACCCTTACCCTAACCCAAACCCCTAAAACCTAACTCTAATCCCAAGACGGTGGAACTGCACATGTGCTAAACGGTTTGATAGTACGTCTTGATAGGTAGCTCAATTCGTCAGAACACCGGCTCTCCAGTGCTTCCACCTTAAATAGGGACGCGATTGGTTAATGGCTGCTGGTGGTGGTTGGTGGATGTGACAGTAAGCTCTCTTTTTTTGATAAATTCGTGAAATAATATTAATCAGGTGTGTCTCAACCATAACAGGTCAACTCTGTAGCCATTCTAAAACAAAACTAAATAAGAATTATGGTTTTAAAATGCATATTTTGATAAGCATTAAGAGAACTCTAAAGCAACTTTTAAAAAAATAGATTTTAGATTATGCTGTGAAATTAATATAACAATTTTGTCAACTCAAATCAGATATTATAAAGGTTTCGATTGTAACTGAGTTCTGTTAAAATCTGAAACAACCAAAAATAGGAGATTCATATTTGAAATCTGTGTGCTTCCAAGTTTTAAAAAAAAACTCCAGTCAGTTGGCTGTGAACTCTTTCACTGAGATGGATTTTTTGTTATATTCACTAAAACCATGTTCAGAATGAGTAAAAATGAGTTTGTTAATAAAAATTAATTTTGTACACCTACTGTGTTGTTCGTGTTTTAAAAGTGATTTATATTATGATATTACCCATTTTTTTGTGTGAAAGAGTTTTAAATACTGTTCAAGAAAAATTGAAATCACTGAAAGGTTAAACCATTACAAAATTTAATAAGCAAAATTTGAACCATTAAAATATATTTTTCCAGCATGCCTGAAGAGTACAAATAAAAATCCACCCAAAATAAGATTTTGTCCCTGTTCTCAAGAATGAGTGATAAGCACATATATAAACACGTTCATTTTCTCATAAGCTCATCTAATTTTACTACGCTATACATACTATAAGTAGCAATTACTGCACTATAAATACACAAATAACATGTACAGATATAATTAAAGTAATGATTAATCCAAAAATATATTGTTATTGTACTACATAACCCACCTTTCCTGAAATGTAACCCCATCCGACGTAGCCAAAATACTTCCGCTTTTCACCTTCTGGCCCGGAAATCGTAGCAGCCATTTGTCTGCTCTACGCATGCGTAAACGTCTGCCCCAGTACCTAATACAGAGCAAATATTTGTCCCTGTGTAAGTGGGCTCCTTGTAGAAAAGAACCACATAGCTTGAATCTCAAAACATTTAATGCAAGATTGAGATCGAGATAAAATACGGTGCCACTGCCGTGATCACGTGATGAGCTCTGACCAATTCCGGGCGAGTCAACGTCATGCTTCAGTTTAAATAGAGCTTCATGGCAAATAGTAAACGGTATTATAATTTACCCCGTTTGTTGTTCTTTGAACTGTTTAAATGCATTAATTTTTACTCGCTTTCTAGCTGGTTATATAATGGAGTCGTATTCTTAGTTACAGATGCAACATTATTCTTTCTTAGTCGTCAGTTTGCTTGTTAAATCACAGTATAGTAGTGACATGTGGTGTTTTCTGGCTTGTCATGTAATGATGTCCATAGGTGGGAATAAATGCTCGCATAAAAGTCTATCAAACTAGCAGTAGCTGGCTCGCCTGTGCCTTGTCATTAGTTTCAGTTGGTGTCACTTGCAGGCCGTGAAAATAAGTATGGGGTCTAAAAGCAAGAAGAGAGTAATCCTGCCGAACCGACCTGACCCACCGTCCGTGGAGCAGATCATGGAAGACGTCAACCGAGCGTCTGCCAGTGACCCCGCGTTCGGCATTCTGCAGGATGGGCTCCAGGGTGCGGGGAATCTTCGGCCTAAGAACAGTAGTTTTTGTAACGAATGTGAATTTTTGCACTGTACTTGAATGGCGTAATTGAATTCATGTTATGGGCGAGGAGCACTTTTTAGGGTCGAATGTCCCGTTTTTAAAATATATTTCGTTAATTATATTAAACATTATATTATATACCCATCCAACCATTATACGATATTATATTAAACATTTATAGATAATGCAGATATAGATGTCTGTAGATATGTATAAAATAAGAGAACCACTTTTACATCAAGCATTTAATAATAAGGTCTGATTAAATACTACATTTTGGTGGATTTCAATGGCAGATGCCAAGGCTGGATCCACAGACGGCTTGGTAGACAGCCGATACCATCAGAGTCGACGGTACCTGGAGCTGAATGAGCGACTGCAGCAAGCAAGGAGCGACCTTGCGTCGAAGAGGGAGGAGCTGAAGGCCGCCGGGGAGCAGCTGGAGCGCTGCGTGGCTGAGATCAAGGGTCAAGCGCTATGATGTTGCCTGCTGTCACGCTCACTTTGGGACAGTTCAGTTTTTGGGACTTCGCCATAGCAGTCAAAGCCACACTGTTTTCTAAAACATTGCAAAATATTTTTTTTCTGAATGACCATTGTAATGGTAACGCACATTGTGTAATATTTAGACAGTGTATTTCGTAACACCTTTTCTTTGGAAACATCAAGATTATCGCTATTGCAACAGTTTTGTAGTATATGATATAGTATCAGTTTTCAATGTTCAGCTTAATTAAAGCGATGGAAAAACCAAGCTGTTTTCCCCACCTGGTAAAAAGGCAAATGCTTGTTAATAATTGGTTTTTGTACTGTCAGATTACTGAAAATTTCCTTTAGCTAGGTGATAATTTTTCATATGACAACCAGATAGAGGCAGTGAGCGGTTTTAGTATGCTGACACATTCTTACTGTTATTCTCCAGTGCGCTGAATTTAAGCCTGTTGATTAAGGTATTACATTGCACTGTAGTGTGTGGAGCAAATGTGGAGGGGTTTGGCAATACCTTGGTGGCCAGTACATAGTGTCCCTGAAAGGGACAGCAGTCAGTGTCATTTGTGTCATGATTTGTAGCATGCACAGAAATGGTAGTGAATTTGAATTATCTTCATCTTCCCATTGTGAAACAACATTGGCTGCTCCTGTTTGTACACTGAAGTGAGGGAATCTACTTTCCACTCCACAAATACATTGAAATGTCACTGGGATGGGAAGGAGTGGTGCTGGAGGTTTCTCCACTGTGAAGGTGTCAGGAAGGGGCGTTTGAGTGATGTTTTAATGACGGCTGTCATTAATTCTGGGAAGACAGCACAGCTTCAGCTATTTCCTTCCTGCTGCTTTGTTTCAGGCCCAGTATGTAAGATGGGGTGCAATTCTTGTTCCGTGTGATTGATTACTTGAACTTTACATACTTTTTACTTCATAAAACCTGAACGGCAAGTGTACCTAACTATCTGTAAGTGCACACTGCTCTCCAGCTGTAAATAAAATATTTTTGAAAGCGTGAACATTTGGCTTGTAGTATAGGTTAGAATTAGGTTAATCAAATTTTTATTCTTTTTAATTCACATAGGAATTTCTACAGGAAATTCACTAAAACCTTTTGCGAGTTCATCATTGAACTTAAATCCACTCATGGGATTGTTTTAATACTAATCTGTCCTCATGTGGAGTCATCTGAAGAATCATAGTGCCATCCATACATCTGTATAATGTGGCAAAGAAATTGACATGCATATGAAAAAGAGTAAAATGACACAACTGCATTACACAAGCTGCTTTTTGTTGGAATTAATAGGTGCCGCTGTCATTACAAAGGAAATGCAGCCTCCTTGATTGTGTAAATAACACAATTTCATTGTTTAATTAAAACTTTTATTGTGGATACAACTTCCGTACAGAATACATTAGCTGTTGCGAACAATCTTTGCACTATTCCTATTTTCATCTTGGTATAAGTATGGTAATACAACAAGGAAACAGATGTAATTTCAAATCATTTTCAACATCTGGCAACAAATTATTTTGCTCCATCTTCCTCATTGCTCCCAAGTTGGTATTTTCTACTTCTATATCTTTCCCCATATTTAGTTATAAATTAGATTGACGCTGTATAGGACAGGAACAGTACGTATAGTCATCTCTGCATAGCCTGTTGAGTTTCCTTTGTAAAATACAGTTATTAACAGAATGCAGATTTTAATACAAAAACATCACTTATGGGAAAGAAAGAGCGCTGTGTAGTCTTGTGGGGTACAATAACAAAACAATGGGAGCCTAAGAACACTGCCGCAGATCTCATATTCACCCATCCTATACACACATTTTCTGAAAAACGTCAACCATTTGCATCAAAAGCTTTCCCAAATTAATACAAAGCAGTCCGAACAAATAACAGATTCACTAGATTCTGCCATTTGCGCTCACTGTTCCTGCAGTCTCACAGTAGTCAGAGTCTTTCACTTTCATATTCCAATTCAACAACACAATAATAGTGAACATACAACAAGCAGAAGTATTTACAGCCATCCACTTGGTTTAAATAGAATCCTTACGCCTATTGTATATATAGGGTCAAATAATGTGTTCTTTGATTTGACAGATAACAGATACAATTCTACTTTTGTCTCCATTTTCAAGATTTACAAGAATGAGAAAATTTATTCCGGATCAATAAAACTGAAGGGGACTAAAAATAGTGGAAGTTTAGCATGCAGTCAAAAAACTGAAAGTGAAATAGTTTTACTAATATTTGTAGAGCACTTTGTTGAGGTTAACAGGATAAATACTCATAAAGTCAAGGATCACATGGAAGTCCAATTCTACAGCTATCTGGTGATTAATTGTTTATGGATGTAATTTCTGTGGCTGGTTTAAGAGTGAGGCTTGTCAATACAGTGTCTTAGTTTGTCTACTGTAAAGCAGAGTGATTTGTCACAAGATCATGAGTACCAATGACATCTGACCCTAATGGATAATTTGGGCCTTTTCTCATAGTTTAACAGTCTCTGTTTTTCACACACTCAATATTAGTCATTTTTACTCATACTGTAGACAGATCTTCTGTTGCGCTCTGACTCAATGGCTTGCATATTGGTGGCTATTCATTTGTTCAGCTTTCTCCCACCAGTGATGATAACAAGCTGAATATAAGCTGAACAGGCAGCAGGCAATTGTTTATATACAAATACAAAAAGTAAAAAAAAGGGCCTGCAACTAATTCAAACTATTTCATTTGATTTTTCAAGAAGGTCCTTGATTTCGTAATTCAATGTGAAAGAATTAGGTTATTAGTCTATATGAGTTGTTTCTGGCGACTAAAGTTTTTGTACATAATAAAGTATTCCTGATGCAATGGGAATTCGGAAAGATTACATTCCAGAGGTAAAATAATTTAAATCCTTTGCGCATACAAGAACACCTGAGTGCTTAAATCTTAGGAGCACAGAAGGAATCTACAGATGTCAATTTATAGAATCATTTTCTACTGAGCCTCAAGTTTGTCTCCTGGCTTCTCATTAAGCACTGGGGCTTGCCCTGGTGTGTCTTGCAGACTGCTGGTCATAGGGCTGGGTACGTAGTTGAAAGGGGTTACTCTTGCAGCCTTGCTTGGGGAGCTGTGACGGAAGGGGGCCACACCCCCATTGTGCCCAGAATTTGACTGAGAGGTGGAGGTGGTGCACTGGCTCTTCATGATCCTCACTGCAGTATCATCGAAACCTTCACCTTGCAAGTGGATATTGGCCTCGGAAGCCTTACTTAACTTTTTAATCGGAACCAACTTTTCGGCTTCCCCTGGAATTACCGGCACCTTCTCTGGGGTTGACGAGGTACTGGTCTTTTTGGTTGGGAAATCCTCAGTCTGAACTATGGCGTCGCTTGTTTTGCGTGATGGCGAAGAAATGGTGGGCAGTTTTCCTGGCACTATTGATGCTGTTTTCTTAGGTCCATCTGGAGAGGGTATCAGGGGAAGTGCGGAGGATGGCAGAGTGCTCCTCAATATGTGAGGCACGTCCTCATCCCGAATCCTCCTCCAGGTGACTCTGCCATTGGCACGTGCTCCTGACTGCTGATGTTCTACATTATGTTCACTCTTTGCTCTCCCACTTGAATCAGAAGATGAAGAACGAACAGAGGACTGACTGGTGACCCGGTTAAGAATATTTATGCTTGGTGATGAAGAGTGCCTCTTGAAGCTTTCTTGATTCCTATTCCAAGTCCCTGAGGTAGTCCTCTGAGGTACCCTACAGGGGCTCTCGGAGCTGGTTCTTCTGGCAGGACGTTTTACAGAGAGGTCTCGCTCACTGGAGCTTGCCCTGGAGAGATTTATAGTCTGCCCTTCTCCTTGGGTGGATCCGTGTGGCCTCCCTTGCACTTGTCTCTGGCTTAGTGAGGAAGGCTTTAGCTCTTGGCAACGTGAGGAACACAAAAACACTGCTGGTGCACCAGGTCGTGCTCTTCTTGGTGATGCACACTGGGAAGTAGGCACAGAGCGTGAAGACGGAACCTCATGTCTCAACACATTGGATGATTCTTTGATGAAAGTCAATTGTCTCAGAAAGCCATTTCTGTCGGATTCCCCGCTATTTGAATGGATAGAAGTCATGCGTACTAACTCTAGGCGACTGGCTGGTAGGGTTCTTTTCACTGGCACTTGGGAGTTTTGTCTGTTGAAAGCAGAGGACTGGTTAGTGACCAAAGGCGATATAGTTCTTGAAGCCATGGGCTGCCTTGATGGATTCTGCATGAAGGGAATTCTTACTGGTGACTTCTGAGTTTTTTTCTGAACTGGCAACTTTGTGTTTATTGGCTTCTGACTTGTAGGTGTATTACAGTTCCCTCTTTTGTCTGGCTGCATGTTGGCTGGCTTTACATCTTTCTTTAAAGCAGGTTTGTTAGTTTGTGTGGGGGATACAAGTTTTTTCTGAGGCTGCCTTGATGGTGTAGAGCTATGAGATGATCCTGATGATGTACTCTTTGGTATCCTGGCTGGTGGAGTTGAGCTTCTTCTTGGCAGAAGCAGTTCATTTGAGTCATCTGGTCTCCCTAGTCTGTGCAGGCTCCTCGACCTCTGCTGAGCCAGGTTTGGATTTTTCACTTGTGTTTCAGCCTTTGACGATGTTTTCTTCGTTGGTGGTCTTTGTGAGAGGGTTGTCTCTTTCTTGGGCATGTAGATCACTGTTCTGCCTCTAAATACGACTGGCAAATTTGGAACTGGTTTACGTACAGCAAAATCAAGCCGTGTCCTTGCGTTTCTACCCTCAGATATTTTTCGCCCTTTGTTGTCATAGTCTTTAGTGGTCTTCCTTTTGTCATTCTTTTCTGCTTTAGTTTGAAGACTGGACCCCGTTGAAACACCAGACATAAATGAAAGCACGGATTCAGTTTCGGATAAAGGCTCCTGGGACTTTGAGGCTGCTTGCAGTCTTGTAACAACAGAGTTTGCTCCTTCTTGTATTGCCCTCCACTCAACACTATTGAGATCTGAGTCTTTATCAGAGGCCCTCTCATCACTGTCTAAGTCCTTTTCTGAGGCCCATCCATCCCTTGATTTAAGTTTTTGCTTCCTTTCACTTTTCTTTTTCCTTGCAGACTGTTTTCTCCTTTGCTTAGGCATAGCAGAGGTGATGCATTTTTGCAGAAGGTCATCCTCAGAATTCAGACTCCCTGAACTAGATGAGCCATTCTCCTCATACTGACTACAGTTATTCTTTGACGTGTCACAAGCCAGGTTGGAGGTGATGTGATGCCGGCTTTTGACCCACACCTGCTGCATTTTTCCATGGTACTCCTCCAGGTCTACATCACTTAACGAGCTAAGCGATGAACTGAGAGAATAACATGGCGGAGTCTCATCAGCAATTAAATTGTGCTTAATCCTAACACCTTTGTGCTTCATTCGATCAGCAACAGATCCACCGTGGGTCAGATTCCTGTTGCACTCTTTCATTTGCTTCCTCCCGATACTGTTCTTGTCCTTCTCTTTTGTGTTCAAATTATCACAGAAGCTGTAGATGGCTTCTCCTGCAGGGGTGTGGTGACTCATTGATTGGCGTGCTGCCATACCATGGGTGAGATCTTTGTACAGCATGTTCTGGTTCTGGCCACCACCTATGTTTTGTTTCATTTTGGTTGATTCTAAATGTGTCATATTCCATGACTTATTCTGTTCCTGCTTATGACTAAGGTATTGGGGGGATGAATCTCTGCTTCTTTGTTGAGACATTTTAGCATCCATCTCTTTATTATTCATCTGTGTTTTTTGTGTTGGTATACCTTGTTTAAAAGCTCTGTTCATCTGATTTCCAGGTACACCTTGTGACTGCGTTATTTTAGTGGACTTTTGGAAGCGTGAAAATGCTCTGAGTTCTTCAATTCTCTTTGCTTCCAAGTCTATAACTTCCTGTTTATCCATAGCTCTAAGCCGCCAGTCTTTGGAGCTTTTGTCTTTCACTGGGTACTGGAGTGTTTCATCACTTAAGGATGTAGTGCTTGAGAAGTTTACTGGGGTTCCTTCTGCTGAGTCAGTAAAGGAGGAGTCATCATGATATACATCCTTTTGTGGCATTCCCATCTTTGCTGGTGTACACTTTTGATTGTTATGATTGGGTAGTACCATATAAACAGGGAACTGCACTGACTTTCGAGCTTGAGAATTAAGAACTTGTGTAGAAAGCGTAGACATGAGTGAGGTTCTGACTTTAAATTTAGAGGGCATTGCTGAGTTAATGCACTCCTTAAGAATTTCAATGTCATCATCTGAGTTACCTTCACTGTATCTCTCTGTTTGATCCACAAATGACGAGTGCTTTTCTCCCACATCATCTCGCTCTGCATGTGTCACAGTGAACGTGGGATTATTATCCTTCTGATGGAGTAAAGGCATAAGCTTGAGTTCCACATCCTTCTGAATGTAATGCTCATGAAGGGGCAAGGCGCTCAAACTAGAGGCACAAGAGAAATTCTCAGTTGGTTTTTCTACTGTAAAATAAATCATGGTGTCCAAGTCGGGAGGCAGGTTAAAGCGCTCCTTGAAATCAGCGATTTCTACAAGTTTACACATGTTGCTTTCCCACTGTCCACCTCCACCTCCAATCTGTGTTTCCTGTAAATTAGAGTCAGTGCAGCAGGGTGTCTTACTACGGCTTGGAGGCATAGTCTGTCCTGGGCTGTCAGGGAGGTCACTTGGACTTATGGTTCCACTTATCATCTCACTGCAGGGGTCACTTTGTATGGAGCTAGCTATGGAGGGTGACTCGAAGCTGCCAAGGGAGCTTACAGAGCTACAGCGGCTCATCACAAGTGGAGTCTCATGGATGTAGTTTTCTGAAGAGGTGGATGGGGTCCTGTCTTCGTGCATGCCAGGTGAAACTCCTCTGAGGAACAACTTATCCTGTTTAGTGGAGCTGGGAATGTCAATGGGCTCAGAGGTGGGACTACTGCTGCTTCCAAATGTTTTTGGATCTGTGACCAAGAGCTGGCTATCACTGAGATCCTCCAACAGTTCATCCTCGTCCTCTCCTCTTTCCAAGTTAGAATCCTCTACTTCAATAATTTCAAGAGATGAGTCACTGTCCAGTTCATTTTCACTTTGACTCTGACCATCTAGAGCACCATCACCAGAAGATAAAGAGGACAAAGAACTACATCTTGAGAAGCAGATAGGTGTGTTTTCTACTGAATACCTCTGCAGAGTTTCCATCTGGCCTACAGTTGGACTCCGTGGTGTATTCATTGGAGAAAACTTGGTAATACTGCCACCTGTCATGGCTGCCGGGACCCAGGCCTGCCTTCTCATCGCCTGGGCTGCCTGAACACTTATGCCGGATTTGGCAACGCCGAACTTGGCAACACTCTGTATTAACGGAACGTGCTGGTAGGATGGAGACAGTTTGATCGTGGATACGTTAGGCGCAGATGTGAGTTTTGTGGTCGCTGGCGTTGGAGGTGGCGGCTGCTGATCTTTCTCTGTATCTGTGCTACTTAATTCTTGAACCCGATTCTCCCTGCTGTTTCCTGTATCTCTTTCTGGTACCTCTTTGTGACTTTCTTCATTATTCACTGGGTGACTCTTGTTGTTGAGATAGCCTTGATGGGCAGTCTTAAGGTCCAGTTTATTAGGGCGCCTCTGGACCATTGCTGATCTTGCGGAGGGTCGTATTTGATCCTTGCCGCCGCAACTATCACTGGTGCTACCACTGTTAAGGCTGTCCGTAGATAAGCTCGTGTAAGCAGTTTTAAGGCGTATAAGAGCATGAGCTCTGCTTAGACGTTCTCTGTGTGTAAAACTGCTGGTGTCAGAGAGGCGGCAGGGTGAGCAAGACTTAGCCCGAGCTTCATGAACCTCATCCGATCCATACTGCCAGTCTACAAAATGGTCTTCCGAACTCAGGCTGAAGCTGTCCTCGGAGGACGTGTGCATGGTGATGTCATCCACCAGCTTGTCAATCTTCGCCACTGTGCTGGTGATCTTTCTGGCTAAGGTCTCTGCCGCAGTAGACACCTCATTTTCAGGGGACAAGACCCTCTTGTTATTGTCCGTCTCTGGCACCATGTCATGCTGAGGGTCACAGTCTTTCTTCCGAGTCTGACCCTGAAGGAAGTTTGTACTGTTTAGAAACATGGGGAGCATTGAGTAATTACCCGTGTCCAAGCTACTGGAGA
The DNA here is from genome assembly GCA_019775915.2 of Cyphomyrus plagiostoma. Lineage (NCBI taxonomy): Eukaryota > Metazoa > Chordata > Actinopteri > Osteoglossiformes > Mormyridae > Cyphomyrus > Cyphomyrus plagiostoma. Next base: position 21,937,961 of record JABFEA020000036.1, read on the forward strand.
CATTCGGGGCCTCGTCGTCATCAAAGCAGCCTGAATCAGAGGCATAATCTTTTGCCAGACTTTCGATGTGTCTTAGAGGCTTATTGATGCATGCATGCTTGGCAGTTTGCTTTTCAATCGAATCAAAGGTCTCTGCCAGATGTTTAGCATCCAGCTCAGCTTCCAAGGCCTTCTGCTTTCTCATGTAGAGGGAGGGCATGCAGGACCCTGGAGACACAACAGCGGCGTCCTTGTATTTAAGGGGCCGGTTGGTTAGGAGGTTGCGGAGTGCTGCAGCGCTGCCCATGGCTATCATCTTGTGCTTGGAGTGGATGAGGTTACGCAGCATGCTAACGGCTCCCAAGTCCCAAAGCAGCTCCTGGTCTTTGGGGCTGCGTGCTGAAAGATTCCATAGGGTTCCACAGGCATTGCTGACGATTGTCAGGCTGTGGGAACGCAAGTGCTGCAGTAGCGTCTGTAAGCAGTTGTGGTCCCTGAGGATTTGCCTGTGTAAGAAAAAATTGAAAGACCTTAGAAATTCAATGTGAATCAACTGCACTCTGTGCAGCTTGAAATCCCACTAGGGTGTGTCAATATCAGTTCCTATTTAAAGCTATTTCAACTAGGCTATATGGATTTTGAGTGAATACTATTAGAGTTATATATAAAGAACGGGTAACATTGTAACATTATACAGTGGAACCTTGGTTCTCCAACTGAATCCATTCCTGAAGGCTTGGGTCAAAAACCAAAATTGCATTAATTCATTCCAGACCCAAAGGATTGCCAATTTAAACCTATTACATACCTAATGCTAAAACCATAAATAAAAAATTTAAAACCCATAAATACATGAAATAGATGAAAAAATGATTTTGCCATTGCATTCTCTGTGGCGAGACCGGACAGGCAAACACCTCTATCATACTTTGCAATTATTTCCCTTTTAAGCTCTATTGTGGTTCTCATTCAACATTCCCTTTGGGATTGTTGCAATCAATAACCTTCTCAGGACCCGTGGTTACTTATTTAAAAACAAAAGAGCAAAAAAAGCAAAAAAGAACGAGAATAATCACAGCACAATTCAATGTAGATTTTCACTATGCGATCGTTAGTGGTAGACTGACTCATACGCACGCATTCTCTCCATAGTTTATGTGTAAAAAGATGCATGCTTTGTCTGACAGGTTTTAGCACGAAAGAGTTGGTTGATCAAGAACCAAAAATACATTGAACAACCAAGACATTTTTTTACCAAACAATATGGTTAATAACCAACTTTTACAACATGTGAGACATTTGAGAACCAAGGTTCTACTCTGCAGTATTAAAGGAGCATTGGAAAGGATTCTTTCATTACAATAGCATTTTTGCCAAAAAAATCAATGCAGAGCTCCTTATTAATGCAACCCCATATAAAGTATATTTGATCAGTGGAGGCTCCACATTATTTTCAGAGGAAGGAAACAGTAAAGAGGGGAGGGGGCATCTGAAGAGGAGAAGTGAGTTCTTTATAGTCACTGCATAAAATGAAACACTGTGTTTTCTTAAAGCTCAGAATAATTATGCCTATGATTTTGGCAAATTCAACTACACTATGGTCAAGTATATTGACACCGGTTTGTCCAGCATCCCATTATGAATTATTATGAATTTGGTCCATCATTTGTTTCTACAATAGGCTCTACGCCTTTGTCAGCAGAATGTGTGACATAATTGGGCGATTCCTCTAATGGAGGAGTCCGCATACTTTTGGCTATATAATGTTCTAAAATTATAGTTGCATCAGAAATGGAAACCAACCTGTAATCCTCACGTGTGGCAACCAAACTTGAAATGTTCCGCAAGATGCCGCCACCGCTCTCGATGATAGCCAGCGAGTTGGTCTGGCATCTGTAGGTGAGGGTGCTTACCAGGAAGCCAAGGGCCCCACCCACAGAACAGATGGCCACTTTGTTCTCACTGCTGTGTGCTGACAAGTTCCACAAGGCGCTCAGAACACTCTTTAGAGTGGACTCCTAAAATGTAAGAAAATATTCCCAGAGCATTAGTGGCTTAAAGCAAAGTTCCATCGGACTGCAATTCATAAGAAATGTGTTGAGGATTGATTCATTGATACCGTCAAGTTCAATTCTAATTGCAATATTTTGCAGATCAGGGCTGTTTTTTATGTACTTGTTTTTTCTTGTGTGTAAGGTGCTAACTGACTTCCTTAATGTGCTCATGAGTGAACAATGATGAAGAATGGCGGGAGGATCAAGCTAATTCTCCTCCAAGCTCAACATTACCTTTGTTGCCTGAAGTGCACACTTAATGAGCGCGGAAACGCTGCCCACGTCCCTTAGCGCCCTCTTGCTGTTGATATCGGCTCTCCAGGAAAGGTTCCTCAGAATACTGGCCACTACCTGAGAGCCAAAGTGGAAAGCAAGATTTACACTTTTATTCTGAGCCATCAGAACTAGAGACATTTCTTAATTTTTGCTTCATTCCTTGATGACGTGTTTGTAAATATGAATACATTCTTACTGTCTTCATAATGCCACACGGTGCCACATGTTACATTTAGATATGCTAAATTGTGTGTTTTTTGTATGTTCTGATTGTTTATTTCTGTGTCGTGTAATTGTTATAAATAAATCATACATTAAAAAAAAGAAATGCTAAATTCTACATTAGATGTTTTGTGTAAAACACAAAGGCATTCCTGTGTTTCAGTCCAGCTGAAATTGTGACCAAAATACTGCTGCTTCTGGAAGTACACTGATACAGTACTACAATACCAATAAAAGCATTTAAATAGTAAACACATAAAAACACACAAAGAACGACGCTGTACCTGATGCAGCTCCTCACTGTCAGATGCGAGCTGTGCTACGATTGCCTGCAGGCAGCTTTTCTTTGTGCAAAGTGTAGCCTAAAGCAATAATAATAAAAACAGACTTCAGTTCACAATCATTGTCAATCATCCATACATCAGTTTTCCCACTGCTTGTCCAGTACTGAGTCTCTGTGAGCCCAGAGACTATCCCAGTCAGCATGGGGCAAAAGAGTGGGGTGGGGGGACCTTGGACCCTCCAGCCCATCAGAGGGGACACGATCAAATTATGGGTAATTACTCTTAAATACTATAAATTACTAATTACTGTGTTGGTCATATACAGGAGACTATTCCTATAAAAAGTAACCCAGGGTAGCTGAAGTGAACCTGTCCTCTACTGGATCATCCACTCATACCAAGGTTGTCAGTTCTCAAACATCTGGTGTGACACTCAGGCTTTCAGACTCTCACACCTGCGCAAGAAATCTTACGGCAAATCCATATTATTCCATTATAAACCCAAAACTAGCTACATCAAAAGTGTTGAGGCAGTTTGCAAACCCTACAGACTATTTACAAGGTAATAAAACTCTTACATAGATGTAAGTGCGTGTGCAGATTGAATTGAAATTTCACGCCAGCCAGCTGACCAAAGTTGGCAATCCTTACTCATACCTTGTTAACCACATCTCCAAAGGTGAGGTTGGTTAGTGCCATGCCAGCGTAGCGCCGAAGGGCCAGATTCAGTGGGTCATTCTGTGTACCGTACAGGTCCTGGTCTAGCTGCAGCAACTCAGCTACAGCCTGCAGACCCCCTGTTAGACACAGAGCATGCAGTGACACCTTTAGTGGCCCCTTCACCCTCTGAGACATGTACTGTAAATAAAATGAATCACCTGACTGGTGAGTTAACATGGCAGCGATGGCTTTTAAATGTGTGTCTTGTAGTGCAATAAGGCATCAGCCATGAATTCAAGCCACGGTCAGGAAAACAACTGGATTAATACATAATTTCTGTAGAATCCGATATAATATAGGTGTGTGTTGGGTTGCAGATGAAAGAACTGTTGGCTGTGGGTGTACGGAGAATACTGAGAAAGAGAACAGCCAGATGTGGCTATAAGAACTATACAATAAGGGAGAGAGAACAGCTGTATCGACGCTCACCGAGTTCATTCATGGCCCGCCGATACTCTTCCTCAAAGGACAGCTTCATGATGGCACACATGGCTTGGCAGATCTGGGGCTCCACTGCTTCTGGGATTTCTGAGAAATAATATGGAGGACTCTATGTTCTGTGTCTGTGTGATTTTTGGGTTGGTCGGATTCCTTTGTTCGTAAAATGCTGGTTTACCTCCATTCCTGGTGCCTCCAGGGGATGGAGTCGTGACATGGGTCTCGATCCAATCCCAGCCGCTCTCGCAGTGTGAGCGGATCTGCTCAAGCACGTGCAGCACCCTCATCTCGCGGCGTGCCTGGCCCTCGTCCGGCTGCGAGTACACCATGTTGTGCAGGGCGGCACTCGCACGGGACCGGGCCTCCCGGCTGCACCCCCCACTGCCTGGCACCTCCCCGGCGCCCCCTAGCCCGTCGTGCAGGATCTGCACCAGTAAGGGGACGCAACCTGACTTGCGCATGGCCATGCAGCTGTCTTGAGAGCTGGACATGGCCAGCAATGTCCGAGACATCTCCTCCCTGTCCCTGGTAGCTAGCATAGAGAGCAGCCAGAACACCATCTCCACCTACCGGGTGGAAACAATGAATACCAATGAGTGGAGGATAAGAGAGACAGGTTCGCATTCTGTTAGCGTTAGCGCTGACGTTCACAGGCTGGTACTGAAGGCTGTCATAATCTTACTTTGCTTCCTGTTTCTCCAGAGACATCCAAACCAGAGGTGTTTGATATATTTTCAGATTCACCCGGGACAGCTGTCTTCTCACCGGCAGTAGCCTGTGAAAAAGGGAATTTTCAGCTTTTGTCTTTAAAGATTCTGGAAAACCCACCTTTATTCATGGGAACAGAACTCTTTTCTCAGTTTTTCCTGATTTGTTTTTATTGTCCTCTGAGGCAATGCTATCATTTCAGATTACTTTGTTTGCCAGTACCTAGTCTTGCTTCGCTTAAACATTAGGGGCTTACTGTAGCTGAGGAACCATAATTTTCTAAAATGAAAGGCTTCTGTTAATCAGAACGCTGAAGGTTTTCTAGCACTCAGGAGACCGTCTTCGGTGTCAATAAACCACTGGCAATAACGTCTGTATGGCAAGATCGACGAACACAGCATGGACGAGCATGGATGGCTCATACCGTATCGTAAACGTTCTCATTTAGAAAACGATGCGCTGCCACAATCAGAAAGGCACACACCAATCTGTACCTAAGGGAATCGCGCACGAGCTTAACTCCCAACCCATCCGTCTCCATGGCAACCCGAGGGTCTGTAGCTGAGAGCTGAAGCCTGCCATGCACCCCACCAGACAAAAGCACAATGTTAAAGCACTCAGCATCTCTATGTTCCAGGGCAAGTGAGATCTGCGGGTAAGATTTGGATATGTTCTGTTTTTCTGGAAATGTGTGCAATGAAAAATGCCTATGGAAATGCTATTTTTCATAAAACATACAGCACAAAGGAACTGATCTCTAATATCTGCAATATGAACAACAGTCTGGGAACTAACAGTACAGAACTGAAAAAAAATCCCTTTAGCATCAATGTTATGCTAACATTTCATTCTTTTACTTCCTTTTCTCCTGTACATCAGTCACACGCTAAGCAGATTTCTGTTCTCCTCATACGGAGCCCTGGCACACAGACGGTGCTAGTTCTCAGACCCACGGCTGCGCAGCCAATCATAGCCAAGCAGCGCCCAGGTTCCGCCCCCTTTTCTGCATAGCAACACGCAGCGCGACTGGGATGGCGCACGCTGTTGGCCTGCCGCCGCTTTTATACCCATCTGCCGGCGCGGAGGCCCCCAGCATCAGGAAACAAAGTGCAGTCAGATGACCCAGTTTAACTCCTGCACCATGTTATTCTCAAGCCTAATGCCCCTTTCTCCTTTATTCTGCATTGCTGACTGTGTTTTCATAATCCGTCCTAACTAGATTCCAACAAGCCAGGAATGTTCAATTCACCATTGCGTTCACCAATAAAAAAGTGTCTTCTAAAAATGTACTATTTATCCATTTATACTGTACCTTAAAAATCTAATAATTTATTAATAATAATAATAATAAAATATAACAATAATTCCATATATATAATGAACTTGTTCAGATAACAGTTCTGACAGCTGAAGTTTATATTTCAGGACAGTTAATACGCATTTAGCTTGAGTAAACGAGAATATATTTTTTAAGATGCAGCAAGACATGGGTTTAAAAAACTGCCCTGCACCAGATGTTACATTATTTACCCACAGAACCTCCCTCGCCTCGATATTTCAGAGCATTCATGAAACATTCAGGGCTGCCAAGAAGCAAGGAGGAGAGAAAGGGGCGAAGGAGTAAGTCCAGGGCTGAAAAAGTGGCAAAAACACAGACATTGTGGCAGCTGTCAAAATGGTGGCCTAAAGCAAAAGAGAAACCATGTCAGATGTGAGATGGCGCTCCCCATTTCAGATGGCTCCATAAAACTCCACCCCATCATCTTTGGGCACCAGCATCTTCCCCCAGCACCCAGTCCTCACCTGGTTCTCCACCGGGAGGCTTTTCTCCTGGGGGCCCTGCGCCTCCTTCACCTCCTGCAGCTCCCTTTCCAGCTGTTCCAGGCGTGCCACTCGGATCTGCATTAAGAGAGGACAACCAGCTGAGCTCGCTGAGCCTTCGGAACAGTAATTCCAGTCGATGAAGCAACTGGAGAGTCCATTTGGACTCAATTTCAGTTTTATGATTCATGGAATGGACCACCCATGGTGGCAGAGGGACAATTTGCATGTGGCTGCCTGTTAAACCCCTGCTTACTTAGGGACACCCCTTAGATGATGGTAAAGATGGGCCAGTCTAGGGGCTGGCGGCCGCTCCACGCACCTGGGTCCTCTGCACCATTTCATCGCATGTCCCAAAACGCTCCTCCATGACAGAGCGCAGCTGCTGCGCTTCAAACTCCAGCTGCTGGCGAATCAGGTCCATTTGCATTGAGAACTGTGGGGGGAGCCGTCGGGGAGCCTTTAAGATATTTCAAACAGTCCAGCAAACCCGCTCCTTCAATCAGACTGAATTCATTAGTGATTCTGCAGACAGTCTCAACGTGATGGTTCGGAAACAAAGATCAGCGGCGGCTATATTTTTGTTAGCTTCGGTCAAAGCCGTTTCCGAGACCTTCCGCCCCGAGGCAGATTTAAGTGGCGTGGTCCGTGGGCTCGGGACACGCGGCTGTACTCACAGTGTCGATGCGCGGAAGCTCAGCCAGCCTCTGCGACAGTCCCTGCAGCTGGGAGTAGTACCAGCGACGCTCACGTTCCTCCTTCTCGATCTCCTTCAGGAGCATATCCCTGAAAGACCCGAAAATATCTCAGGGCAAGCCTCCAGTGCCAAAGGCGTAACTCAGCGCACCGCACGGCTAAACGGCCATGAAGCCTCAAACACTGTCTGAATCGCTCACCTCTCCTTGCAGAGGTCCACCAGGTGCTGAGTGGTGACCCGGCCGTCTCCGGGTAGGCCCACTTTGGGCTGAGGCCCCTCGAGGAGGTGCGGAGGTCCGGGGTGGGGGGCCGTCCCTTCACCCGAGATGGCAGGACCTTGGCGGGTGGCTACGTAAGGGGGGCTACTGGCTCTCAACATGCCGGAGGGATGATGGGGGAGTTTGTCGTCCACCTGGGGGGCGGGCGGAGCCAGGCTATCGGGAAGCACGCGCAGGTTGTGTGGCTGGTACTTCAGCTCATAGTAGTTGGTCAAATCCATGTGCAGCTCTAAAAAATGCAAGGCCATTATAATCAGATAAAACGCAAGTCATGTTCTAAAAAAAAAAAACACCCAAAAACCTCACCGGTTATAAAAATCATAAGATACAAATTTGCAAATGATAGTGTGAACATCCAAGGACAACATACCTTTCAGCTGGTCCAGGACATCAGTTCTCCCTGATGAGGTCAGTGTGCAAGCTTCCTGCTCCAGCTTACTCTGCAGCTGCTTCAGTACCTCCTACAAACAGGAAAAATATTGATACATCCATTGTCGACATTCTCAGGACTCGAAAAACATTTCCATACCCCTGTTTAGTTTAGATAGAAATAACATCTTTTCCCTGGGCATGAGTGCAGTCTGTAAAACATCTTAACGGTTTCTGCCAGGAATCCAAATTAGGTTTGTTTCGCTCTGCTGGTTTCATTGAATTTGGTTTAAGAAACGTTAGAACAATGTTCTCAGAACCAGATCCGGCATGGGCTCCAGACGAAGCCCCTGTTCACGGACATGAACAGATCTTGAAAATAAGAGCTCAGCCGTGACTGGGTGCCACAGAACACTGCAAGTATAACATGCAGCGAATGGTACTGAGAGGTAATATGCAGAAGGACAGTGTAGGGACTGTCCGTCTTTCAACTGAAATAAAACTACATGCAGCAGAAATAAAACATTAAATATTAAAATCCTATTCTCCCAACCCACACTGGTTAAAAAAAAATCAAAAAACACAATCTGCATTATTCAATAGTCACTAAGCAGCAAAAACAGAATTGTCGATCTGGTCGTGACACTGAAATGCCAATTACACATTAATGAAATATTTTAGATTTACTCCTTTTTCATTTTTACGATTTAAAATGCTAATTTAATTCCATTTTATTGTAACGTATATCTGTAACGTCTTAACCAGACCCCTTCACAACATATATCAATGCCATGGGAGTGACAACTTGGTATAGATACTGGAGGACATGATGAATAATTGTCAGACTTTATTTGTTTATTTGTTTGCAGAAACTGAGAATATTATCATAATATTATATCTGATCTCACTGGCATTCTGGGATTTTTGTGTAAAGATGTCAGATTATGAAAATTGAACAATCAATTCGGGCTTCAACCAAATCACATTGTTACTTGCATGTGTAACCTGTGATGAAGAGCAGCATTTTACTAAGATATTACTTGGTGTAATTTCCTACACCTGAAATGCTTTAATAGTTAAATATACAGCACATGTCAGAGAGGTTAAAAAAGAACATATACGATGATGCTGTCCTGATCCTTCCTGACTACTGTAACTAACAAGATAGCTGGAACTTCTGTACCAATAACCTAATGTAGTGTATTATTTGGTAGTACAGTGAGCCCCCATATCCTTGGTTTCTGTAACCAAGCTTTCAGTTGTCCGTGGTTTGCTGCAGTCTGAAAAAAATAGGAAAATTACAGAAAAAAACAGTTCATAAGTTTCAAACTGCGCACCAAAGAATGCAGACTGCAACACTGTGAAACCTGCCAGCCCAGTCACGCCCAGTAAGTGTCTGTTCTCCCTTTGTCCATATACCCATCATTCTCTGCAGGACTCTTATCCAGTCTGTCCCTAACATTCTCAGTAATTGCATTCATTGTCATGTCATTGAAGTGTCATAAAAATGTATTACAGGCATGAATTTCATTGCTCCATCATTCCTTTATATGTAATATTTTTTCATTGTTGTATCTTCTCTTCAGAATTAGGTTCAAACCTCAGAATGTCTTTCATTCAAGAGAAAGAGTATAGTACTGCAAAGTACTGTATAATAATGTAAAATGCACTTTATTGTTGCTGTATTTAATTGTGGCGATGTCTAATTGTGCATAATTTATCAATGAACCCTTACCATATATATGTACACGAAAATCACGTTATATATGGGGTCCGCTGGATGGTTCACTATTATCTGTGGTTTCGGCGATCAGTAGGTTTTGGAACGTGTCACACATGCAGGAGGACTACTGTACTAAAGTGTGTGTTTCCTGTAGCCCTGAGAGTTACTTAAAAGTATATCTGTTGATAATTTTGAATTGAATTCTAAAATATTGCTGCAAATAAGGTTATATTTAAAGTTTAGAGTTGATGATGTGTGGGAAATTTTCTAAATTAGCAGATTTTGCTGTGGAAAACTTTTAATCATTTAAAACTTTCACCACAATTTACCACGATAAAGACGCCTCAAACTGGCTTTAAAACTATTTTAACTTTGTGTAGGAAATTAATCTGAATTGCTGATTAGCAAAAATGTTCTAAAATCATTTGACAATATTCAAAAATAATGTGTTGAGTGCTATATTTGATAGGGTATCTGTGAGAAAAGACTCAATAAAGTTCACCATTAAGTTGCTCTCAATTCAATCTACTGAAAATTACTTTATTTAAGGACACATTTGCATGTTTTTAAATCATTTCATTTGTTTTCATCACTACAGCAAAGGTAGCTTTATATTGCAACTCTCCTGGCTTGGATGCCTAAACTTTGACCTCAGTTATTTGTGATGCATATTTATTTCTGATGAAACACATATATTAAATAAATAATGAGCTAACAGTAAATGTAAACGAAATACCTTCTACTTTTGTAACCGCCAAGCCTTTGTAAATCATTTCAAACGTAAACGCAAACAAACAGCTTTACACACCTGAGGTTAGCTTGGCTCTCCATTCCGTTGTATTTTTTTTGTTTTGTTTTGTTTTCAGTTTGGCTCATTACTATTATTTCACAAGGTAGAACTTACTGGCAGAAACTGAAAACTGATGCTTTTCCCCTGTCAGTCTGGGCCAGACTGCAGGGAAATGATTTGAAAACACAGAATTTTGTGCACGCAGCATGCCGTAACAGACTAAAGATCGATGTTAAGAAAATGCTCGTACATTTAATGGACTTTCATCATCTAATGGTTTCCCGTTCTTAGCATCTCTGCCTCCCCACTGGGCTCATTAGCGGTAAAAAGCACTTTGTAGTGCGGCCCAAAGACATGGTCTGTGAACAGGCCCGCTTTACCCTGCCGAAGGTAGCGACGGTCGTCACGGTGAATTAGCATCTCACAGCATTTTTATTCAAGCTGTGTTGCTATGGAAAGTCACCTTTGTCTCAATCTCAGAATGCCATATAAAACAGTGGGGCAGTTTATCTGTTGTGGCCGTGTGTCAGCTAGCAGGATATCGAGTCAATAAATATGAACTCACAACAGCACCATTGCTGTTAAAAATGCCACATACATTTTACTGCCACACCAAACTTATTAATAAAGCACAAAGCTCTGATTCCAGCAAGAAATAAAACATTTAGAGATAAAGAGAAACTTCTCAATGATAGTGCAGCTTGGGAGACTCTGCTTGTTCTTACCTTCATGTCGGAAGTCTCATTCTCAAGCTTGGATAGGTGGTTGGAGTTGTCCTCCAGCTCCCGGCGAAGATGTGTGTTCTCCTTCCTGAGAGCCTCCACCTGGAGCACCAGCTGGTCATAAGAAGCCACCGAGTTGGACATCTTTGCTCAGTCTAACTCCTAAGAGATGAGGGTGGAAAGAGAAGGAGGATAATGGCGTGTGAAGCGGTGTGGTGGCTTTGCCTTGAACTGCAGCTTCACCTGCTCCACTCATTTGGCTTTTGATGAAGCACATTTATTAAGCAGATGTCAAAACAAGGTGATCTACTTTTTACCAATTCTCACAGTGCATTATTCCTGCTCCATTCCAGATACCATGGGGCTGAGCACTAGCTGATGTTGGAAACCAAGTCGTCTGTCCAATCAGATTCATCGCCGCTTTCATCACTGTTTCTCACTTGAGCAAGTTCTAATGTATGGTCTGTAGTAGCCAATATTAGGTAAAGAACCTTAGGAGTAAAGAACCTCAAATGTCCTTCATTGTTATTGCGCTGATAAATCCTCTTCAAGAATGAAGCCATATCCTTCCAAAAAAAGTATGGTTTCATATCTGTTCCCTGCTCTTTTCCTAAATCTGATTTTTACTTTAAATTATTTTCATAAAAATGTCCCAATGAGCCATTCTTGATTGGTTATCTCAAACAAAGCACATGCTGATTGGCTATCTCAAACAAAGCACCAAATGATTGATTGCTTCAGTTACCCAAGAGTGAAATGATAAGCCAAACCCCAAAGGGGGAAGGGAATTACTGATAGAATGTTTTTTTGTGCACTTTTCAATTTACATATGATAATATGATCCTTTAGGAATTGAGCGATTTCCACACCCTAAAAATAGACGTGATGCGTGATATGGTCTTTTACAAGGACGGCCACCAGAAATCGTTGCTGCTGCGTTATTATTTGAAGATGACAGACAGCAGGACTCAACAGTCGGTCTTGGGAGGGATGACGGGAAAAACATCCCCATATTTTTAATTATGAATGCATGTATGCACACACAGACACACAGCAAGGATATTAAAAAGTACATAAATATTGTATATCACATATTCTACGTGTCTTCTGCCATCAGTGGATCCATGTGAGAAATGGCTTATGTGAACAATATTCCCATATAGCTGGCCTTTGTGGGGGAAGGTGGTACCAGTGTCTCATCCGGACGACAGCGAGTCCCTGCGTGTGACAGCACTTCATTAAGGCATGCAGGCCACGTGGGAGGAAACCAGACAACTTTGATGCTGTGATCTTCATGCAGGGCAAAATCCCCTCCACTATTTGAAAAATTATTTAATTTATGTAAAGAAGGGGCCTCAGGAGAAGGGGGCAGTCAGGCTGAGCCCCTCCCCATCTACTTTATGATTTGTTGGATCCTTCTAGGTCAACACAGTATTACGACTGGCAGTATTTAACCATATTGATCATAAATGTCAATTAAATACATTTCATAATTATATAGCTATGTAGGTACACAGATATTATACAATTATGTAAAACAATATCATTATTCATCTCCTATAATCACCTATCCAATCTGAAATTCAAAACCAAAATAAAAACCTAAGTTAGGCAATATCCTTTCTAAAATATGCTCCACAAATTATAGGCCACAAAGCGGAGAAGCCAGAATGATCAGTTTAAGACAACTAAAAGCAATTTTAATCAACGCTAAAAGAAAACTAGTCCTGCAGTCTCTCACTTCACATCACACATCTACAGAAAGACGGTTTCATGTGCCACACGCCGGTCACTTTTCTGAGCATCTGCGAATACAAACAAACGCGTGTTTGGCCGCGAGGAGCTCAGCAGGCAGAAACGCAGCAAACAAAGCTGTTAATGAGAACGCTGATGCAGTGTTTCACAGCGCTGAGTGACGGCGGACTGTCTCCAGGGATCTACCGCAGCTGTCCTCGCCCTGGTTTCCTTTTATTTTATTGATTGTCTTTTAAATGAATATAATGCTGGGGGTCTGCAGAAGCCAATGCGACTCCCCCTAATTGGCTGGTAGCAACGCATTAATTACCGTGCATTAATTACGTGTTTTTGTTTGTTATTGTTCTTCCTGTCTTTTTGGTACTCTGCCCTTTTCCTTTCGTTAGCACGTGCTGCCAAAGGTTCTGCAATGCCTTCTGGGTAAGTGGCTCTGAAACCCGGAGGAGAATAACTGAAAGAGCCCGGGGAGTGTCAAAGGCTTGCCAATGGGATGTGGGGGGTTCGGGGGTTGCCATGGCAACAGCTGCTGATCTCATCCGGCAGCGTTAAAGCAGAAGAACGACACTGCTCCGCCAAAAAATACAAAGATGAATAATTCAGTAACTCAATTAATGTATTTTTTTAAAACTTGCCCCCCTCCACTAAATGATGGCTGCTCTCAAGCTTTCTCCTGCAGAGATCCTCAAAGTTGCACCCCTGCAGGGCGATGTTTATTCAATAGTGCAGCACGCCAAACGAGGTCAGCGACTCAGAAAGGATGAGGCGCTGAGGTGCGGCCGTGACATGCATCCACTTTACACGACAGCCCTCAGTCAGGCGTTTGAAAAGACGGACGTGCAGCACGGAAGCATCATTTCATCAAGTTTTATGTAGCTGTGACATGCACTTAGAATTGATTTCGTCAGGAGTTTCAGGTACTGGAACTGTAATTAGGTGGCAGCCACTTTGGTTACACATCCTGATTTCTTCTGTGATGCATGTCAGTGTGGCAGGAGCTGCATGTCACATCCACCTTGACCGGGTACCTAGGATGCCCTCACTGGTATTACTTGAATTAATTGATGTAAACTAAAAAAAATCATCTAATTCAAAGTCAGTCAGAACATCGCTGGGTACATAAAACTGCACATCAAACAGATTAAATGTGCCCAGAATTGTCAGTGTAATACATTACAGCACTTAAACCCCCAAGACCTAACCTTGAACTGAGACTGTAGCTCTTAGTGCCGTGACCTAATCTAACTGTGCCATTAGGTCTTACACTGGCACAGTGCAAAAGCCCAAGGTGTTTGGGCCCCCCCTCCTGTGCTCAGCTGCCGCTAAAGTGCTGAACTGAGCCAGGCTAGTCAAAGCAGCCAAACACGGTCATCCATACATACTAATATGCAGTCAGGCACCGACTGAAAAACTGCTATACAGGCCCCAGCAACGCATCACATGCTATCGCTGACATGCTTAATTATTTCAGAGTGGATAATTCACACACTAATCTCAAATTTCAGTTTTCATTGTGCCCATATTCCCTTTAATGGTGGTGTCTTTCGGCCGCTACAGATCTGTCCTGCAAAGTTTAAACCGAAGTGTGTGAAAACCCTGCAGAAGCGTGATTTCTGTGGTCAAACCGCAATAGCAGTTTAATAAGTCGTGATGCAAATCAGGACATTTTGGGTAAATAAATGTGAATAAATTTCATCCTGTGTGTTGAAACGGGTGCTACGCTGAATCACTGAGTACTAAGCCAGGACAAAGAACGCAGCAGTGCTGGATGTACACTCTACTGCTATACGCACACGCGCGCACACACACACACACACGCGCGTGCGCACACACACATTCAATCAAAGGGAGTCTGGTTACCATAGAAACACCAAGGGCTGTGCCTGAGTGGCAGAAGACTGTTGGCAGCCCAGTTTCAGCATCAAGATATTTTCCGCCCCCGTCTCCTTCTCAAAACATGATCATTATTTTAAAAAGGTGCTCATAGCTTTGCTCCACTGCTAAGAATGGCTGAGGCTAATGTACATTCATTGTCTTTGCTGGTTAATTTGATATGGGACTCGTCCAAAGAAAACCTGAAATACAGCACCTGACCCTGGATTATAAGCAATTACACTAGAAACAGAGAAAATAATATTTGATTATAAATTGAAAATTGATAACCTACGATCAGTAATGCTTTCCTTTATATTTTTCATGTTAATGTTTTAAATCTGGTTTTGATCTATAAAATTGATGCATAATCAATGCACTGTAAAATGCACTGTAAAAAGACACTTAGAAAATTAAAGTATGTTGACGCTGACAAATGAACAACTGGAATTATCGTTTAGATAAATATTTAGATAAAATGTATTAGTCCACATGTGTAATATCTCCCATGGCACCTGCTTCTAATAGTTTTAGTATCATTATTGGAGAAGTATTTAAACATGTCTAATGATTTGTCATTCCTGACTTCAGTCTGATATGCTGCTTGTCTCTCGCTCTCTATCTGCCTCTCAGCTCTGCAGCAGTTCGTGGTGGATTAATAAAAGCCACATCAAACCCATCTGACCCTCACCCATGTGCACAAAGAAAACAGGGCCATTTACCAAGTTCCCAGCTCAGCAAAATCCAGCTTCTCCTCTGCTTTCAAAATAAACAGTGCTTTAGATACTGATCATTATTCATTTGATTTATATCGGCAAATCCTTTGGAATGCTTTATTTTTTTTCCAAATCCTTCTACAATAAAGACTCATAAACCTTTCGTTTGTTCATCTAGGTGCCTTATTCATGCAGCCTCAGGCCCCAGGGAACATGTTGAATACCAACCCCAATAAAGCAATATTTTACATATTTATTCCACTGTTTAGCAAACAACATTGTTAAATTTTAAGAACATCAAGTATCGATAACATCGCTGTATAACAGATATCTTACACCTTATTTGTTTGCCAAGTCCCATTCCAGACAAATGAACAAAACACATATTTTTCAAAGCCACACAAATCACGGCTAAATTAATTGTATGTGGACGGACACATTTTCCCCCAAACTGCACAATGTTTCTTTAGCTTATTGAATAAAA
Organism: Cyphomyrus plagiostoma; assembly: GCA_019775915.2. Lineage (NCBI taxonomy): Eukaryota > Metazoa > Chordata > Actinopteri > Osteoglossiformes > Mormyridae > Cyphomyrus > Cyphomyrus plagiostoma. The sequence continues at coordinate 21,953,865 of JABFEA020000036.1, forward strand.
ATCCACAACAAATGCAGAGGTTAATTAGCTGGAGCTATGATGAATAATGTCTCTATGAGTTTCACTGAAACATCGTGATGCTATAATTTGATTCTCAATGATGTGAGTATTCTTTCTTGAATAAATCTACTGTAAATAACACCAAAATAAAATTATACTTTTAAAGCATATTAAAGCATCTTTTCTGTAAATATATGTCTTATTTCTAGAGCTTTTTCAAAAGAGACCCTGCTTAAACAACTGGCATTGTTGAGGGCTAGAATTCAGTAGTGTGACACAGATTTGCCCTGCAATTCGATACAAACTCATTAAGATCCGATCAATATGGTGTTATTATCTGAGACGACTGCAATTTATCGAAAGGGACCCATCAGAGACCAGCTTTAGCTTTAACTCTTCAGCTCTCAGATAACCCTGGTATAACTGCTAACTGTCCCTCTGGAGACAAATCAATCTGAAGATGCCAAAACAACTGGTTTCCTGAGATGCTACTGAGTTGAGAACAATGTGTAATACATCACAATGAACCAGCCTGCGGGCGGCAGCCCCCATCAAATGACAGAGGTTTTTCTCTATAATGTGGCCAGTACATATACAGATTATTGCCTCTCCAACTCAGAAGTTTAAACAAAGCTATCTATTGTCTAATGTACTAAGATAAAACAGTTTATACATACAATCCTTATAATATGGAACATGCATACAAAATATGTTGTATATATAGTATCTATAATACATATTGCATACAACTTCCCCATGGAAATTAATAAAGATTGTCTGTCTATTAAAGTGCTCATATTTATGTTGTCTTAGGGACACTCTAAGCATCTCCCCCATACCTGTTAATGGCAAGTGAGGTTTGACAGTTTCCAAAATGTGCTGAATCAGAGGTAAAGGACCCAGCTGGAGTAAGGAGTAAACAAAAGCTCGACCGGTGCGTTGTGGGTATGGTGCCTCCGTTCGAACAGGAAATTCCACTCAGCGAAAGGGTTAATCACCGCTGTTTCTCGGCTGCATATTAACTGATTCAAACTGGTTCATGTTTCATGATCACCTACAACAACTTTTACAATAACCAGGCTCTAGCCAGCAAATTAACACAGCCTACGATGACGATAATTTATTTAATTACCTCATCATGTCCAGCAGGTAAATGTCAATCCCCCCCCCCACCTAAAAAAAAGCTCTCCAGAATTAAATGTGCCTCCATGCTATACCCACATTACATAACCGCAGTCCCTTGTGTCTGACGTTTTTGTGACTGTGGGACCATCCCCAGAGGGCCCATGACTCCCGGATGAAGGGTAACTCCATCAGTTTCAGGCCTCACGAGGTGCAGTGATGCCTCCTCCGAACCACATGCCATGTGACTGCAATTCACAGTCTCATTTTTTGTGTTTTTGTTAAGAATAGTTCCTCACTGTGTGCAGGGACCATGCCTTTCTTAATAACGCATGTTTGCTGGGGTTTCGAAATGCATGAAAGCAAGGCAGTTTCTAACAATGCCCAAGCATGCAAGCATGAGGTACACTGCCAGGATGGGAGGGTGATCCTAGTTGTTTTTAGCCTTTCTGCTTAAGGTCCAAGGTCAGACCATGCAGCTCAGCCCTGAGATGCAGCCATCAGAACTAAAGGACAGGTCTCTAGTCCCTGAAAGACTTATGGAGCCTGTCACTGCATTATAGCCACCCTTCTGTTGGTTTATTTTATCTGCTCGCCCGTTTGCGTGCGCTTCACCGCGAGCATAACTATTCAGCAAAAGGACATGTATCTCATTGCACTACAGCACGCCGCGTTGGGGTCACCCGACGCCCCTATCCATTGTATGTTCTTTGAAATGTCGCGTTGAAGACGCTTGTTTCGTTGTTTCAGTAAATGCGCAGACATTCCAGTCACTTCGAAGCTATGTAATGTAAGGTGAACCAAAATATGTACATTCGTTCATACAGTAGGTACCTAACAAAAGCTATAACAGCCAGCACTGTTATTTCCATCTATATCTTTTTTGAACGGCAAGGACAAAGTAAGTTTGTGTTAAGACCGTTACATTACATCAATACAACAGAAACCATTTCACAATATATATCAAACTTATAATAATATATACAATATACGTATTGTCATTATTACCGTATCAATTAACACATTATTTCCTAAAGCATTCCGTCCATTTTGTACACAGGTGTAACACCCTATGACGTCAGCATAAACTGTATGTTGTAAGCATGTACAGTACAGACTAACAGTCCGTGTGCGCCCCGCTTGTGCCTGATTAACAATGAATTCTCTCATCCAGCATAATCAGATCATTATCACACTCCCATATTAACAGCAAGCTATTGCATCTTGAAAATTTGCTATTCAAATATATCTAAATATACATAAATACCACTACTAACTAACTATATGTACAAAATTAACATGTTTATGATAAAATATTTCATAAAATGTACTAAGTGAAAATTATCTATGCGTTTTCTCTATCGACCTTGCTCGTATGCAATGTCATTTGTGTTATATTCCAAAGATAATTATTAATAATGTCGTTAATGAATTTGGAAAACTCCCCATGTCAAACAAATTACGTTTAAAAACATAAATGTATAAAGGTATATTTTCATTCTGTCTCTGGAAGCCTCGCCGACTGTTTTATATTCACATCAGCACCACTCTCGGCGGAGATCCCACCAAGCGCACCAGACCACCATTGTTATTTAACGTCGCAACACAAGACAGCGCCGCAAACGCAAATCTGGCATTTCTTTTTTAAATTTGCAAACACTGACAATGGTTTAGAAATTGTTTCTTACCTCATTTTCGAATAAAGAAAATTGCGTTAGGGCGAGAAAGCCCAATGCAGAACGGACGCTGGAGTGACCGCTCCTCACCGCCCGATGATGCTGCTGATGTCAAATTCAGACCCTCCCTCCTCTCTCTCTGTCTCTCCTTATCTTTAAGTGATTAATCTAAATGCATTATGTTTGTATACATATATTGTATATCATAAGTAGATAGATACCGGCTTTATGAAACGTTATGTCAAAGCAGGCAGATAGACTGAACAAACGCGCAGTTACGATTCTTAAGCGTTCAAATATTTTCGCAACATTTAGTTTTTTTTCCACCATATCACCAAAAGGGGCCGCTATCTCAAGTAATTGTTATATACGTATTAATCTTGCCAGTAGAAGAAGTGGAATTTTTTAATCCATTCATTTTCTACTGGTTTGTCCTGGTCAAGGTTGTCAGTTGTCTCAGGCTATTTAAGAGTAACCATTGGCTAAATGTTGATATTTGTATGTAAGAAAAAGTCATTTTAATATCATAATATGTAAAATTGTACATAGATTAGCATTTAACAGGGAAGAATTAATTTTGTTTTCCATGCTGTTGTATTACATTTTAGCTAACTCAAACTTCTGCTAACAGGCAGTCTGCTCTCAATTCTTCTTCCTTTTGAGGTTCATTTTTGCATAAAACAAATTTGATTGAAACCTGTAAAAAGCAACAAGGCCACTTAACTTTCAAAAGCATTGCCAGCATGTTTCTTAAGCCTGTGTAAAAAACATTGTATTTGAGAAGTGTTTAAGATTCCTTTATTTTTGAGAATCATTCAGAACAGCTTTCTTTATAGTACTGATGTCACATCCTGCCCATCATATCCACCTGACCCTCCTGTATCCTCCCTAGCGTCGCCCTAACAAGCCACACCTGTTACTTGCTTGTCTTACTGCTTGTTCCTAACCCTCATGTTAGTCATTCTCAGCTTCCTCTCATTAACTCCCTCATTAGTCTAGCATATACATGCTTCCCAATCCTATGTTCACCAGTCCAGTCATTGATGTTGTACCTTCCTGTTGCCTGTACCCTTCTTAATTTCTAGTCCTCCCCATTCTAATCCTTTACGATAATGTTTACTGTCCCTGTTCATTTACTTCAATAAAATCCTCTTCTGTTTTGACAACAAACCTACCATCAAGTCCTTTGTCCCTCAAAGCATGACAAAATGACTCATAAAGAAACCTTATACCTGTGACATCAGTCCTGGCTTTCAGGCTTCCCTACATCCCACGGGCTGAATTCCCCATGTTCCCTGGACCAGCAAGGTCTTCAGAGATGCAGGATCTGCCAGAACAACGCTGCCTACAAGCAGAGGACTTCTTTGCCCTCCTGGCCATCATGCCCCCAGATCCTGGCCCAGGAGCACCTGACACTCCTCCCAATCTTCCAAAATCCAGCCCAAGAGGAGCCATACCACCTTCTCACAGGCCTCAAGAGTCTGACTTGGAAGAGGCCATCACTCAACCCGAGTTTCCAGAGCCAGGCTCAGAAGAGTCCCAAGAACCCAGCCCAGCAGGACTGTCTCTCAGCCTGAGCCTGCCCCGAGTAACACTGTTCTGCCTATGCCCATCCCAGATGATGTCACATCATCGAATTCCAGGGGATGTGCTTGGTGTCCTGACCTGTTCCTCTCCAGGTGCCTCAGCTGCCCCCTACTTGCTTCCAGATATAACAGCTTCACCCTGCTCGCCTTCAGTTTCCCCAGCTGCTCCCAGCCATGCTTGCAGCCAAAAGACTTTTGGTCACCCAACCTTCTCTAGAGGACCGGACAGAAACTGCCCAGACTGCAGGCTTTTCGATGCCGCAGCTGAATCCTGATCCACCAGCATCCCGTCCAGGACCCATTGTCACATATTCCCCATTATAAGATTGTGTTCCACTGACCTGCTTATACACAGAAACTGAGGATATCCACAGTTTTACCTCCTGATGTCCCGCCGGCACCCCATGTGTACCTTGTCAGCTGACGTACCTCTGGTGCCTGACCCCTCCGCTTTGATGTCCCACTAACATCCACCTCTTCTCCTATCAGTGCCTAGGCTGCCTCCACGCAGCATCTTGGCTCACTACTAGCGCTCTTCTCCTGCTCTGTGTACCCCTGCCTCCGCCCGAGACTTGGACCTCTCTGGTCCTAGGTTCTGGGGGCAGCCACCAATATTGGCTGGGACTGAAGAGAGGGGAGAGCCGAGTCTACATCTCCCAGAGGAGAAAATGGGGGCCCATATCACCTGCCCAGATAACTCCTCCACCAGGACCCAGTCCCATTCGTCTTCAGTCTGGACGAGTCCTGCCTTGTCAGTGGGCGGGCCCAGTAAGACTCACACCCCACGTTCACTACCCAGCTTTCCAGGATCCAGGAGACTCTCCAAACATTCCCCTTTCCCTCCAATTGCACCTCAGTTCCGGTCCCATTACACGGTCCTGCCTTTGTTTTACCCTAGCTTGTGTTCCCTGTGGTCCTCTCCTGTGTTTCTGTCTCTGCTCTGTCCTGCTGTTTGTCATGCTGAATGTCCTTTCTGCTGTCCCTGGTTTTGTACAGATTTGATCCATGCCTCTAATTATGTCTTGTGTATTGTCTAGTGTTTTGGGTGTTATCTGTCTGATGCTCCCTGGTGTGGTATGCTCTGTCTGTCTCGTCTCCGTCTCTCCAGCAACCTGGTCCCTGTCAATGTCTGGTGTTATTTCCCTCTAATCCCAGGCCTGTTGTCCTTGGTCCTGTCCCCTGTTTGGTCTGTTTTGTTGGGGAGGTATTGTTCATTATTATCTTTTTGGGCCCTGGTCTGGCTCCTGCCTGCTTTGTGCCCCTGGTGGTATTGTGTGTCCTGTTCTCTCTAGGGGCTCTGTCCCTCTGGTCTTTGTTGGTGTCTGTCCCATGTGCCCTGTCAGTCCTGCCATGCCCTGTCATGTCTGGTGTCCTGTGTGTCTCCAACCCCATGTGTCCACCCTGTCATTCGGTCCCCTTGGTCCCCTTTTCTTTCATCCATCATGGCCAGAGTTCAAGTTTTAGGAGGAAATTAGGAGGAGAACATTTTAAAGATTTGAGAAAGCACTTCTTTACACAGCATGTAGTTAGAGTGTGGAATAGTCTCCCTGTTAGTGTAGTGCAAGCTAAAACCCTGGGTTCCTTTAAAACAGAGCTAGATAATATTTTAACAACCCTGAGCTATTAGTTAAGTTTTCCCCAAACAAGCTTTATGGGCCAAATGACCTCCTCTCATTTATAAATTTATTATGTTTTTAGGTAATGTCATCTCCTGCCCACCATGTCCACCTGACCCTCTTGTCTCCTCCCTACCGAGTATGTCCCTGACAAGCCTCACCTGTTAGTCATTTATCTTACCTGTCATACTTAACCCTCACTCCCAGCTGCCTTTTGTTAGCTCCCTCATTAGTCTAGAAGATACACTCACCTAAAGGATTATTAGGAACACCATACTAATACAGTGTTTGACCCCCTTTCACCTTCAGAACTGCCTTAATTCTACGTGGCATTGATTCAACAAGGTGCTGAAAGCATTCT
>JABFEA020000036.1:21960325-21993754 GCA_019775915.2 Cyphomyrus plagiostoma
AAACCCTAGAAATGGTTGTGCGTGAAAATCCCAGTAACTGAGCAGATTGTGAAATACTCAGACCGGCCTGTCTGGCATCAACAACCTTGCCACGCTCAAAATTGTTTAAATCACCTTTCTTTCCCATTCTGACATTCAGTTTGTAGTTCAGGAGATTGTCTTGACGAGGACCACACCCCTAAATGCATTGAAGCAACTGCCATGTGATTGGTTGATTTGATAATTGCATTAATGAGAAATTGAACAGGTGTTCCTAATAATCCTTTAGGTGAGTGTACATACTCCCCACTCCTATGTTCCTCAGTCCAGTCATTGATGTTGTACCTTCCTGTTGCCTGTGCCCTTCCTAATTTCTAGTCCTCCCATTTCTGATCCTTCTCAATCCTGTTTACCATCGTGGTTCATTTTTCCTCAATGAAACCTTTTTCCGTTTGGCCAACTCGTCTACCGTCGAGTCCTTCATCCTTCAAGGCATGATAACTGATTAATACAAAAATTACAAACTGTCATGCCTCCATCGTGCTGATCCTCTTGTATGCCACACCCCCTCATTTACCCTGTGTGGAATCCCCATGTTTTCAGCTGTTTCTAGTTCTGTTAAAAAGTTCAAATTGGGAAATAAAATTGCCATTTGAAATCCAACAAAAAATATGAATCTTCCATGTTCTAATTGTATGGACACTAATGCATCATTTTTCTTAAACAAGGTAGTTATTGAAAAGGCAAGATTATTCTTCCGTGTTTCCAGGTGGAAATTCGGTGGCACTTATAAGGCTACCCATATAAAGGATTTATGAATGGTTTATAAACTGGTTATTAATTAATGGTTATTAACATTTTGTAAATTATTAATGGACAATTTTAAACAAATTATAACACAGTTTTCTTTTTATTAAATGAATTACTACAATTTACAAGTAGCAAAAGAGAGTCTTATTGTAAAGTGGTACCGGAAATTGTTTAATAAGTTTCTGGTCTGTCCAACATAGGAAGCATTTTAGGAAATGAGTTATACAAAGTTATACAAAATACATTTGAATCAGGGTCTTCCACACAGGTGTGACTCACATGTTAATAAACCAATTGACATCCCATCCCAGATAAAAATACTGCCAAGCTCTGTTTGGGAGCATGATTTAAGGACACTCCTGCGGGCTGTACTGCGAGGTGGGGTTACTGGCCTCTCGGGGTAACTTGTCAGATTTAAGGTAGCACAGTTTAAATGGACTTCAGATTCGTCACTTACATTTTTCCCAGACAACCTTAAATCCGATAACTTACCCTGATAAGCTAGTAACTCCGTTTCATAGTACAGGCCACAGGTTTGACAAGAAGAGGATCTATTAACAAACTTCCAAAAGAAACAGCAACCAAAAGAAATAACAAGGGGTCACACAAAGATAGGTAGAGAAGTACAATTATAGCAAAGACACAGGTAAAGGACGCACTCAAGTAACAGGTATTTCATATGGGGAAACGCAAGTTACTGGCATCAAACGAACAACAAATGACTGAATGACTGACCAAGGAACAGGGCAAGAGTAGGCACAGAAATACACAAGTAAAAAGATTACACGAGGGACAGGTGTGGACCAATTACTGATTAAACAAAGCTATCCCTAGGGACTAGGGCTACAGGGGGGATACTGGGGAAAAAGGTGAAACAGGATTTAATTATTAAACTAGACACAAGCAGGAGAAATTAGCAAAAGGTACATAAATGGAATCAATAGAGATACACAAAAAAACATAATTAGCCAGAGAGTACTAAACAAAACCTAGGGGCAAAAAAACACAAAATGTCCAATAAGATTGAACTGGCCTCCAACCCATGACAGGAGAGATGCTTAGTTGGCATCTGCCCACTTTATGTTCCACGGAGCAAAGAGAATGTACTAGGATACAGAGCAATGGAAACATGTGGAAAACAGGATTGTCAGTGACACCTGCTGACCAAACAGGGAAATGATGGACTGAACTGGGCAAGGGGGTTGGGCTAATCCTGACACTTTTGGTGTGTGAGGATTTTTATGCTTGTCGAGTCCAGCTGCTTTAAGATTGTTTGGCAGTTTCCTCAACTAATGTAAGCCATGTTGTAGTAGTTTTTTTTTTTTTGCAGACCCTCTATTGAAGGATGTAAGGGGGGGGGGGGTGAATTCTTAATTTCTGATGCATATTTGGATCAAAATCTTACCAGTCACACATTATTTAAATATATAGCCTACATATCCCCAATCAAAGCATTTAACCACAGACACATGAGTTTTGCCACAAACACATTTGCCAGTGTATGGACAGACTGACAATCCTAGTAACAGTAAATAAGATTGCAGAATTTTCTTAAATGGAGGGATCTTATGGCTGTACATAAAGCCTATACACAAGAAATGCATTGCATGTAAAGTGATCCAACAGGCAAAGGTTTGTGGAGGGACTTGAGCGATTGACTCATTTTACTTGTGAGATATTATAAGAAGCCTATGGGATTGAGTGAATGTGTGGAGGGGTCTGACCTCACTCTCATTTGGGTAGATTTTCCTGGTACGGTTTGGCCCCATTCCATAGCTGCTGGTGTTTACATCGCACTCTAAGAACACAGCTGTTAAGTGGCCATATCCACCTGCAGTGAATTTCTATTTTTTTTTCCGAGTAGTGTCTTTGAGAGTGACAATACATACTGTCACCTGGTCATGACCTCTTACCCAGTAATTCCAAGAATGAGGATAAGAATGCAATGCATCTGCCATTGATACCTCGATCACCAGATGTGAAGCCAAAAGACCACATGCAGGGGATGTCAGAGAGCTGGCGTGCAGGTGGCCTCGCAAACAACAAAGCATGAGCTGATAGCGTTTCTTTTGGAGGAATGGTGCCACAGATCTGTGTTCCAAGACCTAGTGAGGTTGTTATAGCAACTCAACTCGTGGTGGCCCAGTGACGAAGACACCGTGGTGGCAGTGTAATTTGTATCGTGAACACGCAGCAACGTGATAGTTTTTGCACACTGGATCACTTTAACTTGTAGTGTTGAAAGTCATTAGTCGTCAATAACCGTAATGTGAAATCTTAATGTGAAACAAATAACATCTCCTACCAACAAAAAACATTACATTCGTTTTTATTGTTTAAGGTATTTCTACTTTACTTCTTTTTCAATGACTTATCACTATTACAACCATAAGCTTTATCATATAATTTTATTGCTATTTGAATAAATTAGTGCTAAACTAATCTTAGCCTATGCGCGACTCCTGCCGTGTGGACAATTGCTGTTCATCAGTTAGCCGCTGGAGGAAGACAAAGGCTTATTCATAATCCCAGAAATTGAACCTCGGCGTGCTATCATTGCGAAAATACGAAAACAAATTCAACACTATATTTTTATGAAATTATATATTATGTCCGTAAAACAAATTACACGGTGGCCTTTACACGGTGGGATTTACATCACTATATTTTACAATGAACCGTAAGACTTACTGGGCCCACAGTATATCATCATTCTGCATGCATGCTCTTTTATTTTATTATTTTTCTGGAAAGATAACATTCATATTAAATGCTTTGTTCCAAACCAGGCAAATTACACTTGTTACATGTATTGTCTTTCAGCATAGTACACGAAAGTAATGAAATGTGTGAATTAAACATCCAGTTTGCACAAAACATTTGAAACTGCAGATATTTAGCTTCCGATATGGGAGTCTCGTCAACATTATATTATATAGCAGGCTTATCAGCACTAGATGGATTTAACTCAAAAGGCAAAGCTAAAGTCATTCCCGAAGCACATTCTCCACGAAATAAAAGCTCGCACTTCAAACCACTAGGTTACATTGCATATAATTAAATATGTATTCATTCTGAATTCCGTCATAACATTTAAATGGATGCTAAAAATAATAATAATAATAATAATAATAATAATAATAATAATAATAATTGAGATTGAGCAGCTACACTGTTTGGACAACTAATAATATTTTATAATGATACGATAATATAGTGATGAAATTTTAATTAGAGAATTATGAAATTCATTCTGTTTGTAGCGACAAGTTTTATGGTGGTAAATGTAAATTGTTTTGTGAGATGGTAAGCGTGGTAGTACTGGAAAAAGGAAATGAATGCCAGTAAGGACCGTCGGGAAGAATGGAAGCGCTAGATGTGCCCCGATTTCAGGAGCGTTGTATCAGCGACGACTTCCCGATGATGGGATTTAAGAAACCAGTGTTTTTAAAGAGCGTAAAACCCGCTGGGGGGTTATAGTGTCTGCGTCACTTTTCAGTGTGGAAGGCGCTAGTTGAGAGAGAAAAAGAAGAGCACCTCCTATCTTTAGTATCAAGGGATTTAAATCAGAAAAACAGTGAGGGAGGGAGGGACGGAGGGAGTGTGAGAGAGAACAGGGAGTGTGAGAGAGCGAGAGACTGCAGTGAAGAGAGGAGTAGTCCGTCACCACTACAATACTGTAAAATGCTATAGACGGCGCGGGTTTTCATTTACTTTTGTTAATATAACCAGAGGGCAAGGAAAGCAGCGCTCGCACTCAGGTACGCAAAATACTTATTTCATTTGATAAATGAGCAGTTGGCTTCTGGTTGCTTCGCCTGTTTACACTTTCCTAAAATATTATTTCCATGGACGTAAGTGATGGATTTCCCAAAAATATTTAAAAATTGACCGACAAAAGGTATTGTTTAAATTTCACAGGACACCGTTTGCCGTTGTGTTTAGAAGGTAGCGGTGCGCTGGAAAGGAGCGGAGTAAGGAGACAGGTGAGGAAAACCTTTTCCCGACCACTATTTATGAATGAAAAACAAACGGGGTCCGCCTGGGAATGTGTGTAGATCGACAGGATGCAACTCTGTGCCAAAATATGAGTCTAACGTAAACTGCAAGTATTTATCGTCTTACGTGTGCTTTACGTGCTACGTAAAAACAACTTGATGATAATTGCACGGTTTATTTTATTCATTATTCAGAAAACGACGGCGATGTTATACCATGTACATATGAGAGTGCATGTATCGCTTCATATGTGTCGTTCCGTTGCTTCAGCGACTATTCAGGCACAAGCCACTGTAGATGCGAGTGTTACAATGTGTATGGACACATATAATAAAAATTAATTGCTTGTGTTTGTGGAAAATATCTACAGGATCGCAGGAGCATCTGACAGCTGGCTTTGGGGTTGGGGGTTGGGTGGAGGGGGTAGCTGGCAGGGAGGGAGGGTGTTGTAACTGGTAGTGTGATGCTCACTCTATCCCAATTTCGCCGGGCGTGAGAAACAGTGCCTCTGACCCGCTGTACTGTCCATCGTCCAGCTGCTGTGCAGGAAGACGGCGAGTAAACTGTGAGCTAAGTATGGAATGATGGTCTGGGTATTATTTACATGTGCCGTGGGAGTATATGTACAAGTCACGATGTGCCTAGGTATAAAAATCACGTCACGCTCTTTTCCAGCCCCTACACCCACATTGTTTCAATATCTGGATGTTAATGCACCCAGTTGCATGTGCATTTTGGCGCATACATAAGGACTGATTACTCCACCTTTGAAGTGTGTGCGTGTGCGTGTGTGTGTTTAAGCATTGATATTGTTTAAAGGTAAATCAGCAGTCTGGGAGTTAGGCAAAGGGGTGACATACTGAAGAAACCTAGCTGGCTGGAAATCAATGGAATGGCAGAAGTTCATATGATTTCAGATGCCTCAAGTTGTTTTCATCCACCATCTTGCTTCTTAGTGTGATATTTACAGTAAGGTCCATTATCTGCTAGTTCCTGCCTAAGGATTAAAGTTGAACAGCCATCCGCTGTAACATTTATCTGACTCGGAGAGCAGCCTAGTTTAGACAAACAGTCCATTTTCAGGACTGAAACTGAGCCATTCCTGCTAAGAGAGCCAGCAATACAGCTTGCAGTATTTCGTATGGACATGGTTACTTTATACTGACATGATGATTTTGGTAGTGCCCATAGTGTGTGTGGGACCTGGCCAAGTTAGGGAGCAATTTACATTCAGAAGTATGTTAATGATGACTGCGTGAGCAGTTTCATCCTTTACCTCTGAGGAACCATCTTCCCAGAGGCAGAGAGGAAAAAATACGAGGTTGAAGAAGGAATTTTACAACATACTCATCACATTTTTATATATATTTCAAGTTTCCCATGGCTCAAATAATAGTGGATTTTATATGGCACTACTAGGTAGTGGTATCTAAAGTTGGCAGAGTTAATTATACGAATTAATTAAATAATCAGAGTCTGGCATGCTGCACCTGGCTTAATGATATACTCATCAATCTCAGTACAGAAACAACTGGAACCCAAGGAAAACAAATATTTCTAAAAACACACAGTTTCTATAATTTGATGAGTAAATCATTGCTATTGTTACAAAAGATATATTAGTCATCATACAAAGTACCTTTTTACTTCATAATTTATTTCTATATTATATGCAATAAAATTATATTAATGACTGAATTCTATTCTTAAACTGAACAAAAAACAAATGTTTTCTGACAAATCATTTTCATCGATCAGAAGATCCTACCTAGCAATGATAGAGGAAAATCCATTCTTATTGTCTGGGGTTAGCTGATGGCTGTTTGAAGACCTCTCTCTGTGTTATCTCAGCATTGCATTCTCCTTGTCAGAATTTCTCCATATTATGCAAACAGGCTTATTTACTGATAACTTATTTTAATTGCTCTCATTGCCTGGTGTGCCAGCCTTCAATGCATTCAAGCTTTAACTTGCATGAAAGGTTTAGCTGATTTCAGTCAGCTTACTGATAATGCAATGAAATTCAGACCACATACTCACCTGGTGTGTCATTTGGAGATATTATAAAATTTTCTGCTCGTTTGGAAAATATTATTAAATCAATGAGCATCCTATAATGTCTAGAAAAACATATTTTTTTAATGTTATGCACAAAGGAAAGGCCCATAAAACATATATATGACTCCAGGGAATGAAAATACTTGTGATTTAGGTCTACGAGAACATGTGTTATTCCAAATAGTGTTTCTTTTTTTTGCCTGTTTAGGCAGTGAATTGAGCTGTTATCTTGGGGCGGTGAGTATACTAAGCTTCATGGCTTCAGATTTGTAAGAGCTATGAATAATTTTAGCTCACACCTCCAGGGCTGTGGGTTCGAGTCTCCCTTCTCCTATGTGTGGAGTTTACCTGATCTCTCTGTGCTCTGTGGGTCTTCTTCTGCAGTTCAAAGACATGCATTTAGGTTAACTGGTATCTCTAAATTTCCTGTGGGTTATGACTTTGTGTATGCTCTGTGCTGCCTGGGATATGCTCTAGCCTCTTTGTGACCAAAACCAGGGTAAGGCTTTTGAAGATGGATGGAGGAATATATCCCCAGCAATTGATCTGATTTCTAAGGATCAAATGGAACAGACTGTAAACACATTAGAACTGAAAGCTCCAAATAGCTCAGCTGTTATTAATATCCTGTGAATCACGCCATAGTGTACGTTCATGCTGTGGTCGACACCCAAAGGCAAACACCTCAAGCACAAATATCTCACACGTATCCCACATGCACACACTAATGCAAAACATTTGCTGTGAACAGTAGGCTGTCTGATATTGTTCATGTGGGATTTGTTTTTGTGGAAAAAATGTACTGAAAATACTCAATAAATCACAGAAAATCTAAAGAATGTTTTTGTAACACAGGCTGAGCGCACCCTTTATAAGTCAGGTTTTGTCTCAGTCCTGCATATTCCTGGTATTTCCCTGTACTCGGTATGAATGCTTTTTTGGAAAAAGGTGGACTCACACCGGTTCTGCCCAGACTGATAACTCAGATCTGGTCTAGGGGGGACAGTGTTGTTTCGCAGTGGTAGATACTTCTAGGCAGTAACAGTCAGACCTAATCACACAGATGGCATTAAACAATAGAACCTATGAGAAATAAAATTAACATGCACTACTGTCTTTGACATGTAAATAGCTATTAGGTTTAAATTTTTATGGATCAAAACCCCAAAGGTAGTGACGTTAAAGGTTGATTCATAAAGAATCAGACTCAATTTAACATATTTTACACATCAAAGGACTGAATGTACATTAGTTTGTCTGGGACAGCAACAAAAGATTCCTGTTTATGCTACCATGTAGCTGTCAATGGGTTCATTAAAACTAATGTTAAAATGTAAACCACCTGAAATGGGTCATTATGCCTGGCTACTTGAACCCATCTGATGAGTCCTCCATTGAATCTCCATGGTAATTTAGATACTTGGGGTGTTTTGCATGTCAAATGAATAGTTTCAGACTGAAACCTCAGATCTGTGTTGAATGTTCATTTCCGACAAATGAATTTTCTTTATGTGAAGTAAATATTATTTTGAAATAGGATCTGCTTTATGGGGCAGGGGGGGTGGCAATATGGTGGCTCAGTGGGTAGTACTGTGCCGGTTGCCCTGTTGAGTTTGGAGTTTGAATCCCCCCTGGCTCTGTGTGTGTGGAGTCTGCCTGTTGTCCCATGTTGGTGGGTTTCTTTCCAAAGTCCAGAGACATGCAGTTGAGCTAATTGGTGTCTCTAAATGAGCTGCAGTGTGTGATTGTGTGAGCCCTGCGATGGACTGGCATCCCATCCAGGTTGTCTTTCAGCCTTGTGCCCTGTGCTGCCTGGGATGGGCTCCAGGGCCCTGCAGTCCTCTCCACTATGCAGGTAAAGGTTTGGCGTACAGAATGATGAAAACAGTTTATTCAGGGTGTCAAGGGCAGAGGTCCCAACTCAAGTGACTGATTCGCAACTTAACTCAGACTCAAGTCACTAATTTGATGATTTGTGACTCTGTATGAGTGACTTGGACTTGACTTGGTCTTGACACCAGGAGACTTGGACCTTTCTTGAACCCTATGATTTGAGAAGAGTTGAGGTTATAGTCCCCCTCTGGATACCATAACGTTAATTTTATTATTTCTGTGTATATTACTTTTCTGTTGTCCGCATTTTCAGTTGGCTGAATGCACAGTCTTCTGTGATAGCTTGTTGGAAAGATGCGTCACTCCATGCACATAGTAGGACATAAAAACTGTTTGAGGACAACTGTGACAGAGTGGAGACTCTTTTCAACCTTTCTCTGGCTGTGAAGTGCGTTTTACTCACTAAAGTTTTTTAAGAAACTGACATAGGTATGGACTTAAGTTACATGACTCATAACTCGACTTGGACTCGAGTCACAATTTGATGTCTTGCGACTCAACAGCAAAAATGACTTTGATTGAGGGCACGTGACCTGAGCTCTGACTTTGTTTCGATATTGAGGCTTGACTCGGACTTGCCACTGAGTGACTTTTTCCAATTCCTGGTTAAGGGTGCCTCCCCCCTTTGGCCTTCTCAATAAAATAAAATGGAACACCTCACCATTCCTGAGTAAGAAGAAAAAAGGCATCAAAATTAGCCAGGCCAAGAGCTACCTTATTTATCTTCCCCTTAATTCCACAACTTCCATCTCTTACTATAATCATGACTTGATTAAACAAATGCATTTACTTTACTGTTTTTATAGCATAAATGGTTTCCAGTCTCATGTGTTTATGTGATACTCTGGGTTTTCTATGTGATTTTTGTTTACATTTTGTTGGGTGTCATTCACTGGCTGTTGTAATAACAATATTATATCATCTATGCTTACATTTGTAGACAGATTCCATAGGAAATACTCATGTCACTGTGACTAGTACCCTCAACCTCCACATTTTTTAGTCTTTGACATACTATTTAAATGTACTATCATTATGATGTTATTTTCATAACACAGTGGTTTTCAAGCAAATGTCTTGGTATGAGAGAAGTGGCTGCAGGGATTTTTCAAGGAGATGGAGCTGCATCAGGATTTAACTAAATAAAGATTAAATTACTATTTAATTATAAAATTGTCTGATGCTGCCTGGGTCCTCTTTGCTAAACTCAGAGCATCCCATTCTAATTTTATCAAGTTTTTGAACCAGCTGGGCAGCTAGGCACTTATTCATTTTCTAATTTGATAAAAATTAGATTAAAAATGAGATAATTAGATTTAAAAAAGCTGGACATGCTGTGCCCACCCGCACCGGATCGGACTCTTCAAACTCTGACACTTAGGTAGCTTTTGTTCGGAGCTCTTTGTGTCCATTAAGCCAATCTGTACATGTTAAAAGACCAGAGATGATATACTTTCTGGAGTCTGGGTGTGTAGAAGGACCTGAAGCTTACCAGCTGGTCACTGACCCACATTCAGTGTCTTATTTATAGTGCAGAGTCTCTTTTCTTATAGGCAGGGATAGTCTAGCAGGGATTTTTGTGTTTGTGGAGTTGCAGGGACCTCCCTCGAGACGTAAACGTTCAGCTGGATTTTATCTGTTTTTCTTTTAGGAGTGAAATTAATGGCAGGCGATTTAAAACCAAGAAAAAGCTTTTTTAAAAATATACATTCTGGTAGGTTCTGTTCCATTTCATAATTTGAGACTTTATTTCTTGGATTGATTTGATAATTTATTCATTTATTTTTGCCAATTCATTAAATAAAACCAGTGGAGGAAACATTTATTGGGCAGTGAAAGGTGGAGTGCAGTTGGGTGTGTATTTATGAGCTGATAAGAAGATTGGCATTATATCTCACAGTGTTTGGCCAATTCCGTGTAGGTCCTTTAATACAGAATGCTAGCCGATGCTTGCTGCACTCTGGATGGGACGCTGGTCCATGCTGGACATATACACTCACACATTATGGGCAAATTATAGACAAATTAGCCTAACTGAGCATCTTTGAACTGTGAGAGGAGTACTTGATGCTTTGCAGTACACAAATAAGCATTAAACTTGGCAAGGTTGGTTTTGAATAATTTTTTTTATTATTTGATTTTTTTTATTATCTCTTGCAGTTTACTACTGTTAATTAAGCAGGTGGTGTTGTGTGAGGATTCTGACTCTGGCATCCATAATTCCTCCCAGGCATTAACCCTCACCCTCACACACACGGGACACTCCTACACACCGTAGGGCTACTGGAGCTCCGATGGCTGCTGTCCTTTTTTCCCGTCCGTCTGTTCCTTGCTTGACTTGGCCGGCCAGGGGGGGTGGTCTTGGTCAACCTGCCCAACACGCAGTAGTACCATATGATCATGTATGCTTCTAGGCCACAGGGAGTTTCATTAGTGCACTTCGGGGTAACTATGGGGGAGGGGCGCCGTATATAAATAGTTTAAAATGAATCATTATGCCTGTACATCTCCTCCGCCCGTGTGCGTTTATGCTGATCCAGCAAAGAGATAACAATGGACCACTTACCGCTAATGACTGGGCTCCACGGTCGTTCAGCACAACAGGACGCAGCGCAGTAACAGTGAACGTAAGTGTGCATCTAGGATTCCCGAGCGCCAGACGTCATTAAACCCAGAATCTCAGCTACAGCAGTAGCCCTATGTACACTGAATGAAATACCGAATAGTTACAGCTTAATGTTAATGAATTGAACGCTAATGGTGTAATTATAGCTGGGGTTCCAAAAAAGAGGTGAATAATTTTTCGTTTGAATCCTTCCGACGGGTTGTTTACAATGACTGACAGACGATGGCGATGATTTCTTGCGCTTCACGTCTTCACTCGCATTGAAAAACACCAGAAAGTATGCGAAGCTGCGTGCAGGCCCCCATGTAGTGACCCCCCCTCCCGACGTGCCCTGGTATTATCAACCTTTAGCGTGGAGCCCACATAAGTGTATGTTAACCGCCGGTTGTCAGATCGACTCTCATCCATGCTGCAGACTGGCTGGGGTGCAAACATTTGTTGCAGGTATAAAGTTCTCTTTCGTGGGTTTATAAGCAAAAGTGCATTTTTTTTTTGCACAGGGCGTACTTTGTATTTACAGCACACTCACAGGACGGGCTTAAACGTTTCATGAGCACTCACAGGTGACCTTAAGGCCCAGCAGGCTTTCTGCCGGCCGGCCTCCTCGAGGTCACCGGGTGCTCGTCACAGTGGCATCCTCGGTTACTGACGGCCGGCCGGTGCGTCAGGGAAAATGGCAGCCAGGCAGCAGCTCCTCACGCCCCAGCTGTCGCTGTGTGTTACGGCCTCAGGAAGGCGGATGGCTGGGGTGAAAGCAAGTATTACTTGGAAGCCTGTTACAGATTAGCAGGCGTAGCTGCCTCTGCAGGTATTTCCCAGGACAGGTGACTCGGCTTGTCTCTGGGTTACTGGGTGACTGCGCTTAGCTGTTACTGAAGGGCAGACTCCGGTAGCGGGTTTGAATGGTGTGGTCTGCACCGCGACCCAACCCGCCGCCTTCTCCACATTTACGAGCCTGATGAACATGAGTGTGGAGGTTATTTCCGAGCGTGACAGCATCGGCTGGTCTCCATGGAAACAGCAGAGGACATTGGGGGGGGGGGAGGGAGGACGTGCCAGAGTTAATGTTGGCTTTGGCAGGGCAGGTTGGCTAAAGTCACTAATACACTAAATTGCTTCAGCTGCAAGCCCCAGGCAAATATAAATTAATAAGATGCCCCCAATCACCCCCCCCCCAAAAGGATAAGTCAGTTAGCATTACTGGCAGTGGACTGGAGATCCTGCTGTTTCTGTCATTGAGCTGAAAGGCATCGATCAAAGGGTCCTTGCCATTTACTTATTGATTTAACCGCATAGGGTGACCTCACGTGTGCCTCAATCGGAGAGCGTGCCTGGGGTATTCAGAGAAGCTCTTTTTGGGGGGACGCTGGGGATGACATAACGCCCTCCTGTAGAAGTCACACTGGAGTCTCTGTCCATAGTGGTCCTCGTGTAACTGTCTTAATCCTCTGCTTTATTATCTGGCAGTAATACATTGGAATGGCGTTTGTCTATAGTTTGACATGATTCATAGTGACATTTATATATTTACAGTTCTATATGCCTGTCAGAAGTTATAGAGTAAAAACTGCTTTTCTTGTCAGTCCGTGGAGTTGGGCTAATGAAGCCCCTGTAGTTCTGAGCACAATATAAGACAGGTTAAAATGATGGAGATGACAGTTTGTCCTCCTCACCTTCTGAAAGACACATAGGTATGATTCATCTGTCATCCTCATCTCCCAGTCTCCCTTGCCTCAAAGACCGATGGCTTCAGGTTGAGCTTCAGCAAGATAAATGAGTTAACGATGTCTAGCCCTTGTGCTGATGGAGACAGAGGCCGCAGTCTGAAGCACGCAGAAAAATGCACAAGGGTCCACAAAAACACGCACGGACGGGGAAGCGCGCGGCACCAGCGTGGCCACTACAGGAAGACAGATCAGCACCGGTGGCTGAGGAGAGCATCGAGTGATGCCTTCAACAAGCTGGGAATCCACATCTGCAATGTTGCCCTTAAAAGACACAATTATCTGGGAAATGGTGCCGTCTAACAGCTGCCGCTCATTTTTATAATGTGCAATGTGTGGTGGCATGAAGTAGGACATCACACTAGCATGGTTTTGGGGAAATTTGGGGCACTTAAATTGATTATAAGTAGCTATGCACAGTTTCTGGTTTATAAACCCAGAGATTGGATGCAGAAATATAGTTCTTCTTGTTTACTAATTATTGAAATATAGAAAATGAGTGTTTTCCATATTGATCTTTGTGGTGTGTATCCAGATGTGTATAGGTGTACAAAAGAGAAACACACAAATATTCCCATCTACAGCGATGCATGCAGGGATGCAGAACAAACACTGAACTTCACTGATACACATACATGCAGAGAAGAGGAGCACTCAGATGCATAATGCAATTGGATGTGGGTGGGCATGCTAACTCATCTGCCCAGAATAATACGTAAACATGGATTCACACAGGGATGCATTAAGTACTATGCATTTTCTGCATTGCCCACATTTAGTCTCCTATTTTCTTCTGCATTTCTGTTTCACACGCACGCAGATACACAGTTACATACATACAGTATGTCATATTAAATTAAACGAGGCACATATGGTAATGAGCCTGACGCTGAAGCAGTTTGATCACATTACTCTGACAGGACCTGCCTTCCGTTTCCTTGCCTAATCACATTAACAATGAAATCTGATCCCGGCGTTAAAAGTGCCAGCGTTGTTTTCTGGACATACGAACACGACGTTGATTTCCCAGGGCCCGGTGTTGTACCGGTCGTAATTCAGAGATGCTGTGGCCGTGATGTGTTTTGATATCGCAGCCCGTGGGTCAGTCACAGTGCTGAAGGAGCCTATCGATTGTCCATTGCTCCGCTGAGATGCTTCAGGCTTAGCAGTCACAGCACTGAAGGAGCCTATCGATCGTCCATTGCTCCGCTGAGATGTTTCAGGCTTTGATAAACGATAATGTATAAGGACCTTTTTCAAAACGGCCTGTAAACCGTGTTGCTTAAATGGCTACACAACGGGTCAAGGAGCGTTTAACCTGGAATACTGTAGTCTTCCAAACTTGCATGCACATCTATTTATAGAATATGCTTTCTATTAATAATGGCGTGAAATAGAATTTTTTAAAAATACTTCAAACACCCAAATAAAGTAACTCAGAAACATTTACAAAGATCCATCTTAAATCAGACATATGTGATCCCTTGTTTTGAGAGAGGTTGGTTGGCACAGATTTCCTGCATCAGTATGGTCGAGGTATTTTATACCACATGCATCTATCCTTGAGGATGGGGGGTGGGGGTATCAGAATTTCAAGAGGCGATGTTACTGATGTTTCTTGAGGTGTATGCCCTACAAAGCCATGCTTTCTTTCTTCTTTTCAGGCTTAGGAAAACACGTAGTCTGGAAGCTTCAAGGCCAAGATGCCAGAGCAGAGCAATGACTACAGGGTGGTGGTGTTTGGGGCCGGGGGGGTGGGAAAGAGCTCTCTTGTGCTGCGCTTCGTAAAGGGAACCTTTAGGGACACTTACATCCCCACTGTGGAGGACACGTACCGGCAGGTGATCAGCTGCGACAAGAGCGTCTGCACCCTGCAGATCACTGACACCACGGGCAGTCACCAATTCCCCGCCATGCAGCGTCTGTCCATCTCCAAGGGTCACGCCTTCATCCTGGTCTACTCCATCACCAGCCGGCAGTCACTGGAGGAGCTCAAGCCCATCTACCAGCAGGTGTTGGCCATCAAGGGCAGCATAGAGAATATCCCCGTCATGCTGGTGGGGAACAAGTGCGACGAGAACCAGCGGGAGGTGGAGACCAGGGAGGGCGAGGCCCAGGCAGCCTCCTGGAAGTGCGCCTTCATGGAGACCTCAGCCAAAATGAACTACAACGTCAAGGAGCTCTTCCAGGAGCTGCTCAACCTGGAGAAGAAGCGGAACATGAGCCTCAACATCGACGGCAAGCGCTCCAACAAGCAGAAGCGTGCTGACAAGCTGAAGGGAAAGTGTAGCGTCATGTAGGCCTGGTGGGAGCAGGGGAGAAGGAACGAGGAGGAGAAGGGGGCAAGTAGACGCGAGTTGGAGGGGGAAGCTGGGGGAAGAGTAGGTGTGTTCAAAAAGAACAGCGAAGAACCATGTGACCTAGCAGATTTTTATGTGACCCCTTACACCGCCCACTTTCCTTTCTCATATGAAAACATGATCCATTCACAGCATACTCAGTCCATTAAGAGTCACCTTTTTTAATCGGAATGTGTCGTCCGTGAGGAGGAGCTTCCATCAAGGAAGGAGAGACTGACACAGAAGAAGTGTGGATTAGTGGAAAAGGACAATGGCATGCTTTCAGTGATCCCACATGGTGACGGGAGCAGCGGGAGAGGGCGTCTAAAGCTGAGGTCACGGTGGTGGTTTGAGGGAGACGAGCCCTGCGTATCGGTGTGTGTGGGTCAGCTTGGGGCTGCCTCTCCCTCCTCCTCTTCTATTTTTCCTTCAGCCACATAAGATACAGGTTTTAATCCGGGGGCCGAAGCACCGGGACAGAAGGCCGCTGACCCCCCGCCGCCGCTGTGTCACCCAGACGGCTGCAAAATCCGCAGGTCAGATGCTCTCGGCTAAAAGATTCGCTCCATTATTAAGTTCGGCGCAGCAGAAAGATCCTGAAACGGAAGGAAATAAAAGGGCAGCTATAAAGTTCACCGCAGGTTTCTGCTGCTGTTTTTCAGATTTATGTTGTTTAGGAAGAAAACTCCAGTTTTTCCTGTGTCTCCATGTTTAGCCCTGATATTTTCTGCCGGCTGAAATTTCACCTCTCCTGGTGTTCTGTATCAGAGAAACACAGGACTGAAGTCAAATTCTTGAGTCATATTTGAAATGCCACATGCCGAATTTTTTGCCAATGCGTAAATGTCTTCTTTCTATTCTGATAATACAATGTGACTCAGCTACAAGGCAAACGGCCTGTTTTAGTGTCTCTCTGTAGTGCCCGGCACTGGTAGTCTTTAAGGTTCACTTGCTGGTCCCGCTCCAGCCGTCTGCATGCTCCTCACGTGTCCAGCCGTGCCACACGAGACCAGCTACTGCCCATCCGTGCCAAGTTGTGGGGGCCGTGTAGAACATCCCGCAGACAAAGTGCCGTTTTTTAGCGTAAAAAAAATTCTCCAGTGCTAAAACCTACTGCTTTGAAAAGTCATCTGTGAAACGGAACGCCTTTGAGTCCTCAGCATATTTTTGATTTATTTGTTTTTTACTCTCCCCATTCAGAGACAGGACTTGATTGCTCTCATAAGCCCTAGGCACAATGTCACTTCTTACCAGCCTGTTTTCGATGCTGGTGTCTTCCAAACCCGACGAGATGTTCACAGATGAGGCAGTGGAGGTGGAGGATGGGGTGGAAGGGGAGAGCATCACCTCAGGCACCACTAAGGACCACTGGGCAGGGAGTCAGGCTGAGAGTAGGTGCCTGCACACCTTGAGAGATCCTACCCCAACGGCATCACCCGTCACAAGTCAGTTATCCCTGAAATGCAAGCTTGAGATTGATACATTTAGACAGCTGCATCCTGTAGCATGAACGTCATGTGAGACACACAATGCACAGTCCCACAATTCTCCATTAAACAGGCGATAGAAGGTATATATCCTTCTCTTTTGTGATCTAGTAAGCAAATAGGACAAGTGGAGCGACTAGCCTTTATGTGCCATGTGTCCTTTAGAGTAACAGCACTTATGGAAGACTTAGAAATGATACAGGTACTGATTTGGTCATGTACATTTGAGTGAAGTTTGCATCTGATCCAGACATAGATACATGACAAGGCAGGAAAGATAGATATTATGACTATGGTGATTAAACTATCAATCATACCGTAAGTACTGAGCTATTTTGACCTGTAGATAAAAACATTTAAATAATAAGATAAATCCTTTTACTCTATAAGTAGAGTACCATGGTATCATATAACATGAAAATGTTTGCCTAAAATAGTCATATTTATTTGGTACATTATTCCTCCTCCCCAATGTCATGATAGAAACTGATTCACCCCTGGGACTTCCTGTTAGATGCAGGAAGGGGTTGGAATAATGCAGCTGTCTTGTCCGGTGATTTGGCCAGGTCAGGAAGGAGGGGGGAGGTTGGAATGTAGAGACCAGCCAGTAGGTGTGATCCAAATGGTGGGCGTGGCCGACCAGAGCAATAATGGTTGATGTCCTGAGCAGGTTCATTTAGGGCTTTTTGGAGTGTCTCAGGTTGCAAGAGCTCCCTATGTCCGGCATTCATATGTCAGTGGGCTCCATCTACAGCGACAACCACCCAGATTAAAAGATTTAGTTTTCCCACTTCTTTTAATCTAATAAAAATGGAACCAACCTAACCTGAACCAAAGAAAGATGATCTGAGGTTGGATTCAAACAATATGCTTTGTTAGTCTAATAAGCACAGTATGACACCCCAGTATGCCTGATGATACCATGGCCAATGAAACTAATTAGAATAGTGAATAACTGCAGTTCATTTTACTATAGTTTGCAGACATGCATCCACATCAATGGATATGGCGGAAGAGAACCTGTCATTTTTTCCAGATGTCAAATATTTGGAGACATAACAAGGCATATTGCATGTAAACATTTAGAATTATTTTATAGCTACTATACATAATTTAAAAAAATATATTTTATTCTATGGCACAATTGTAAGTATGAGGAGCAGACTACCAAAATATTTAATAATGTTTATGTTTTTTTATATACATATATAAATGTATACCCTATGTAATATGTAGAATAATTTAACAAAGTGCCCAGTATTTGAAGGTTTGCGTTGCATAAGAAAATTATTTGCTGTAATTTAAAAGTTGCGTGTATAATATATGTATACATATATGAACATACATATATAAAATGTCCAGACAGGTTAGCACTTTTCAGAGATTATACATCAGGGAGTTTTTTTCAGACACTAAAGATGGAACTTGTATAAATGTTCTTTCGAGCATAGAACGCAAACCAGAAAATGGATTTGAAGCAGGGATTTGTTTTACCAGCACCTGAATTTCTGTCTGAAAAAAATGACAATAATCACAGATTACAAACTACCAAACTTAGGCACTTCCCATTGGAGTTAAATATGTTGCGATTTAACTCAGAACATGGCAATACTGTGGTATGATTTGGGGTCTGCCGTGTCTGAAAGAGGTGTGTCTGTTTTCTAAAGTCCTCCTTTTTGTGCCAAGGTTTCTGTTGTTTCTTTTTTTTTTTACATCTATTTTGTGATTTTTTGGTTCTTTTGACAGCTTTTCTTGTGTCTTGTTAACAGAAACACACAGTCCTAATGGAAATGAGCTTTCCTCTGTTCTTTTTCAATGACATTCAATTCCAGGTGCAGTGATTTGACTGACTCACCACAGAACTATATTATTATATTATTGTCATTAGTGTAATTTACATAGGAAAATGAACACTAAAGGGAGCCACAGGATAGGAGCACAACTGTCACCCCCTCTGACCACACAGGAGAGTGTGCTCTCCTGATGTCACCACGACAGGACCAGAACCATAGAACAGTGAGCCTGCTTGAGTGCTGCATGCAGAAGATGTTTCATATTATTTCCAGTTTTTTTGCACCTTTAAATACGGTGGGGGTGGATACATTGCATCGTACATGGGAATTGTTTTAAAGAAAGCTATCATTTCTCTGAACTCAACCCACTGGTTTCCAAGTTGTGTAATATATTCTTGCCTGCAGCAAGTTTAAGATTCAACAGCTTTTGCGTGCTCCTTGACCCCCCACCCACACCTGGGAAAAGTCACTGGAGTGCTGAGTAACTACGGGGCCAAACTCAGAAATGATGTCTTTCGGACTGTCCGTTATGCTCACCAGCTATTCCACCATTTTTTAGTCCTGTTATGGTAGCAAAAAAATGCACCTGTCTTGTCTTGTTTCCTCTGCTGATAAGCTTTTTACAAGCAAAATGAAGGCAAAGAGAGCTTTGAAAAGCACATACATAATAAGAAAGGAGATGTTCCAAACTGGACTGCTTGGGCAGTGCATCACACGATGTACCATTAAATTCATTTCAAATTTTGTACATTTTTTTATGTGAAAGGGAAAGACACTTTTTATGTGTGTTTGTTGGTTTATGCTCGCCTTTCCGAACAAAATCCAGTCGTGGCATTTTTTTCCCTAATTTTGTCTCAGGCTTTGGTTTAAGGTCTGTTATCTGTTGTAAATACTTCCAAGTGTAATATATGTTTGTACAGGTGCACATACACACCACACATGCACACACACACACACACACACACACACACACAGACCCTCACACACATTCTGGACAGAAGTGGGACCGTGCTAGAGGTTTTACTGCAGCATGAGTGAAAATGATGCACAGATGTCAGACCACAGCAGATTACAAGAACCTATGTTCACCTTATCGACGCACCAAGATACAATCCACGGCTTCCAGCTGCAGCTGGACATGACGACTGGTTGTCCTCATACAAATGAGCACATCCCTGGATATTGGACAGCACTGGAAGGGAAGCTGACAGAAAGAGAGTAGTGAACCTCTGAGGATGTTCTTTGATTTCAGCATTTAATTGCGACTGGGGGCTGTGGCCATCTCTGCTGTAACCCCCGCATGTCCAGCATTGTCACTATGGGTAGCTGTCTGCACACGCCAGCATGAGGGCAAAGGTCGAGACTGTGAAGCATCCGTCTTTTGAAACAATGTGCAGTCTTCTGTTCTCACTGTTTTCATTTTTAAGATTACGGCCAGATATTTTCAATGTTTGCTCTTTATTTAATGAAGTGACCATCTAGCATTCCCTCCTAGCAATAGTCTTCCTATCAATGATATACTGTGTTCATGCATCCCATGACAAATGATGATAGTAATAAAAATAATATTATAATCAATCTGCATACAAAATGACTTTTTTAATAAAACACCCTTTAAAATGCAGCCATTGTTTTTTTGTTTTTTTTGGTGATCTTCCTACCAGACCCTCACTAGTAGAAGAGGATCTGGAAGGGTCTCATTTGCTCAAATCTCACTGCTGTTCAGGAATGATCTGCATACGGTGTGCTCCTGTTTAATTCCAACCCCTGCTTTCTGCATTCTGCACAAGATGTGGTTGCCATGGTAACACCATTGCTCAATCCACATGGAGACGCGGGTCGCCCAGGTAAGGATACTGAGGAAAACAAGAGTTTCCACTTTAAACAATAAAAGGACATGGCTTGTATCTTAACATTAGTTTGCAACCACAGTGCACCCAGTATTGTACATATACTTACTTATTATACTCTTCAACCATACATCCCCCTAGGCAAGCCTGATTTAGTCATTATAACTAGCATCATACTCTAAGACATTTAACCAAAATTGTACGATTAACCTGATTTTTAACCTCTTCAAAAAGCCTAGAAAGGTATGTAAATTGAAGGCAAATCCCATTTCTTTATTCTTACCTGCCTTTATTCCTCTATTCCAGGGGTCTCCAACTCCGGTCCTGGAGAGCTACAATCCAGTAGGTTTTCTCTCCCACTTGGATGAGCCACATCTACTCCTGGTATTTACTTGAGAGCAGGTGTGGCTCCTCAGAAGCCAGGTAGGATAGAAAAGCTACTGGATGGTAGCTCTCAGGACCGAAGTTGGAGACCCCTGCTCTATTCCATATAATATTTTTCTATGCTGACGATTCCTTCTTCATTCCGTTTATTTTTGCAAGATGTGGTTTCAAAAACACCTGACTTTGGATTTGGGGCCAACAGCCAGAATAAAAGCCAAGTTATCTGTGGCTCTGAATGTCCCTCTTCTCTGTTTTTCTCTCTTTTCCTTTAACTTCTGTATGCCAGTGGCTCTGGCAGCTAGCACCACTATAATTTCTCTGAATTACAGTGCTTTCAGCCGGCACACCACTTAAGAAGGTCATGGGTGCAGCCTTTGGGCTCTAATGAGTGCCGCACGGCAATCCAACCGGACCGCACAAGTCACATGTGAAGCTGAATACAGAAGCAAGCAAAACATTTTTGTGGAAGAATGACCTGTGTCTTAGTGAGAGTTCCATTGAAATCAACTTTCAAGGATTCCGACTCAGAATTTCCAGACATTATCCATTTGACGGCTGAAACAAGCGGCGAAGCTAATACATCATATTGTCTCACAGTTGTACGTTACCCAGAATGCTCATCTACAACTCAGGGTGTAGGAACTGTTCAGGATTTCTTTTAAAGATCCTCATTTTTGCTGGATACTAATAGTCATTTACCACTGAAACCTAAATAGTCTCATTCAGATTTTCACAGCAAATCCTTCATTTCTCTCTTATCTAGGCTCTTCCACTCTGATTCCAAATTGTCCTTGATTAAACATGTTCTGATTAAACCCAGACCTCTTCAGGCATATTGAATTATTTTGACTTTAGGTGACAAATTTGGGGGAAATTTTGCAGTCTTTTCCTCAAACAGATAACATGGATGTGGAATGAAATCACACGGGACTACAGGGACTTAAAAGATGAACGCTTACTGCCTCGGCATGTCCGCCATGTGGTGTAAAGGTTAACCGTCCTGGGGAGTCACTGGCTTCACACTTCGTTGCTGCCCCAGGGCCACTAAGGGACATGCCTATTGGTAATTGGGCCTTAACGGCAGCAGCATAGTTTTATGCATCTGGAGAAATCAGGCTAACTCAGTGGAAGCCTTTCCGTCGTCTATAAATAACACTTGCAAAATGAGTCAACAGAGTAGGCTACTGTCCTGAGGGATGAAATCCCACTAGAGACGGCCCAGAGTTCGGAGGCCGGCTGCGGACAATGGGGAACCACCAAAGCAGTCGCATAGTATTTTTATCTATACATGTGTAACAGACAGAATCTCCAAGTTCATTAAATATTCCTTAAAATAATTATCGAATCCATGAAAACTTGGGGGGCGGGGGGGTAAGCTTGCATGGCGTGTGACCTTGCAGCATCACACCCCCCAGACTGTGGCTTTGAATCATACTCCTGGCTGTGTGTGTGTGTGTGCGTGCGCATTTTTTGTAATCATTACATTGTGGGGACCAGATTTCCTTCTAAATATATGAATACATGGAATGTGTGTGTATGTGTGTGCATGTATGTGTTGGTTATATGTTCTGGCTATGTGTGATTGGACTTCCAAGTATTTACTTTCCTCCCACAACTAAAAAAAAAAACACTGTTGGTACTGCCTGTAGCGTGTGTCTGTGTGTGCGTGTTCGTCCTGTGTATTGAGGGGTGGTCTCCAGGCTCACAGCAACTCCGGATGATTATGCATAGGAAACAGAAAACTCGGTACCTGTGGATGGACAATCAATAAGCCATGAATCTGCTGATTTGCAGTACATGTCTTGGCACACAATGCGTCTCTACTGCTGTAGCTGCCAGCAGCATGTCAGAAGAACGAGATAGAAAATGTGAAGCTGGGCCATCGTTTATAAATGGAAGTTCAACAGGAAAAGCAGGTAAAGGAGGCTCTCCCCCCACTAGCAGGGTTTGGCCATCACAGGCAGAGAAAAGCCAGGGACCACTAGAGGGTTTAAATGGGATTTAACATGGACTTTCCTTAAGGAGCGAAAAGCCAGCATCATGGGGGAAATTGATTTCCTTCCACATCAGCTGACCACACTCTGATAATGAGCAAAAACATTTACAAGCAAATCACAGTCTGCATGATTGATATGGAAGGGTCATCTAGAAATGAATACCAAGGTGAGCTGTAGATTAGAGAATAATAATAGTCAACCCTTCCACTTGGTGGGGGTTAGAGGTCCAGGCCCCCTTCGATCTGGAAAAGCCATGTAAAATTGTTTAGTCCCCCTGGCAAGCAGAGTGAAGAGAGACGAGATCACTGAGAGATATCACACGAAATGCTGCAGTAAACAGCTGGCATCCTCCAAACCAGCACTGTATATAAATTTTATACATTTATAAGTTACTAAACTACTTGTGCGTCGTCTGCGGCTTTTGCAAAAACTCCCAAAAAAATATCCCCATTTAATTTCTTTTGCCAACTTCACCATATATCGAGTCCGCAATGGGGAAAGCTGCATGCAGAAGGGTAGACTGTAAGCCCCAAATATTGGGGGTGCAGTTGGCAAGGTAGGTAGCATTGGCTCTGTGTGTATTGGTGCTGTGAAGGTTTCCTTCAGGTATCTCCATTTTCTGCCCCAGGTCAAAAACCATGTGGTTAGGTCAAGAGGCCACACAAAATAGCGCATTGTGTGAGAGGCCGTGCATCCATGCCCAGTGAGGGACTGGCATCCCCTCCAGGATGCCCCCTGCATTTACAATGATCCTGTGCTCGATTAAGGGTTGAATGACAGCTAGATCTGGGCTTGCATTTTATGTTGCACAAAAACAACACCAGTCTGGGTTTGCTGTTTAGGACTGAATTCTGCTTCTAGAAGTTACAGGTTTTTTTTCATTTTGGCTCCAGTTCCATTCTTTCAGTTTGCCTTATAATCTTCCCTTATTGGTATTTCTGGGACTTTGGCTACTGGGAACATTTTATGGCACTCTTTATACCCTTTACGGTAACCTATATGCCCGTTTCAGGAGTCAAAGAAACAGTACATTTTTCCAGACCTCACCCTCAAATCCACAGGGCGAACATTACTGGCACACATTTCTGCACTCCAATAGTAATCCCTGGGCACTCCAGAGCCCGCTGTGCTTCCTCCAGACCCCCTCGTCGCAGACATCTGTTACATTCCCTACACACCCGGTATGCCTTTAACTCTGTAAAATATTACCCATGTACCCCCTGCCTCTCTAACATCCCAGACTGCAGCTTGACACTTGCAATTAAATATTAATGTGCATTTGGTGCTTAGATTATCTTTAACCTTTCGTCTAGATTTAGTGTGGGAATCTGTTTATTTTATTGTGCTGGTTTCCCATTACGCGGTCTTTGCAGTAGTAAATAAATATAACAGGTAAAGAAATACGCCATATGCTGGGTCATTTTGCTCATTTTAAAACAAGTTACCCCTACCGTGAACACATTTTAGCTTAACAGCCTGCACATTTGTTTAACCGCACGCCATTTCTGGTCGTTGTTGTGTGAAGCGGCCGCTGAGGAGGCGCCCACTGGGGCGGCACGACTCCCGGGGGACACACCTGGGCGTAAACTCATTAATTTCAGCACCTCCGGGACCTTCTGCTTATTTTTAGCGCGTTTGATCGCACCGAAAGCAAGCGCAGCGCAGCGTGTCGCCGCCACGCCGCCTGCCCGAGTGTGTTTTGCTTCGTTGTGCCCGAGGCGCTGGGGATCGCCCCATGACAGCAGCACGGTGCCCGGTCTGGAGGCAGCTTTCTTCCTCAAATTCCCGGTAGTATAAATAGGCTTGTCTTTATGCATACATGTGAATGGATGTGCCCATTTTCAGATCTACCCTTCCCTTTACGACCCACTTTAAATGATTAATTTGGTGCCGTTGATGCTAAACGGGAGGCTGATGGATCCTCTAATTGCAGGACAGTTTGTCTTGGTTTGCTCGGGAGTCTAGACCACAAAGCTGCTTATTTAGGCTGTCGAGCAGACAGAGGAGAGCGTTAAAATGGAGGGAGAGCAGCAGAATTTCACGGTAGTGCGAGCCTTGTTGCCATGGCAGCAGGCAGCTAGCCGCTGCCCACGTGACCAGGCTGGTTAATAATGAGTGGGGTTTGTGTCATGGGAGGACCACAGGCCCCGTAGTAAAAGTGTATTGCGTTTTCTATGCACCAAACAGGCAACATTACATTCCTAAGCATGCTATCTTTATTTAGCAAGCCAGGTTTAACCGTTACAGTGGGCCATTTACCAGTGCGATAGGACAAGCTGTCAGGTTCCACCATTATCCCCCAGTCTCTAGCTTGGTTACTGCTAGTTGCTGTTGAATCTTAAATCTGTTGTACTTTTATTTATAGTGTAAACCTGTTACCAGACCTACCAAAACAGTTCAGTTTGTGTTTTCAGTGGAATCTCCACAGATTGCAGTGTCTACATGGGCACCATGGTCATTCTTCCCTTATACATAGAAATAATTTTATGTTTACTTGCATTTATTTTCATTTATGTTCACCTTTTCAGAGGGACTGCTGTAGATACATGCCTTCCCAGCATATCTGTGGACAGTGAATGTCAGTGTTGAATAAAATCCACCTTTATGAAAAACTTTAAAACACAAACCTGTAGGTTCCTAGCCAGCGCAGATTTTCTGGGCACCACCTAAGGCTTAACATTTTTTTAAAACATAATTAAACTTGCAGAATCAAACCGATTCCTTTTAAATGTGAAGTATACTTGTAGACATCAAATATTTAGCATTAATATTCACTTTAATAAGAACTTGGAGTAATTCACTTTGAGTATTTTTTATTTCAGACTTTGCTAGCTTGTTCATGTTTCAAGCAGTAGTAATTTTTAAACTGATAATGGAATTATCCAAATTAAAAATGATATCTGGTGTTGAAACCCCCAAGCAGAAAATGCAGGAACATGTGTTAGAACTGTAGTATATGTACCCTAAACACAAACAGAGGATTCCTGCAAATCCTGTTTGCATTGGAGGATATGAACAGTATAAGACTAGGATGTACAGTAGGTCTGTGTGCACCTGATAGAGGCATTAAATCTATTTTTTTAGTATCCAAATAGCACTTCCAAAGCCCATAGATAGTGAACAAAGTCCACTGGCAGGACAGTAAGAGAATTTATTTTGGGGTATACTGAAATGAGTGGAGCAAAAAAATAGGAGTCCGGACTACCAGAACTATGAAATGGAACCACAAGAGCAGATTCATAATGAGAATGATTGCATAGTATGGAAAGTCTTTAGTCAAAGTGGGAGGGAAAACCATAAAGATGCTCAGTATCTCTCATTGAGCCACACCGCTAGACGAAATATCAAGTGCCTGATTTGTAAATGTCTGGACATGGTTATTATGTCTGTAAAGGTTGGCACCAGAGTGTGGTGGGCAGAGTGGGCAGAAGATGCATACTTTATCCCTTTGAGGGAGAGAGAAATTGGTCATAGCTACAGAATAGTACAAATAAACATTTCTATGAGTGTGTCCAAACTATTGACTGGTATATATGACCACTTTGTTAGGTACACATAGCTTCAACTGGATAGGACACACTGAACTGCTTGAAGGGCAGTCCAGTTGTGTGTTCAGATCAATCTGCACACCACTGTTATACTGAGCTGTTATGTTTGCTTTCCTGTTAGCTTTAATGAGTCTGGCCATTTTCCTCGGATCTCTCTCATTAATAGGGTGTTTTCACCCTCAGAAGTGCCATTGATTGGATGTTTTTGTTCATCACACGATTCACTGCAAACTCTAGACACTCTAGCAGGTGAAAATCCCAGGAGGTTTCTGAGATGCTGGAGCTGCCACATGTGGCACCATCAGTCGCACGCTGTTGAAAGCCTCATACATTAGGCACTTCAGTCATTCTACGTAATACTTAGCCAAGCAGTAAGTGAAACTCTCGAGCCTGGCTGTGTGCTGTTTGTGCTCGGCTGCAGCCATGTGATTCTCTGTTTGGTGGGGTAGGCTTTTTACATTAATAGACAGGCCTACCTAATTACCTGGCCTGGAGTGTTTGAGCAGTGTGTGTATCTTAGGAAGAAGGGGTATGTCTTATCTGTGCTGCAAGCTAGTACATGACCACTGCATACTGTTGGCACTTGAAGTAGCTGTACCATTGTGCAAAATTAATCAGAAATGCATCAATAAACATATAAAAGTGTACAAAATGCTTTAAGTAGCACAAATCACTTTTGATGAATGTAACAGGTAAGCAAACGGAAAATGACTTTGTTAGCTGTGCAGGGACACTTGGCAATAGAGTAAGATGTGATGAATGTGATTGCGTTCTGTCTCCTGGGCATAGATCCACAGTAGTCGGCACATAGTATTATCAGACATCACTCTGCTTCTGTTCAGCTAAAAGAAGAACTGGCCAGAAGACATCCTGAAACTTCACAAGAGACTAGAGCTGTTGGTGAGCTGAATTCCACACAGGCTTGTTTCGTCACATTGCTGCCTTATGTCACACACAGTGTAGCTGTAATTAACCATCTAATACTGGTGTAACCTGGGACGTCTCTTGGGTGTGGTGGAAGTGGTTACTAGATATTGGAACTGTGGATGACTGCCTGCTTAACAAACAGTCAACAAGATATAGATGGGGGAGGGGACAGCAAGCATGCCGCTAGAGATTTTGGGTCCCGTGAAAGAGTATCATATTGGGCCTTCAACCCAGACCAGTCTAATTATGTCACTCAGGGGCCCTTAGAATTGTCCTATTTCCCTCTTCCCCCCTTTATAGCACCCCTGGGGGGCAGACTCTGGCTTTAGAGTGGTTTGCAGTAGCCCAATTCTATGGCTGCCAACTCTCTGGGAAATATTTGTCCAGGGGTCTCCCCTTTATGCTGAGGCACTGGTCTAACAGTCAGCTTTCTCTTTGTGGTTATATTATGAATTAGCTAGTTAAACTCAAAACTTACAGTTATAGATTATGCATGCTACTTATTTTAGGTATGGCACTGGAGTTGGGGGTGTTGTGTTCCCTGCTGATGGCATGAAAGAACATCAAGCTAACCACAGAAACTTTATTCAGATTTTTAGCTGCAAAATAGTTAGACTACCCACGATACCTTTCTTCCACATGAAATTCCATCATTTGGAGTCATCATTTGGATGATGGCAACAGTGAATGTTATCCCAGATACCACGCAAGAATCTCTAGCAAATGCTCACTTGGTTGAGACCTAGTGACGGGAATGTCTGTGGTATATGAGTTACATTTTCTTTTTTGATTTTCAAATCACTAAGTTACAGCTCTGTGGAAGACGATATCGGAATCACATGGGACTCGAGTACAGTCCACGTTTAAATGCTTCACTAACAGGTCTACTGTGATCAGTCGATGACTTTCTATTTATTGTCATTTACTTCAAACTCTGACGTCTTGAGTGGTGCTAAAAACAGGCCAGGAAAATGCACCCCACATTATAAGATGACTGCCAGAACCCTCGGGAGAACCATGGGAAACAATCACTGAAGCCTGTAGGTTTCATTTGGCACACCCCACACATGTGAAAGATGACTCATCTCACCATATGACTTTTTTCCACTTCTCAGTAGACTACTGTTTGTATTCTTTGCACCATTGCTCCGCTGTGGTCCAAGCCACCCATAGCCCCCCTCTATGTGAAGTCCCTCAACATTTGGTCCACTGCCTCTCTGTACCATGGATTGACAATTGCCGTAAGTCGACTGGGGTGTTGTATTTTATTCTTTGCCTTGAAAACTAAAGCAGCGGCCAAACACAAAACACAGCACGGACATGACCATCCAGAAGTGTGTCCTCTTGTCCACAGTGAGCCATAGCCAGTGATGCCTTTTTCCATATTTCCTTAGCCACAGTTCCTTGTAGACATCTATGATCTGAATAGTTACCTCACTATAGTTCCTACCAAACATACTCCAATCCCAATGATACTTGTAATATCACCATCACCTCCACCCCAAAAGTAACACTCTTTACTTCTAACCATCGATGCATCCATGACCGCTAATCAAGTACACCATCACAGGAAGCCCATCTCAGGAAGCCGAAGACAGAAGGCATCTTGGACTGGATCTTCTATCTAATGACCATGGTATCCAAAATAACAGGCAGTGTAGCTAGGCAGTGTAGCTTGGATTTTTACATGATGATACATAAGTTGGCCAGGAAAAACACCATTGTGGAAGTATTTGCTTTCAATATACCTCATATATGTCATTTATTAAAAGAGTTATCTTTATTTTGATGTAAATGTATATTGAAAAAAATAGGCCAACAATCTTTACTTTTCATTCTTTATTGATTGTTTTATCTTTTATTTCATGATTAGTAGTTACTAGCCTAACAAGCAGCTCTGCATTTATAAGACCAGCTCGTTTCCCATTGGAATTATACCTTTATTTAAGCGAATTAACCCTTTGTTGAATAGGTTTCACTCCTCTTCTCATTACCTTGTGCTGTTTGTAGTGTTTTGTTAGTTTCAGACACACTATATTACCAAAGGTATTGGGATGCCCATCCAAATCATTGAATTCAGGTGTTCCAATCACTTCCATAGTTACAGGTGTATAAAATCAAGCACCTAGGCATGCAGACTGCTTTTCCAAACATTTAGGAAAGAATGGGTCACTCTCAGGAACTCAGTGAATTGAAATGTGGTACCATAATAGGATGCCACCTGTGCAAAAAGCCCATTCGGGAAATTTCCTCGCTACTAAATATTCTACGGTCAACTGTTAGTGGTTTTATAAGAGAGTGGAAGCAATTGGGAACAACAGTAACTCAGCCACGATGTGGTAGCTGACGTAAAATCACAGAGTGGGGACAGCGCATGCTGAGGTGCACAGTGTGCAGAGGTCACCAACTGTCTGCAGAATCAATATCTACAGGCCAAACTTCGTGTGGCCTTCAGATTAGGTCAAGAACAGTGTGTAGAGAACTTCATGGAATAGGTTTCCATGGCCGAGCAGCTGCATCTAAGCCTTACATCACCAAGTGCAATGCAAACCATAGGATGCAGTGGTGTAAAGCACGCTGCCACTGGACTTGAGCAGGGGAGACGTGTTCTCTGGAGTGATGAATCATGCTTCTCTGGCAATCCGATGGATGAATCTGAGTTTGGAGGTTGCCAGGAGAATGGTACTTGCCTAACTGCATTGTGCCAAGTGTAAAGTTTGGCAGAAGGGGGATTATGGTGTGTGGTTGTTTTTCAGGGGTTGGGCTTGGCCCCTTATTTCCAGTGAAAGGAACTCTCATTGCTGCAGCATTCAAACCCGTTTTGTCCAGTTTCATGTTCCCAACCTTTTTCCAGTCAGCTTTTGGGACAGTTTGGGGATGGTCCTTTCCTGTTCCAACATGACTGTGCACTAGTGCACAAAGCAAGGTCCATAAGGACATGGATGAGCGAGTCTGGTGTGGAGGAACTCAACTGGCCTGCACAGAGCCCTGACCTCAACCTGATAGAAACACCTTTGGGATGAATTAGAGCAGAGACTGCGAGCCAGGCCTTCTTGTCCAACATCAGTGCCTGATGTCACAAATGCTCTCCTGGAAGAATGGTCAAAAAATGCCCATAAACACTCTCCTAAACCTTGTGGACAGCCTTCCCAGAAAAGTTGAAGCTGTTATAGCTGCAAATGGTGAACCAACTCCATATTAAAGCCTATGTATTAAGAATGGGATGTCATTAAATTTCACACGTGTGTAAAGGCACTATCGGAGTCCTAATAGTGTATATTAGCGTCTCTGATTTTTTTTCCCCTTTGACCAATAAAATAATCGGACCTGTCCATTTTCCAGACCCACATTGAGGAGTAACGTGTTACTTTTTGAATGTAAACCGGTCTTGACTTTTTACGTTTTGAGCAGTCCAATGGTCCTCTATCCTGCAGAGTGCAGTATTTCCCACATTGAAAATACCATTCGGTACCTAGTACGGTGACCATTTCATTACATGTTTTGCGGTGAATTTTCCACATGAAATTTTTTTCCTGTGAAAGGAAGTTCTCTGCTTTGGTGGCTAACATGAAAAGTATACAAGGTTAAGTACGTTTTATAAAACGGAAATAAACTACATCCGTCAGATTTTACCAAGTAAACATTCCGATCCCACATAGTTACTATTAAACGATTATTTGAAGGAAAGGACAGTTTTAAACTTCGCATCAGTGTGACAAAGTTTTGTCCTGTGACTGCATGGTGTATTATAACACACGATTATGCGAATGCATTTAAATTGCCTTTGGATTACGCACAAGAAAATAAAAATCAAATACGTTTTAATCCTCACAACTGATTGTGCTATTTGACTACAGCCTCTACGGGTAATTATTATTATTGTTATTATTGCACTGACATTCACGTTTACATTACGTTCTGTTTAAAGTCACTGTATATTAATATTGCAAAGGGCGCGATCGAATAACTGAAAATGAAAATAAAAGATGTTACCGAAAAAAAATGATCAGATGTTAATTATAACCTTTATTAATTTGTACAGGCAGATGTCTGAAAAATGTTAGTCTAAAACAAACAAACAGAGCTGAGCTGGAGGAGGCAGCCTCAACCTAACGCGGCCGGCGCGAGGGCTGCAGAGGGCGGACGCTCACGCGCTGATTGGTCTCCGCGGCCGCCGGGGGACGCCTCGTTACTTCCAGCGCGGCTCTTCCTTACCCCGCTATACTAAGGAAGTAGAAAAAAAGAAGGGAGCGATAGATAAGCAAGTTTGTCTGTGAGGACGGCGTCTCAAGTGGTGGACAGAAGGGGCGAAATTGGGTGGATTCTGGTAAACGGAGGGGGGGCTCTTCGGGCGAGGGGAGAAAGCGAGAGCGGAGCGGCGGGCGGAGGGCGGCAGACCTGGCCCTTTAAAGCGCGCATCCACGCCGAGGTGAGCAGCTCCGTCCCCCTCTGTTCTTTATGCCGCGTACGGTTTGTCGGAAAAAGCTTGCGTTTGTGCCCTTTTCGGATGTTTGTGGTTATTTTGCTATTTTAATCGTTGAGGGGCGGCGTGGGAGGGCGGTTTGTGTGTTTACACCCTAACGCGGTCCTATCCAGCCCTACTGTCCGCGCGGCCGTGGGGCAGGCTTCGATACCCAGCGCCCCTTTATAAACCTTATTTCCCGTTTGGTTAACGGGGCGAGCGGGGTAAGGCAGTAAGATGGAGGCTGGGCAGTAACACCGACGAGCCGCTGGAAACGCTACTTTTGCCGACGTTACTGTTGTGAAAGTACGTTC
This sequence comes from Cyphomyrus plagiostoma, assembly GCA_019775915.2. Taxonomy (NCBI): domain Eukaryota; kingdom Metazoa; phylum Chordata; class Actinopteri; order Osteoglossiformes; family Mormyridae; genus Cyphomyrus; species Cyphomyrus plagiostoma. Next base: position 21,992,516 of record JABFEA020000036.1, read on the forward strand.
ATTTCTATCTTCTAACTGTATGCCGTCTCATACATCCTTGATCACTATAGAAAGCTAAAGCTGAGATCTTGAAGCTGACCACAAGCAATAAATAAATAAATAAATAAAGGAATGTGTGTATATAATACAGTTAAGGGGACATAAATCTTATTTTGACTGGTTCCGCTAATGCAATCAGCTCGGAGTTACCAGGCTCACTTGCGTACGGCCTTAGTAACAAACTGGTAGCGATGTTAAAACCGGACCTAAAGTGATAGGATCTAGGGGAAATACTGCGCCTTTTCAATTTATCGCATTAACGTTCGATTTTTAGTACAGAAAGCAAACCCAGAAAAAACATCAGAAACCTGAACTCCGTTGGGAATGTTGTTTTATGCTTCTAATGGATGATATGTATGTGCATGTGGACCTGACATCTGTCAAATGATTTGGACATAGTGCGGCTGATTAATATCTAATTAGTGTCTCCTTTTCAGTTAAATGCTGGTGTTCTGATGGTCGGAGTCTTAGAGCGCTGCTCCGGTACTATACCACAGCTGTCCAAGTTGGTCTTGCCGCGTAGATCCCCGTTTCAAGCTATCTCCACAAATAGTAGAATGCTATTTTTAAACTCTCTGGAAAAAATACCAACTTTCGAACGAGCTGCTGTGTTTTGTAATGTTTGTACGAGGCCTAATGTGCGTTTCTGCCTTGGGTTTTGACGGATTATTTATTTATTTGTCTTTTTATTATTTATTAAATGCACATCAGCTCTATATGATAAAGTAGACTTGGCTTGTCCTAGTTATTACACGAGAATATGACAGCTTATAGTTCATATAAACATTTTAGATGCCTGAATTGCAGAGTAAAGGTTAAGAATGGTCACTAAACTAGTCTAACTTACTAGCTCAAACAAGAAGTGTATACTTCATTTAGGGCCATTTCCTTCATTCTCATCTAATCTCTGCATAGATCTACATAGCTTTAATTTAAGACTAGATTTTTAACTTGCTGGCCTGTAAACCCATTAAAGGCAATGAGGCATGCCACATTCTGGATTCCTTTGATAATGTTTGGGCTGCTATTCAAGCAGTGGTCCCAGACATTCAACACTTTGTGTTCCTGAGACTTACAGTGTCAGCCAAGTAAATAATCTCTTCTTAATGTCCCCTTGTGTAAACCCTTCATTCGGTGGGGGGGGGGGGGGGGGGGGGGGGCGGGGGGGGGGGGGGGGGGGGGGGGGGGGGGGGGGGGGGG
>JABFEA020000036.1:22002321-22013655 GCA_019775915.2 Cyphomyrus plagiostoma
CATTACAATCAGCCCCCCCCCCAGTAAAGGCTTGTACCGCCGTTTCATAAATTTTGTGTACCACTCCAGATTCAGCCTCATTCTGTACTTCCTGTGTTCATATATTCTCTGGTTGCATTGCACAAAAGCAATATTTTATCATTTTTACTTATAGTCTGAATTGCCTTTTTAATCACTGTACAAACTTTTTTTCTTCCGGTCTAGAACAAAATTGAACATATAGTGATGGCATGTCAAGGTTAAATAAATCTGCAAGGAGTGTTTGTGTCACGAATCAATCGTATTACGGATGTGTGAATAGCAACCAGACGTCCGTGTCCTCGCAGTAATATATTTTCACCACACGAGGGGGCCATTGCTGCATGATTGATGCCATTTCGAACACGCGTCTCGTGTCTTTGTTAAATTAATTACTGGTATTCGCGTGCAATGCAATAAAACTTCAATTTCCCGTCTTGTAGTAATGTTCTAGAGTTTAGAAGCGGGTTTATCAATATTTTCAAAGCTACAGGGTGATGAATTGGCATTCCAAAATTGAGCTGTGTGTGCTCCTTTCATACCTTTAGAATGCATGTTCTGAATTTTGAGGTCTAGGTAAACAAAGAAAAAATAAAATGACACTATTCTCTGAAATGTGTAGTTTTTAATACCAAACACCTCATTTGTGCATATTTTTTGTGGTGGTTATTGGGTCAACTTATTCACGGACAACTTCCTTTACAAAGAGCAAGTTGAGGGAGGTGTCAGTTGAATTATCTTATTTACATAAACAAGGGTTTGGGTAACCTGTTAACAGCTCGTATGGTTATTTATTTTAGGTCAATATGATTAATAGCACTTAATCAGTACTGGGCCTTAATTAATGGTCTGTTATCTAAATCTTATGCGGCTAAGTTCTGTCGCCTAATTTCACATACAGTTAAAGTTGGAAGTTTACATTCAGTTACATTTGACCCAAGTTGAACAATTAATACGGCAATGCTACCAAATACTCACAAAGCGTATGAAAACTAGTGACCCACTGAAATTGTGATCTAGTGAATTAAGTCTGTCTCTACATAATTATTAGAAAAATTGTTACGCACGAAGTAGATGTTCCTAACAGACTTGCCAAAATAGTTTGCTAACATGAAATCTGTGGAGTGATTAAAAGATGAGTTTTAATGACTTCAGCCTAAGTGTATGTAAATATCCAACTTCAGCTGGATATTTCTACATATAGATGTCCGCACATATATACATGTACACCTGTATGGTAACCAGAGGTGGAGATTTCAAATCCAGACCAAGATTTTGTTTCAACCACCCAGTTGAGTATAAAGAGTTACAGTCCCAGAGTACTGAACTGGTTAGTTGAAACAAAATTTTGTTCTGGATTTGTACTCTCTAGACCTGAAATCTCCACCTCTGGTTGTGACTCGGTGGGTAATGCTATTGTCTTGCAACTTCAGTGCTGGAGGGTTTGAATTTTGTCCCGATGGGATTCCTTCATGTACTCTGCTTTATTTTACTCACCCAAAAACGCAGTTTGGCATTTGTCAATTCTTTGACTGTTCTCTGTGCGTGTGCCCTGTAATGGACTGGCATCTGTCCAGGTTGAAATGAAGTCTTATACCTCCTGCTACCTGGGGCAGGCTTCTGACTGGATATACAGCTGCGATATAGGGGGGTGCATATGCATGGGTCATACACAAACAGTAAGGGTGCCGAGATGCTCTTGGTTTTTATTTTTGCCTTCCTTGATTCTTCTAGATCACTGGAGTAATAATCTTTGAGCTCACCCCTTTTAACATGACACTAAAGTGGGCAATATCCTCATGAAAGTGCAGCAATCGTATCAGTGCGCCAGACCAGAACTGAATGCCGTGTCCTTTCATGTCCATATGTCCACAAGATCAAGCCCTGAAGTTATCTAGGATAGATAGTCCTACAGTGAACTCTGCATTCATAAGGAACATATTGAGCATAAAGTCTATCAAAGAAGACATTGTGTGCCATTTATTTAAATCCGGGACAGCTGTGCTCACTAAAGGAACACTACACTAAAACAACGTGTGCTTGGCTCAATTCGAATGTCAGGCTGCTAATGCCATTTGACCCAACTTGGCCCTGGTGTGTGAATGATTTGCAGTGGATTTGCTGGTATCTGTCGCAGTCCAATGATGACTGGCAAACAGAATAAGCAGCATTAACTGCTCTCTTCAGGCGACGACAATCCATGACTGACTCGCACAAGACTTATCATGTTTAAATAATGCACCATAGACTATGGCTTGATTGGCAGGATAATTGGCTTTTTTTTTATATACTTTTTCCAGAGAGTGATAGGATAAGTAACAAGCTGCTCAGGTACATTTCAAAGACTGAATCCTTGTGGCTGCACCCCGGAGGTAGGAGTGCCCCCTAGAGGCCCAGCTGAACCACTTTGACAGCAAGGTGGTATTATTCTGAAGTATCCTATGGGAGGGCAATGCAGATGAGATGGGAGGCCCTTGTGCCTACTTTTCAGTCTGTGGTCAAGGTTTACAAAAGCAGCCAACAATAGGACACCAGACAAAATCACTTATCTCATTAGAGTAAATTAGAAACTTTGAATGTTCTGGAAGAAGGTGATTTACTTAATGGTGTTGTCGTGTTCCAATATAATCCAGTTAGTTTTAAATCTGTCAGTGGTGATTATGAGCGTACCTGCAGCCCAGTACACAGTGTATGTACACGGTTGTCTCCAAGAGTTTGTCTTAAGACCTTATGACATCAGTCTGATTGTAGCGGGTTTTGTGGCTCCCTGTTTAATAAAGCAACCTAGCTTCACGTTCACACGTGAACACACTCACTCATGTTCTTGCAAACCACCCCAACCCTGCCATGGGTGGGTGAGCCCCCGCGTTATGGGTGGGGGGGGGAGAGAAAGGAGATATGAAGGGTAGCCTCTCCAGGTTCGCCTCCTTAAACGTGACAGTGCACAGGGCTGACAAAGTGAGTCACGACCCCCAGCAAACCTCACCAGCTTATTCACCGCTGGCTAATTACAGGGCTCTCCTCCCGTGTGGCTCTGACCCCTAGATGTGGTTCTTGGTGTTGCTGTTAGAGAAGTTAACTACCTCTTTAATGTGCTGCTAGAGATGAGCGCTGAAGTGGCCCCGAGAAGGTATTGTCATGCGGGGAGCGCAACTTCGGCCCGCTCTGCCAGTGGCTCACAGCAAAACACTTCCCCGTCTTAAGGGGCGTTTTCTCGGAACTGGCCCAAGCGTGTGCGATTTAGATCAGGGGTGGCCAATCTTATCTAGAAAGGGCCGCTGTGCGTTGCAGGTTTTCACTGCAGCTCCCTAATTATATTACTAATTAGAGGACTGATTGGCTGAAGAGTCCTCACACCTGGGTTAGAACAGATGACCTACAGGATACCCCAAAAACCTGCATACACACCGGCCCTTTGCTGTCCATAGCTGTCCACTCTTAAAGCTGTATGTATCCGATAATAATTGTGTGGTGTAGTTCTCCATACTTGGAAAACCTTCTGTTTTGGTTTGAGTGTGTGTCATAAATATCATTAAGGTAATGTAACACGCATAACAGCAAACAGGATGTTCGAGTTTAGCTAGTGATTTAGGAAGCATTATGGGTAGTCGGGTAATGGGTGTTTTTAAATTGTACGACGCATGTTCAGATTTCATTGTTTGAAATGCCTGTTTTTTCTCCTTTGCCTCACTGTTCTGCAGGGCATCATTATGGTGAAGACTTTCTTGGCTTCCCATGCAAAGAATACTGTGTGTTCATCCCTCTTTTTTAACCAACGTAGCCTCAGGATCTATAAGGAGGCCTGTTTGTCTTTTATTGAAAAGAAGGAAAGAGCTTTGCAGAAGACAGTAATCTGTTCTCCACTGAAAGCCCTAATTACACAATGTCAGGAAATGACTGCCAAACAGCGCGTAGAGCTTTCCCTGAAAGTGCTGAACACCTTCCTTATGTGTTAAACACGTATCATGTTGTCACACAGTGGTAAGTGTAGGGCTGGGCAGTGAACGTGATCCCATTCAACTATACCTGCAATGAACGGCATAACTTTTGGTTGAGCATTGTGGGGGTTGAGTTCTCCACACGTTTGAGTGTCCAGGGGGTTGTATTGGCTGGGTTTGGATACTGGGGAGGGTTACAACCACCCTATAATTTGCACCTATACCTATAATACATGCATGGGAAAATGTCTCATTTCTCAAATGGTTACTTTTGGCTGGCATTTGGTGAACAGAAATCTTTATCGGTGATCAATGACCTGAGTGTGGGAACAGGCGCATCCCGGGTGACCATACTGGGTGACCATACTTTGTTCTTCCATATGGCTGGGGGGGTGGTGCCAGTATGTTGATCTTGCTTTTTCTTGCAGTATATGGATGATGGTTTTTATTTTGCAGTTTTTGGTGAATTTCTTCCTGACTGACCCTGTGCTGGTTTCTGCTTAGGAGCAGATGATCCACATGGTTGTTTGTGGTCCGTTTCAGACGGGGCTTTGACCCACTGTGTGGAGCACAGAGGATTTAAGCACCAGATGATGCCTCATCTTGTTCTCTTTCATGTTTTGAGAGATGGTCAGGATTTTGTCTGGTGGTAAGCGGGATGGTTGTGTGGTGTGCTCGCTTCATGCTGAGGCAGTTTGGAGACCCATTCATCTTCATCTGAGAGAGAGAGACTGATACTGAGTAGCCTTCCAGGTCTGCTCTTCCAGCATTTTCCCCACTTTGTTTTCTGAATTCAGGATCTGCACAAATGTCTAGTGTCAATGCCCCCGGATCAGCCTTAACACACTCCTGCTTCTCAATGAATGGATACTGTCAAGCAGAGTGAGAGACCCACCCCGCTCAGGAGCTTTCCAGTATCTCGCTACTGCCTTATGCTGCCAGTAATCACTGCCTACTTCCTGCTCTTACAACGGAGGCCAGAACTGTTCAGACTGCAGATTCCTGGAGCCCATTTAGTTGTATTCTGTCTTTGGTGGGGAACGAGCTGTGGGGATGGTTTCAAAATGACTTTTTCTATAGGTGATCACTTTGCAGTACCATCATTCTTTCTCCTGACTGTTGGTGGGCAGCTGGGATTAATCACTGCAGCCTTTCATTTTTTCCCAATGCATTAGCAGCTGCCCTTTAGTTGTCCCCATTGTTCCAGGTACCCTCTGTTTTCCTGTGATCAGCAGCACCCCACTCCCTTTGTGTGCAGGCCCCTGTCACGATTACATCGCCTTAATCAATACAAGGCAGGGATGTTTCTCTGTAGGCTTAAAGGCTACAGTTGGTACTGCGATGGATTGACCGTTCTGCCTTCTCTGCGTATATGACAAACCTGTATAAACAGCTTTTCAAGTGTAATGAAAAGGGTAGGTAGACGAATCTCACAGAAACACTCAAGTAATCGATTGAGTTTAATGTCAGCAGAAGCATAGGCAGACTCCCCACCTCATCATGGTGCCTGTTTTCCATCAGAAAACATTGTCATGGCACATAAACCATTATAATAGCAGATGCAAAAGAACATCCCGTCTGATTTGGCACTCGATCCGCTTGTCATTTCTGCGGAAATGATTACTTGCAGGAAAAGAAGAGCTTTCGTTTCTCAGCAGACTTTTGCATCAGGGGATGAAGGCTGCTTTTCACAATGTTAGGAGGGAGGTGTTCCTTATGTTACATGTACATTACTGTTAGTACTGGGCGGTATAAACGATATACGATATAAATTTGGCCAACAGGAGAGCTTCTGATTATACCGTCCTACCGCAGAAATTTCCCCTCCTCGACCACAAAAATGACGTAAAGAAGTCACGTCAAATAATTAATTTGTTTGATATATATGAAAATTGTTTATATGATTATTGCGCCACCCGGCAGCAGATTCCTGCACAGGTCAGATTTTGACAAACCACACCCGCCCGTACCCGTCATACTTAAACCCGTATCCGAACAGTTATCCGACAGAAATAAAATAAAATTCCGCACCCGATCCGCTATGAATAAATGTACATTAGGCTACCCTGCATAGTATTGGGTTTTATAGGCTACCTACGTGCACTGTCCATTTTCCTTTGATTACCCAGCTGGAATTCCTACGTAAAGGCGAAGACTAGCGTTTGGTGCGGTGCTTTATATTACTGTGTAAAAAAGGATATTGTCCACAGTTGATGGCCTCAGCTGACTACTTTAGCATCTGTTTCGAACAACTGGAGGAGATCGCATGCGTTTTTTGAGAATGAAAGTGGGAGAAATTTTGTAGGAATGCACGTGCAGGCATAAACTGATATGGATTTTATGTTTTATCATCTTGAATGCAGGGATTTTGTAACTAAAATATAGCCCTAGGGTATTTTTTGTTGCCACATGATGTTTTGAAAACCGCAATTTAGCTCTCCTGCATCCTACCCAAACCCGTATCCGACACAATAGAATATTTTTCAGCCGTTTCAACAAAATTTGCAGGTCACCGGTCGGGTACCCGAACCCATGCAGGACTCTGCCTGGCAGGACCTTTATGGGAGAGATGGTCATACTAATATAGATGGAGTTGTGACGCTAATTTAGTTCTGTGTTTTGTTTTCTGCTGACCTATACAGTTTACAAAACCAAACTCTGTTTTTAATATAAGATAAAATCAGTGAAGTTACATGAAACGTTTACATATTTTTTCTATAATTGCAGATTTGCACAATAAATATTCTACGTTCATGACTACTTCCAAATGTGTTAAGTTTATTATACAAGTTCTTGCCACAATGCCTTTGCTGTGGACATATGTTCAAAACAGTTCATAAATGCCAGTTCATAAACAGTTCAAAACATATCTTCAAAAACAGTTATGTTGAAATTTACAGATCAAATCATATACTGCAATATATACCGTCTATGGTTCAAATTATACCGCAATATGAATTTTATGCCGTATCGCAGAACCATAGTTACTGTGCTCTTCCTATCCTGGCACAGTTATGACCTCAGGGCCATGCTGGGTATGTCCCAGCCCGTTCCTTTGTACCTTAATCTGCAGTCGAACAGCTGTAATTACAGCTGAAGGAGACATATCAGGCAAGAATGGAGACATCACAGCATCTGTTGTAACTGGAATGTTTTCAGTCTTACTCTCTCATTGGCAGTTTCCTTCATGGGCTTTGCTGTTCATTGGCTGGAACTCCATTTACAGTGTGAGACTGAAAGTGCCGTTTGTGATTTGTCAGCCGCCTTCTCCAGCTCTGTCCTTTTAAATGGCCTGATATTACGTGTTTCTCAGATAACTGAAGACCTTACCTGTCAGTTTGATACACTCAGCTCTGTTGGTGTACCTGAACATCGATCTCAACAAGCACTGATACAATACAGCAGTGTTTCCCAACCTGCTCCTCAGGGACCCACAGTCAATCCATGTTTTGCTCCCTCTGAGCTCCCTGCCAGACAGTCCACATTTTAATGTGGACTGTCTGTGGTTCCCCAAAGACTGGATTGGGAAGCGCTGCAGTACAGAGTCACAATTAGTCTGGAGCCTAACCTCAGGAAGCACCGGGCAGAGCACCACCTGAATGGATTTCCAGTCTATCGCAGAGCACAGACTGGCACATTAAGGAGGATCCACACCAAAATTTCACATTTGCACGGTATAGCTTGGAAAGCAAAGCCACTCTAATTCCACATGAGATTAACTAGATTCTAATTTTTATTTGGCCGATCTGATGTTTTTGTCCAAAATGAGATCACAATTGACCGCTGAATGCTTGAAATGTATCAACTTATATACAAATGCTGGTGGGCTGAGCTACCAGTGATTGGCCAGTAAGGATAACAATACACACGGCTACTTTTTGAACAAGGTTACTGGAATGTGTTCCTGACCAGTGTTGCTCAGGCACTTTCCCATTGATGTAGGGCAATAAATTTCTATTTGAAAAACTTTGATCGGCACTTTTCGTGATCATCCGGATGCAGATCAGTTGTCCCTTGTCCCATCTGGTTGGCAACTGCCTGGCAGCATTACTGTATATCATCACCATAACACCTTACTAGGAGACGATGTAGATGGTGGCTGGTCAACTCTTGACCATCGGCTCCTCTTTCTAATGGGTAATGACAGTGAGAGTTTACTAGGAAGCGTTACAAGAGAAAGCAGAGGATGCAAGGACGACAGCATGGGATAGGTTGACGACTCCGTGTATGACAGGAAACCCCGCCCATCTCATCAAATACAATCCCACTGAATTGGCCCAAGTTCCAGTTTCCTCCTTGCAACCAGGAACACACCAACTGGCTGGGGAAAAATCTCGATAACGCAACACCAAACACACCTCCTCCTCCTCTGTTCTGGAACGTACCACATGTGACTCAAGCCCCCCGCCCCCCAAAACAGCTGAGCCCAGTTAACCGGAAGGCAGGCATAAAGGGGGAGCCACCATCTATCTGCTGCTTTATTACAGGCACATTTTCAGCTATGGTATCTGTTGACTGTAAGTGGGACTACATAGAAATCCTGCTGTCATGGTCCGATGAACTCTTGAACTGTTTCATTGGCTATGAGTAACCCCACCAATCCCGTGTTAATGTAATGTGTCCGTCACCACATGCCGCTGCCCGTCTGCGTCACACGGCTGGCTGCGATCCACACGGCTCCTTCTCAGGCACTGTACTAGCCCCTTGTCTTTTGTTGACCGCCCTTAGTGTGGAACCTATTACGGGAGTTTTTCGGTGGAACTGGCTGGCTCATAAACAGGCAAGTTTTCCTGTTAGTTTGTCCTTAGAGTAGCGCCGTCCTCTTCAAAGGAGTCCAGTCAGTCCCTCATCCAGTACAGCTGGCGATGCTAGTTAATAACAGCCTCTTGGTTCTGTCTGTCTCAAAAACCTGGGGTGGGGAGTGAGTCTGATGTGGAGGAATAGACCTTTTGGGGCAGCCTAGTCGGCCCCTGCAGCCAGTCCCACCCTTATGCATCAACAGGTGTGCGGCCAGACGCTTCCCAGAAGAGAGCTGTTATCTGTTCTGCAAATTTCAGTTCCGGAAAATGTTTTCAATCTGTCAACAGTGTAATGTTTTTGTGTTATGAATAAAGAAATCCAAGCTTCTTCCTTGTTGCATACTTTGGTTTTCCTGACTAGAAAGGTCATGCTGCCAGGTTAATTTCTCATTATTTAGGAAAGGAGCAGAGTGTTTCATGCAGAGACGCTGACTGCAACTCCACTCGAGCCTATTTGGAAATGGGTCCGTTGCTCTTTTCCATGGAAACCACCATGTTTCCAAAGGAGTGGGGTAAAGGTCTATCTGAAAAGAGTTTTTTTTTTTTTTTTTTGTGAGTTATTAAGATGATTATTGCTGTCCTGGGACTGTGGCCAAGAGCACTCTCACATATCTCTGAAAGAATTTATTATAATCAAAACAAAAGCAGGAGCTGTCAATCATATGAAGTGACCCCTGAAATTTAAGTGCATGGGGAAAGGAATCTGTTGTCAGCTGAAGTTTTGAAATCTTCATCTTTTATTGACATGCAAAACAAAGGAAGGAGCGTGTGTTCCTTTTGCAAAGATATATGATAACACTAGATAGCACTCTGGTTTTCCTTCTATATAAGGTTACTGGATCGTTTTGAATCCAAATAGACATTATTGGTTATTTTATCAGACTGTTGTCGCCACTTGTTTTGGCACACACCAAATGACTGTGAGTGTACAGTGATATTATTTTGACCTAACCACTGAAGATGTCTTCTGAAGTTCTGACCGTGCGTGTATGTTCTGCTGGATGACGGAGGAGTTGGACCCATGCTGAAGGCTCGGTGACGTGCATCCACACTGACTCCATGCCAGCATTTGGGAGTCGGGGCTGCTGCCAGCCCAGCGCCTGCTAGGATAGGGGAGCAAAACAGGAGGGCAAACTTTTTTGATTCCACATTTCAGCTGTACGTGAAACCTTACTGCTTCGCAGCACCTCTGCTTGGCTGTTTTTAACTAACAGCCCTATGTTATGCTTACGTGACAGTGCAGCCTTCTCTCTGCCTGTATGTCCCAGGGGCACCGGTTTGTCAGAGGTGGGAAGCATGTTTATGGAGTTTCAGTGTTCTGCTGTGAGAGAGGCCATATGGAAAACTGTTAAGGGTACAACGCCCGCCAGTCTGTGGTGCATGCGATGGAGGTGGAAACTGCTTTCCATCAACAGCGCGAAACGATTTCCCTTTGTTTACTTTTATTAGTGATGCTGTTTTTGTTCATATGGCAGGAGTAGCTGTGTAATGGGAATATCTACGTGTGATGGGAATATTCCCTTTGAAAATATAACCCACCTTTGTGTTTCCACAAAAACGTTCCAGCCCCCTGCTATTTTGAACGTTGCTTCCGTGTGGGATAATGCATAATCCTGACAGGGTGGAGGGTTCTTTAACTTTGGTGACAAACACCCATGCAGAGGTCCTCTAGCCTACCCCAAAATGCCTGAGCCATGTAATAGTGTGCTGACCACTCTCTGTCTGTGCTCAAGGAAGCAGATTACTCTCTACTATTGTCAGTGGATTGACTTACACAATGTGCTTTCCAGTTGGCTCCAGAGGCAGCTTTGCTGTCGGCCGGACTGGTAAAGAGGACACAACCTGACTAGAGCTTGTAGTCAGCGCAGCATCTGCAATGTGATGACACATTTTATATTTAATATATTTGTTGTTTTTAATTAAGTGAATGCAACACTGTTGCAGCACAGCCTGTTAACTGCATATACCTCTTCTAACCCTTCTAATTTACCTTGTATATATTCATATTTTTACAAATATGAGTGGACGACAGATATTCAGTTCAACAGTCAAGTGTTTTCATTAAGGGAATTTAATTTCTGAGCAATATCTGCCCTCTCTTGCTTGCTCTTTCTAAGAAGATGAATAAGATGCTATTTCATGTTGTTTTTTTAAAAAAAAAAAACGGAACAAATTTCACATTTATAAGATTTTCAGTTTTACAAATTGAAAACACTATAGCCTCATTTGAGCAAATTTGTGAAATGTGACTCATAAGCACAGTAACAAACAAAATGGTTGTTATAAATACTCCCTCCCCTACTTATGGGTAAGAGGCATTGTACAACGGTACTAATTCAACAGACTGTTAGATTAGCACTTCAGCTCCTAGAGCAGGTGTGTTTGGTGTGTATGACCTCTGCTTATGGGTTGCTGTCACTCTACAAGCATACCCACACCCGTGGGTGGGGAAACATCCCTCACATGCGCATCTATGTAGTTTGAGTCACTTAGCATGAACAATTGTTACACTTCAGACTTTTGGGGGGGGGGGGGGGGGGGGGGGGGGGGGGGCGGGGGGGGGGGGGGGGGGGGGGGGG
>JABFEA020000036.1:22014601-22028956 GCA_019775915.2 Cyphomyrus plagiostoma
AAATTCCACTTATTTGTTAGTTTTCCTGCACGGACTTTTTAAAAGACTGCTGCCGCCAGGCAGCCTCGTTTTTATTTTTTTTAATTTTTTGTTATTTTAGGTTGCCCCCCCCCCCCCCCCCCCATGCGGCCAGACGCAGCTTTCAGGCAGTCGGTGTATATTTTGTGTATGTGCTACGTAGGCCATTTATGACTGAACGGATGAATGAATGCTTTTAAAATAAAGGCTTCGGCTCTTCCGACATGGAGAAGGTTCTGGAAGCAGCTCTGGCTGCGAGCACCAGTCACTGTTATCCCGCCTCTGTGCAGCTAGTAACCGCGTCTCCACGCGACCCCCCTCGCCGCGAGGCCCGGCGGCCTTCCCTGAGTTTTCCCGCCCGCCGTACGCGCCTCGGTCAGCCCGCGCGCGAGAGGCTGAGTCATGGCGCGGCGCAGGGGTTCACCTAGAGGACTTCCGCCGTGAGTCAGGATCCGCGCCGCCGCTTGCTCACTCCCTTTCTCTCTCCTTCCCTCCCTCTCTCTACATTTTTACGGGTTTGCCGCTTAATGGGAGCCGTGTCGCGGGAGCTAATGGCGCTCTTAGTCATACCCACTGCACTAAAAAACACTTAGTGCAGAGCAGACGTACATATATACTTTAAAGAGAAATGATTTACAAATGACACCGAATGTGTTATTTGTCTCATTTATGTGTCTGACACATATATATACACAGACATACATAAGACATGACCGTGCATTTTAACTTTTATACCGTAGTGAAGTAGGAATTAGCATATTGAGTTTAAAATGCGCGGTAATTTCTTGTCACAACAGCCCAAACCTAGATAGAACACGCATTTGCGCTTACACAACAACCGACTGCAGCATGTATCGCTTTTAAAGGTGAAGGCGTACTTGCATACCAGTTTTGTGCATCCCTGTGTATATATAAAAGTGTTACATGTGCACGAGTAAACCGCGACCATGTTCATGATAAGCCTTGGAAGGTTGCTGTATGTATACATATCGCACCCTACTGTGTGTGTGTGTGCATGTCGGAACGATATCCGTTTTATATTGGCCTCTGACATGTTGAAAAGAGCAGTCTGATGAAATGTTGAAACTGCTCTTTGCTTGTCAGTTGTGTCACTTTCGAGGGGCCGTGGGATTTGAGTGGGGTTGTCCTTGAGGGCAGCTGGGAGACTGGAGGGGAGTGCCCATGTTGCAGAATTTGCCTCTTGCTCTGTATTATTTGCATGGTAGCCTCCAGCACACACTGAGGTTTGCATGTGTGGGTGATTCCCTCTGTGCATGCCTCTGCTTGCAACCTGGACTTGCACAGCCGAAACTGGTCTTTTATGATCCCCATTCAATTATTTCAGTGATTCTGTCCTCTGCTTTCTGTCCAGCAAATGCATCATCCCCTGGCAGTCAGCCCCACTCCCTGTCCCCTCACATGGTTTTTTTTCTTGGAATTTCTTTAGGTTTTTGTCTTTAAGTAGGAATGAGTAGGGGTGTAATTGTAGTATCATCCTTCTCCACATAGCTCTCCTCCCTTCTCTTCTCCAGCAGTCTCTGCTCTGTGCTTCCCTCACCCTCCCACGCTGCCACCCACGTGCATGAGCTTGTATGTGTGTGAGTGCGTGTCTCTCTGTATTCCCTTTGTTGTCTAAGAGCCCGCCTGTACACTTCTCCTCCACCACCTCCTCCCCCCAGCCCATGCACCAGTCCTCAGAGGAGCGCGTGAGCGCCACTGTGTCACTCTCACCACTGACCTTTAAATCTGTATTTCCAGTGTGCTGTGCACTTCAGACAGAATTTTGCAGGAAAAAATGGTTGTTTTCATGGTTCCGAAACCCGCTAATAGGTCCTTCTGCAATTGTCCTCAAATACATTTTGCTTTAACAGCTAGTCTCTTTCCCCTGTGTCAGTTCCCTCTTACGCTAAACACTATACAACCCCGTTTCCAAAAAGTTGGCACGCTCTGTAATAAAAACAGAATTCAATGATTTGCAAATCATATAAAACCCACATTTGACTGAAAATAGAACAAAGACGACATCAAATTTTGAAGCTGAGAAATTTTTATTGTATCATGACAAATATGATGCCAGCAACACATTTCAAGAAGTTGGGACATGGGCAACAAAGGTCTTCTAATTGTGTAATGCTAAAACAAAACTCCTGGTTGAATATCTCACAGTTAGGTTTATCTGCAACAGCTTAGTAAGATGATTGGGTATAAAAAGAGCCTCCCAGACAGGCAAACTCTGTGAAAGACTGCATGGGCAAATAGTGCAACTGTTTAAGAATAATGTCCTTCAAAGTAATATTGCAAAGAATTTGAGCATTTTATCACCTCCAGTACATAATATTAAAAATTCAGAGGAGGAATCTGGAGGAATCTATATGCAAAGGACAAGTGTGAAAACCAATATTGGATAGCTGTGATCTTTGGGTCCTCAGGTGACACTGCATTAAGAACAGAAACAATTCTATTGGCAAAATTACCCCATGGGCTCAGGAACACTTCCAAAAATCACTGCCTGTGAACACAGTTCATTGCTGCATCCAGAATGCAGGATGAAACTCTAGGTACGGTTTCTTATTTGCATGGTAAATATGATCCAGAAATGCCACCGACTTCTCTGGGCACAAGCTTGTTTAAGATCTACTGAGGCAAAATGGAAAACTGGCCTGTGGACTGACAAATCAAAATTCTTTTTGGGAATCATGGATGCCACATTCTCCAGGCTATAGAGGAGAGGGACCATCCAGCTTCTTATCAGCGGATAGATCAATAGCCAGCATCTGTGATGGTGTGGGGCTGCATTAGTGCCCACGGCTTAGGTAGCTTGCATATCAGGGAAGGCACCATTAATGCTGAATGATATATACACACGTTCTGGAGCCGCATTTTCTGCCGTCCAGACACCTGTTTCAGGGAAGGCCCTGTGTATTTCAGCAAGACAATGACAAACCACATTCTGCACATATTATTATGGCTCCTTAGTAGAAGAGTGCGGGTGCTAGAGCGGCCTGCCTGCAGTCCAGTCCTGTCACCCACTGGAAATATTTGGCACATCATGAAAGGAAAAACAACAAAGGAGACGCCGAACCACTGAGCAGTTGAAATCCCATATTATGCAAGAATGGGACAGAATTTCACCTTTAAAACATTCATCAGCTCATCTCACCAGGTCCCAGTCGTTTGCAGAGTGTCGTTAAAAGACGAGGTGATGCAACACAGTGGTAAACAAGCCAAATTCAAATTCATCAAGCATCAAATTCAAATTAACTATATATTTGTCATAAAACAATAGTTAAGATTGACACGTTGTCTTTGTTCCATTTTCTATTAAGTATGGGTTTGTATGATTTGTAAATCATTGCACTCTCTTTTTTGGCTCAGTTTTGCATTGCATCTGCAATGGGCAGGCCTTCCTATTAAATTCACAGAAGTTCCTTGTCCTTAACATAGCATTTCTTAGAAGGCATGCTTGTTTGAAAGTGTGCTGCTCTTTACTGGTTTGCCCCAGGGGCACAGAGTTCTGCAGTACTGCTTGGAAAGACTCGGAATTCATTGTCAGATTGAAAGCAACCATGCTTTGGATTGGTCGTCAGTTTCATTCTGCTAAGAACGAAATGGGCTTAAAAAATTTGTCTGTTTCCTGTCCCGTAGAAGTCCTTGGGGTTACAGAAACTGGTGCAGACACCTATTCAGTAATGACCTTAAGAAGGCTTTTATTTTCACATGTTTTTCCAAGATGCACATTAATACGTAACATCTAACGTATCACATAAAAATATCATTACTCCTTTTGAAAAATCAGCTGGTGTTACTTTTTGTAGGGCATCATTTATAGTTGGTTGGTTAATGAGGGACTCTTGTACCCTGGATATAGATATATCAATATATAACCTGCATTTTAAGTCAACTTATATCAAAGTATAATGAGAGAAACTCTTGCTTGCCAGTTATTTTGTCTGTAGGGGTCACATAAAGCTCCTGAAGCTGTCCGTTTTTTCCTGTACATTCTTTTTTGTCTCCGTACTTCTTGGGGGGAACTTTGTTCCTTACTCTGACGTTGTTAAGAAATCTTTCTCGTGACTCAGCCTATAGCCCTAAGAAAGATCTTGAGAGCTTTGCATGGGAGATGGCAGAATTCCTGCCAATCTTTCCTTTACCCAGGGTTTGTTTGTATATGACTGGGGGGCAGCTAGCGAGTGTGGGGATCTTATAGGTGTGGGAATAAGCATTTACGTGTGTGTGTGTGTGTGTGTGTGTGTGTGTGTGTGTGTGTGTGTGTGTGTCAGGGGGGCATTCGTGTGCTAGTGTGAGGATCTTTAGAAGCACACGCGTGGCCTGCCTTCCCCTAGAAAACGGAGGTGTTAATGCCAGGAGAGTACCATCGGCCCTCGATGCCATGCTCTGAAGACTGGGTCTGTGTGCAGCCGCCCTGGATGCCAGCTGGTGTAACCGCTGATTCCCGACATTTTTCAGCCATGCAGGCGTTTACTATTAATAGCCTCTCTTCAGACCGCCGCTCAGCATGGAGTGGCACCCGCCCCGCCCTGAAACCCTCTTATGAAACACGTTTTCCAGTGGGCCACGCCGCAGGCATTAAATGTGGTGCCGCCGGGGGGGGGCGACGCCTGACAGACACAGCCAGAAAATGGTCAGCGGGCATCACCACGGCAAGCAGGCCTCGTCTCTGGCAGGGTCTCATCCCACCCCCCACCCCCGTGTAGCACAGCTGCCCACAGCAGAGTGAAGCTTTGCAGTGCATCAAGCGGAGCTTTGGTCTGCTCAGTTCTGATCATGTCTGCTGTGCTGCTGGGAGTGACGGCTCCTGTACCAGATCAGCTGCCACCTTTGTGCTCGTGAGCAGTAGCAGAATCACGTGGAGTCACTCTTGCTTTTCGACGGTGTCACATTGGCGGTCAGTATTCAAATGAGGGAAGATGACTGGCTAATTTCAGGCCTTGCATGAAAAGGCAAGAATTGCAGGAACTGTTAACAGCCACAGTATTGTCAGCGAGTTCAGGCATGCCACACGTGTCGCACGTTAGTGTAGTTTTAGCCTGCGTGCTGTCAGGGACCGGGAGAGCGGGTGTGGGGCCTCTTTAAAAACTGAAGGTTTTTCCATGGTCACTGATGTCATTGTGTATTATATACCCTGTAGCCTTTAAAATAACGTCTTCCATAATTAAAAAAAAATGCTGTAATGTATGCTAACTATTGCACTTGTAAATTTTTGTTATATGAATCACTCTAGATACTCATAAAAAGTTAATTTTTTTAAATATTTTAAATTTTTAATAAATGCCCCCCCCCCCGCCCATCCCAATAGGAAGTGTCTGTCCTGAACAAAAGCTTCCAGGAATCTTTGGACCTCATTGCAGACATTCCTCTGTTTAAAGAGGACATGCCTCTGAATAGCATCAAAGCTTGTTTCCTCACATGGAGAGATTCTTCTATGCCAAGCATTAACCTTCAGACCAGTATGGATATGTCTCTTGAAAGTGGCGATTTAAGTGGTTCAAATTCAGCGTAACATATTTTCTATTCGTTACTGAAAAGACTTTTTGGCAGATATAACTGTGAATTTGTATCAGGGAAAAGCAAAGTTAGCTCTAATAGGACTGTTTAATTGATTACCCCAGAATGTCTGTGCGTGTTTTAATTTAGTACAGACTTTGTTGTCAGTCCCACCCTCGCTTCATCCCTGTCCCTCCCTTTCATGTTCCCAAGCCACCTTCACACACACAAATATGTCTGCCAGTAATGAAGGAAACATTCGGAATGATTTTCAGCTGGTGAAAACAGTAGTAAATGCAGTAATACCGACATGTCTTGCAGGTCGTGCGGTGCCTGCTGTGTCATTCTAATTACCCAATGTATCCACATTGAAGCTTGTTTTGTACATGCTTTTTTTCTCAACAGTAAAAGGAGCATCTTAAAAAACATACTGTTTTTGCAGAATGTTCTTTGCTGTTCCTGTTCAGACAGAAAGGCCTGTGCTGCAGTTGTCTTTGTTCTGTCCACAGCCACTTAATGCTGCTGCCGTCCCGGTGGCCCATCAATGGTCTTTTATGCAGAAAGCGAATGACAGCATGCGATGCGATGACTAACACTGTTAGGGCCACACCGATGAGAGTCTCCGGCCGACATTCTTCCTGCAGCGCTCCCTTTCGTCACCTTGGGGATGATCATGCGTCCCTAACAGTATTCCTATATCTCCTGCAGTGATTCTCTCCCCCCCCCCCCCCCCAAAATAAATAAATAAATTAATAGATTTTTGATTTAATGTCACACTTTCAGCTGGGATCCTTGTGAGGCCTGGTGGTCAGCTGAACTGTGTGGGCAGCACTGTGCTCAGTGTGAATCAGCTGACCTTTTTTGCTATGGAAAAACATGGTGCAACCAGCCAGCCTGTTAGATTTAAAATTGTGGCCCAGTTTTTATAAACAGACTGCCCCAGTGCCCTGTTAAGAGGTTCCAAGGAGAGTTAAACCATGGCAGAAAGACAGTACTTTGCTGGCGTGGGGGATACAAAATAATCAGGCAGCCCCTTATGAAGAGAATAAACCAGGCAGCAATTTTAAAACTGACGGGGCAAACTGAAGGGTAAAATCTGCCTAAAGCCATATTAAAACGGAGGCTGCTGGCCAAGTGAGAGAGAATGAGTCAGCAGTTTTTTTGTGTAAAGAGTAAGCTTGGGCACTGCCTTCATTTCCTAACTATCCTAACTGCCTTAGCATAAATACACGTGTCATTCCTCAGTGCCCTTGGCTCCACTGGGAATGTTATTAACATGATAAATGATATTCATTTAACCCATACCCCCCTAGTACGAACTGTTTTATTTATCCATCCTACCCAGTACAGGATCGCAGTGAACCCCGAGCCAGTTCCTGGAAATGCAGGGCAGGGGACACCCAGCCCGTCACAGTTTGTTTATGTGTCTATTAATGGTATCAGTGATGTTGTAGTAGTTGTAACACAGCTGTGGTGTGCTGGGTGTCCCAGCTCGATTTCCTGTTTGTTGGGATGACATACAAAATGCGTATTGACAGAACCACGCATGCCAGACTTGATATCGCTGTCGGTGCAGCTCTGGTGTTTTCTGTTAGTTTATCTTTCCTTTGAGAATGAGCTTATGGTGCCCAAGGAGAGCACGGCACGCCAAGGAGGACACGCTCCTCCAAAGGTTCCGCGTCAACTCCCCAGGCGTGGCATCCCTGCAGGCCCAGCACCCTGGATCACAGCGGCAGCTCGTAGAAACCAGCTTTGCAGTCGTGTGCTAAGCTTGAATTTATCACCTAGCCAACGTATCCCTCCCCCCCCAACTCTGTGGCATTGGCTCGAATTTTGCTTTTTTGTTCCAGAGGTGAAGCTTTGATGTCTTTCTGGGAACACGATGCACTAAGAGAATGAGAACACCTCTGTGTCTGCTGCCCGGTGACAGTTATAAGCCGGACTGATTAAAGGGCGGAGCTTGGCAGGCCTGCATCAGCAGCAATGGTGGAGCTTGGCAGGCCTGCATCAGCAGCGATGGTGGAGCTTGGCAGGCCTGCATCAGCAGCAATGGTGGCGCTTGGCAGGCCTGCATCAGCCCACCTCTCTGAGTCTCCTTTAGTGACCTGCATCACTGCATAGATGGACGTTACAGGCTACATAAGTTTTGTCCTTGTATAAATACTCCATGTTAACCGTTTCCTATGAACAGGCTGGATTTCGGCAGCCACATTACTCTGGCTCTGCAGCCTGATTCCCTGTCATTTCAAGTCTGCTCAAATTACCTGCTGATGCTATATCAGGGCCTGTGTTCCCAGCCTGAACTTTGGTATTAAACGTGTGGGTGCGTGTGTCAAAAAAGACGAGAGAGATAAGAGATGCAACAGCTAAAGAATGTACCTGTGCTTGTACAAACAGCAAATAGTGCTGTTTCGTCATTTCTTTTAAGCACATATTGTTCAGTATGGTACATAGGTCTGTTTTAGAGTTAGTTTCAGTTACTGCATTTCACCTGTGTTACCGTAATTATGAATAATATATGTGGTTAACTATAGTCTCCAA
Source organism: Cyphomyrus plagiostoma (assembly GCA_019775915.2). NCBI lineage: Eukaryota > Metazoa > Chordata > Actinopteri > Osteoglossiformes > Mormyridae > Cyphomyrus > Cyphomyrus plagiostoma. The sequence continues at coordinate 22,022,666 of JABFEA020000036.1, forward strand.
ATTACCCTCTCTAGATGGATAATGATGTTCAATATTTGTGGCTGAGACCCTTAGTGCTGATTTAGAATGAAAAGTGTCCATTGGTGCTATTAGTGGTTATTATCCTGATTAAAAAAAAAAGTGACCTGAAGTCTGGTAGTCACATCTGATGGGTTTTTTCCCAAGGGAACATTCTAGTTAATCGTTTCAGTTTAATGTAGCATTGTATTATGTCAGTTTAGCGAGCTGCGTCTCATTTTTGCACTTGCAGTCTGGTTATGCATCGCGAATCGTGGAGATTCCCACCCGGGCTCAGTATTGGAATGCTGACCTACGTGCTGCTTTTAATTTCTGCAAGTTGTGCTACGCCTGGTTACTGTGTGATCACTCCCTATGTTTCTTGGATGTTCTTTGCAACTACGGGGTGTTGCCACCCTGATTGGCGTGTCAGTATTGGGGATAAGAGAGACTTGGAGTGATTAGGTACGTCACCTGATTGCCTAAAACAACAAAAAAAACTTTGAGTCTTAGCTGACACTCTTGTGTTTTTGTTGCCATGGTGTTCCTGTGAATATTTATGAAAGACCCCAGATCTCAGGGCCAAGCTGAGTGTGATGTCGGGACTGTGCAGGACCTCGTTAGCTGAATCAACCCCAGGGTCATCAGGCTGTCAGCTGATCTTTCTGGGGGGCCTGGTTCCCACATTCTCACCTTGGGATTTTCACCCGCTGCCCCCCCCATCATCCCTACTTAAGGTCAATGTCCTTTAACGTGTATTTCTGCCTTTTTCAGTGTCCTGTCTGCATTGTAACATCCGTGTAACATTGCATGTGTGCACCTGTGTACATGCTCTGTTTTTCTACACTTGTGGGGTCATTACAAGCATAACTCATGAGAAATTGACCTTGCAGTGGGAGGCCACCCATACCCCCCTCTTAATGGGCCTTTGCTGTGTGTGTGTGTGTGTGTGTGTGTGTGTGTGTGTGTGTGTGTGTGTGTGTGTGTGTATTAAGCAAACTAAAAGAGCACAGAAGTGTTAACTTTTGTCTTCATGCCCCCCTCTCCCAGTGTTTCACTTCTGCTGTTTGTCATTCACCATACCCTTAATTTCAGTGGGAAGTCCCCCCATGAGTGTGCATACAGGAGCCTTACAGGCACGTGCCTCTGCAAGCCCCCCGCCCCTGCACGCCATGCCCTCTCTCATGCCCTGTCCATGAGGTGTGAGCCCCAGGGGGCCATGCTCCTACCCCGAGTCCAGGCAGCGGCTGTTAGGTCTGACACCTGCCCCCGGGTCCTGGCCTCTGTTCTCATGGCCGGCAGGCCCCCCACGACCCCAGCATTTGAGGGTAAAGAAGCGGTCGCCCTCCAAATCTGAAAAGCAGACGTGCTGTGGGGAGTGCTTTGCCTCTCACACCTCCTGCTGAAACTGAACATCAAGCATCCCTCATGTGCTTATACATCCTGAGCTGTAGTAGGTGTCATTGTGCCTGTGGCCCTTCTCTTCATCATAACAATTTTGAATAATTTATGTAATATAGTGTTAATGACGTTTCAAAATCTGTACATCTGCTGTCCTTTTTTATTTTTTGAATATATGTCAATTAGTGGAAGTCAGGAAGACAGGAAGTGGTGTGCATGCTACAGAGTTCATAAATATATCTGCTGTTGTGCATTTCGTGTCTTCAGGCTTTTTTAAGTTATGATCTCTTTTCTGAGACGCCAGCAAAAATAGGTCTCTTACTTACTGGCTCTGATAGATAAAAACGTATCCTCCCTCACACCAGAAATGTGCTTTTTTGGACAGGCATTCGATTGGGCCCATGTGATCTCTCTCTCGATTGGGCCCATTTGATCTCACTCGATCGGGCCCATTATCTTCCCAGGGGGTCTGGTCAGGTGACGTCGTCTGCACATGGAACGAAGCCGGATGACCTATTAACAGCTGCTTCTGGTGTCACAAGCACTGCCTGCATTCATGAACACCTGACTGCATTTTAATGCGAATGATATGGACCTGTGCTGCACTGGCCCTGTCAAATAAGCTCAGGCCATAGCAGTATTATCGTAAATACAAAATGCTAAGAAATGCTAGGCAAATAATTCACAGTAATGGCATCTCTTCTTGACTCGCATGACCAACATGATTTAATGCTCTTAGGTTCACGTTAATGTCTGAGGGTTTCTCTGGGGACAAAGCATGTACGTTCAAGGTCCTGGTGGAGTCTCCTACGTAGGCAGTGGCCTTTAAAAAAGCCACTGAGAAACAAAACAAAAACACAATTTCTGGGACTGGAGGGTGCGACACATGACTTATCCAGTTCTAGGAACAACCCAACTAGAGGCTTGGTTTAGGAGCAGTTTGACATTCAAATGTAAGGCAGATTTGGGACTTGTTTACTTCTCTGCAGGGCCTGAAATTCACAAAGGCTACAGACACCAGGAGAGGACTAGGCCCAGTTCTCCCCCTTATTCTGTGCCGTCTTCCAGTCCCATTCTTTACATGCCATCTTTTTATTAATGTGTATGTGGCAATTTTGAAATCTGCTGCCAAAAGAATGACTTGCAGTGCATGTTTTGGTGTGGCCATATGTCAGATGCTTTATGTATCAGCAGTCTGTGGTTCAGTCCTGTACTACGCCTTGGTCAAAGTGTGCAGTTGTATAGTTAAAACTGAACTGCATAGAATGGCAATGCAGTTTGGCAATGAGTTAAAGAGCTTTTTAGATGTATGAGGCGCAGTGAATAAGAATTTGCTGTTTCTAGCCCCTAAATGCCATAAAAAGTGTTAATGTCAGCACTCCTGTTAATCTGTTCTGAGTGTGGTATTTCACACAGGCAGCCAATGGTTTCTAGCACTCACCGTGAATTCAAATACCATGTCTTTTTCCTTCCGTATATTGCCTGTTGTGCTAATTTAACGTCACTGTGACTTCAGTAAAAAAAAATACTTTTAAAGCTTTTACCGTAATTAACTTTAAATGCATGATGGTATTACCTCCAAATGATCATTTTTCTCACAAATAACCAGGAGCCGTGTGGCGTAATTTAAGCCTCGTTCCTCAGTGTGAACCCAGGGTGTAAAATCTCGCAATTTTGGGAATGGGGGTTGGAGTCCTTCACACCTGTGCAGCTGAGAAGCTGGGTTGGGGGGGGGGGGGGGGCGAGGGATCAGTGGGGTCAGGGTGAGGTGCAGGGTGGGTAGTAGGCCGACCATGGGGCAGGCAGTGTTTATTTATTTGTTTTGGAAAGTTCATTCATGTGAACATTCTTGGTTCTCTGTACCAGGATGCAGGTGTGAAAACTTGTTTAAACACCAGTTTCATGCATCTGCAGATCTGACCCTCTGGTATGGAAATTGAAACAAGGAACCGTACAGGGGGCTTCCTAGTCCAGTTATTAACACCATTGTGCCATATTATAAGTAGATTTTAATTAAAGTTGTAATAAAATTTTTAATCTTTTCTGTTCATGTAATTTTAGTAGAAGATATATTGATTTTTCTCAGACGTTTGAAATCAACACATTGCACATCATTACATGTGCCTTTTTAGTGTTAATACCCCTGGGAAGCTGAGTTTACCATAATGTGTGACTTTCAAGGGGGTTTTGTGATCTTTACAAGCTGCTTGTAAGGCAAGCACATCTTAAAGAGGACATATTGGCCCTTGTGACAGTCACTCAGCGGTCATAACAAAGTGTAAGGGAGTGTCCCTCTGAGTGTCGTCCTGTGTATCCCGATCTGTTTTTAGACAGGCTTCTTAGGCTACGTTCAAACTGCAGGACAAATGTAGCCCAAATCAAATTTTCTGCTCATATGTGACTCAGATCGTATTTTTTCAAGACAATGTGAACAGCACAAGTCACATGGAATCCAATTTTTTCAATTCTGATTTAGGCCATTTCAGTATGTGGTCATAAATCAGATACAGGTCTGCTTTTTGCAATGCGACCTCAGTCTGAACAGCGAAATCGGAAATGCAACCTTTACATAGCGGCGGAGCCGAAAGGGCCCAACAGAGCCCTTGCCACCCACTCCCAGTGCCACCCCGCTGGAAATGGTAAACATTAACATATACCAATGAGGAGATCAGGCAATGATCTGAGCGGAAAACTGTCATTTCCGAGTGCCTCTGAAGGCATCCCGACACAGCAGGACCCTGTGCGTGCTGCTTACTGACATGTCATTGGCTAAAAGCTCCGCCAGTGCCGCACGTTCCTACATGATCCAAAACACACCCGCAGTATTGATGACCGCAGGAGTTAAGCAGGTATTTATAACATATTACACTGTATTGCCGTACATAAAAATAGCAGCATAAAAGCGTTGCGCACTGTCCGCTCCATGTCTCATTTAAATTAGCCACGACTCCAGCTCGTGTTGTTATAGATAGTCTTTGAGACAGCGTCTTTGTACGTATGTATGTCTTTGTACGTATGTATGTTTTAGTGCACGTGCAAGATTATAGTGTTGTTTTTATTACTTTAGCAAAGCTAGCCTTTGCTTGAAGTCTGTGTGGTAAGTTTATATGTGGAGAACCAGTCATTAGTTTTCTACTGCATGTCATATTAAAGCAATGAATCAACTTCACTATACTGCTATGTGAGGGTTTAATTATCTGCCTAGATTAATTAATTAGATCAGGCTTGATCTTTGATTGGTGTTTATGATTTTTTTGAATAAACACAAACATTTACAAACTCATTTTTTATTTTGAGTGTGCATGAGAAAAATATTCAGGCAGAACTGGAAGACTCATATCGTAACTGGGCAGTTTTCGAATAAACAAAGTGACGTCTTTGTTTTTGCGCATGCTCGTCAATGCATCTTTGTTGTTTTGTGCGCACGCCTGCCAGTTCAGTATAATGAACCGTTCACATTGAAATCTGATATTGCCCACATTAAAAAGAGTAATGTGAACAGGCAAGCAAAAAATCTGAATTGAGCATTAAGGCCTGCAGTGTGAACATGTGAATGATACACGAGCGATGCTCTTTACTCTTACGTTATTCTTATTGTTCAATGGGTTCTTCATAGTTCTGCTGCTGCCTAAATCCAGGCCTAGAGATTATTTCTTTTGAAGAGACTAAGTATTGTGAATTATTCCCAGGTCATGATCCAGTATTAAGTCCCTGTTTTAACCAAATATGATTTGATAGGGGAGGGCCTCCCTGTTCTAGGCCTGATTTAATCCAACATCCCAAAGAGGGGGTGCCTGTCCTCTTAGTTCCACACCACACCTGTGAGAGAGGCAGCCAGCCACTTACACTACACTGGGAAGGACTTTGCCTTGTCATCTTGTGCAGTCTCATATGACCTGTGTGGCTTGCTGTTATGCTCATGGGCTCAAGTTCAGCATGGCCCACTTGACTGGTTCTGCCTTCTCTGTCCCTCCCCTGACCTGCTTGGATTTTTACAGTATGCTGATTGTATTGATTTCCCTTGCCTTAGTGTGTACTCTCACTTGCTGATACATACCATACCGGAGCATATTTGACCCCCCAAAGTCCAATTTGTTTGACAAGTGTGATTGCTTTGTACTGTGCCATGGCCCACTTGGAGAGGTGGGCCAGAGAACAATTAGTTGGACTCTGGTACCGATGTAGTGTGATCGCTAGCCGTGCCCGAGTACAGAACAGAGACATGACAATGATGATATGACTGACAGACGCATGTGTGCATGTACATTATACATGAAGCGATCCCGGAAGAAACAGATTCTGTAGGCTGTAGAGATTGCATGATTTTTCTTCCCAAAATTGCGTTGAGGAAAAAAATAGCGATTAAGGAAAGTCTTGGGGGCCATGTTGGGGGGGGGGCATGGTTATGATTCATTGCAGGGATTTTGAGAGGGTGACGTGCTAATGAATGGGGGAAAAGACACGCACACAAAATGGTAAAACATTTCTTCTGTTTCTTTCCACTGTTAAAAAAGAAATTTGCGAACTGATAGCGCCCATGAAGGTTACCACAGTTCCTTTTGCTTTCTTCCGATCATATGCTCAGTAACCATTAAAAGAAACTTCCCACACAGTGCATTATGTTTGAATATCTACTTAAAAAGCAGCATAGCATAATAACCTGTAGGTAAAGATGCTAGTTTGATGTTGATTAGCATAGCCTGTTTGCCATAATATCAGATCTTGCTACAGTATATTATATGATCCCTCGCATAAAGCTTGATTTAAAGCTAGGGAGATCATACTTAACTAGCTGCCATTTTAGTGTTCTGTATAGCATCCATCCATCCATTGTCCAAACCGCTTATCCTACTGGGTCGCGGGGGGTCCGGAGCCTATCCCGGAAGCAACGGG
>JABFEA020000036.1:22065460-22078552 GCA_019775915.2 Cyphomyrus plagiostoma
CCCCCGCTGTTGTTTACTGTCATTGGTGTGGAGATGCAATTAACCCAGATGCCAACCCCCCCCAAGAAAAAGGCCTCTGTCGATACTTAGAAACTGGATGGATGCTGCCCTGGCAGCAGCCTCACGCCCCCGTCATGCTTGTTTACAATTGTACCTTCGCACGTGAGGCTGAGACGATTCCGCCTCAATCAGGTCCGTTCAGATTCCGCTCGACAGGGATGTTTGCTTTGTGTGGGATTTATGACCTGAGTTTACCTTCATTCCAGGTGTGGAACTAAATAAACAGGCATCTTCACAAAAGGCCAATCCCAGAATGAAGTGCTCCCAGTGTCTCTGCTTCCTGCACGTTGGAACATCGGGTAGTAAACTGGGCTGCACCCCCCCCCCCAAGCATAAATCAATCTCAGCCTTACAGGATGGGGGTCAGTTGGCGCAAAACAAGTAGTGCCTGTGTGTGTGTGTGGGGGGGGGGTGTACACTTTCACACTTGCAGCATGCGCATACACACCCGTACTCGTGTGTAAGTGCACCCTTAAATTCCTTCCTCTCCTTCCTCTCCCTCCTCTGCCTGTCACCGCACACACGTGAGTCAGATGGAGGGCCGATAAGAGCGGGGCGACCTCACCCTCGCAGTCTGCCTGCCCCGGCAGGGCCTGCGAGACTCTGCCCTTCTTTAAAATGTGCAAGATCACGGAGTGCTTTCTGATAAACAGACATGGGCCGTTATGCAAGAGGAGCTGGGGGGGCCGGGAAGGCAGCCCTGAAGTGCTTTGTTTTTCTGGAATGTACCTGCCCTTGTGACTGGCTGACTGCAACTCCGAGCCTGAGCAGAGTACAGAGTGGATACGGGCATGAGGGATACGGAATGTTCCAGGATATTCTGGACTTTATTTACAAGCTGGAAAGAGGGAGGGGAAAGGGATGGTGCTTAGAGCTGAGGGGAGAGAGTGCAAAATAGAAAATAAAGTACAGAGAGAAGTAGCTGGAAAGTGGCAGATGCTATAAACCACGGCAAGGCTCTCTCCTGCATTTGCTGGGCTGCAAGTTTGCTGCGTCTTCATAGCGCCGCTGCAGACCTTGCATGCATTCTGACGCATTCTGCTTCTTTCTGCAACAAGGGAACAGACTATCCCAAGCAGAACTTCACGTCTTTTTGCATTAACTCCAGAATTCACAGTTATAAGCACCGACTCACTTTGCATTTTAAAAATTCCTCAGGCTGTGCCAGTGCTCGCTGTGGCCAGTGCACGCTACAGGTGAACAGCGACTACACAGCTGGCGGCATAACGAGCAATGATACAAAGTATAATATGCAGCTCCAGCTGGGAAAGAGTGTGAGGCCATGTGCAGCCCTGAGGTCACACTGACATCTCAGCCAGCCTCCTTCACAGACTTAAGCCGGCAGGTTACAAAACACCCGTGGCCTTTATACTGGCCACGTGCTTGGGGCAGGAACACAACACTCACCACATCTCAGAACACCCTCATGTTGCTGATTTATTTTTTTCACACTTATTTGTGGCAGTTATGAAACAGATTTGCTATTAATCGCCATTTACTCGGACAGGCTTTTATTAAGCAGTCTTACGAGAAGTTGTCTAAATCCTCTTTTTCGTGAACTACATTTATTATAAAATGACCAGCAAATACAATTATTCATGCAGGATTTGTTTCTTCCTTGTGTAACAATGTTGTTCTGTCTCCCTTCCTGCTGACACCAGATTTACATGGTGATTGACCTCACCTAGCTCACTGACAATGGTTGCACTTGATTGTTTAACCTGAGCCTCTCTGTTCCAGTTCTTAGTTACACTTTACATTCTGAAACCTATATGACCCCCCACATTATTGTTTGTCAACTTTTAATACCTTCCTCTGCTGTGATTGTCTTAATTACAGACCTTTAAAGACAGGTGACATCTAAGAGCTCTCGCACCAGGTTATCGTACCAGAGGGTGATCGGTGTGAATGCTTATGAGCTAATTCCGTTTGTTAATAGGACCTCTAATATATTTCTTTCGAAGGATAAACAGTGTTTAAGTACCTGATGTTACCACTATTATCGCTAAATACTTTAAGCTGTTCATTTGATATAATGTAACACTTCGCCTCTAATGCTACATCGCAGGCAGCCGTGGAGAATCCGCCTGCATAGGGTGATGACACATCCACCTACACTGAAACTTCTTAACACAACAGATCGGTCCTAGCAAAGTCAGCAGGAGAAATGGAACCTGCTCAGATCTGTTTTTTCCCCTCATTGTGCAGTGACATTGATCAGTGGATTTTGATATATCTACATTGTTTCTTTCTGGCAAAAGGGATGAAAGTCTTTGACGTGTCAGCTGCTCTGTCACTGCTCCCATGGCAGTGAAAGGTGAGAGTTCTGAGCACATTAGACATCTTTCATAAGCCTTTCAAAGTCAACGTTTTTTTTTTTCCCTGCAATTATTCTGTCAGCCACTTGCATCAGGAATCAGATATCAAGCTCATTTACCAAAGTCGAATATTTTTAACATGTTCTACAAAAACGTCATGCTGTAGGCAAGAAATGCCTCAGAACCCATCTGTTCATCTAGCGCTCCAACCACTGACCTGTTCTATCTTCGTCTGTGACCCCTCAGCTGCTGTCCTGTGTATCCTGAATTCTATTTTTTGCACTGGTCTCTGATTTGAATAGATCTTTTATTAGGTTCTTGCTATGTTTGTACTGTATGGCCCAGCTAACAGCTCCAATGCTAAGTTGGACTTATAACTGAGCATTCACTGGAAGCTCAGCCTAGCTGCACTTACGCCTAGTTGGCTGCCTGACAGCTTCCAGCTTGTAATGTGCTATCAGCCTCGCTTGTACGTCCGCTGAATAAATAAATGTGATGCAGTGAAGGCACCTTCACCTTCACTCAGGATGAGAGGGGATGGAGAAATGGATGACTGTTTTTGGCTGACTGTAGTTTTTCCTACTTTGCATCAATTTCATGTTATTTTGAAGACGACCCATAGATTGTAGTTAAAATGTTTGGGGTTTGTGAAAGTACCAGCAGATCACACCCCATTAACTGCAAGCAGAACATGTTCAGAGTCTCAGTCTGTGCTCAAGGGAAAGCAATAAGAACACTGAGACCTTTCCATCCACCCACTAATTTTCCAAACCACTTATCTATTTGAGGGTCAACAGGTGACATTTTCATACCTTCAGAGTTCGGCATCTGAATAAACTATAACCAGAAACTCATCTTCCAGGAGAGTCAGACGTTCCTTGGTGTGCGTAGCATTGTCAGGCAGTAATTCAACTTCAAAGGAGCCAGGCTGAGGACAAGCTGCCCTGTTCCTCTCAGATTAGGCTGGAGACTAAACAACCTGAAGTCACCATATCCTGAATTGGATCTGTCGGTGCCTGATGAGCTCATACTCTAAAATGGCATCACGGAGAAAATGTTTCCCCTGCATATCTCTCATGCAGTGTCACTGCATTCCAAGCTAAGTACCTCAGTTTATTCCAGTGGGTGCATATGTACATTTAGGGGTTATAAATAGACTACCATGCAGTAAGTAAAGAAAAATATTACACAGATTGCTTTTCATTTAGATAAATGCGGTATTAATATTTAATCGTCTCTCAGACAGGTTTTTACGTCAGCACGTCGGACAAAAGAACTTACTGGAAGAATTAATTTGTGCACTGCTATAGGAAACCTGGGCTTTGTAATCGCTCGTTCATGCTTAACTGATATGTGCATCATGCATTTCTTATGCCTTAAAAGACTATGTCAGCGCGAACCAGAAACTTACTAGCATCGTATTGTATTTGGTCAATAAAAGCGAATATTATCCAAGCGTTGGAAAGAGTCACGGGACTCGCAGCTGCAGACACGTGATTTAGCGGCATGGGAAAGCTCGAGACTGCTGTGCTGACGTTGCAGTGCACGCAGTCCCGTCTGTCCATATGTCAGGGGGGGGCGGAGGGTGAAGCGCAAGCTGGACAACTGCAACCACGCTGATTTATTACCTCTAATTAACGTGAGATTGTTTCGTACATAAAGGTTTTACTCTTTTATATAGATTTCGCGTGACTGCAGCGAGAGCCCAGACAAAATGGGGAATTCATGTGCCTGTTATATAATGCAAATTTGATTATGTAATTTACGTTAACGAACAGATGATTGTCGGGTGTAATCTCAATATTACTAATATTGTTGTAGTTTGTTAATTCCGTGCATTCACCAACGTACTGCTCGCGCGTTGCAGATCTTTATGCGACCTTAATTGTAACCGAAACACCTATCGTTGGCTGCCATACTCAATATTTCTCGCAAAATAAAATATTCTGTTTGATTTTGAAATGTTTTGTAATTTAGGATGGTGCATGGAGTAGTACAGTTTTGTCCTTTGTTTTGCAACCCCACGCACGTTCCCCAGAGTTTTCATTCCCGGAAATGGTTTCTTGTTAACGACGCACGTTTCCCTAAATCGTGATGCAAGATTTTGGAGTCGTGACTCCATACTTTTAACCTGTTGACCCATGCAACGTGATCATGATGCTTCTTTGACCCCTATAGGTTAATAAAATGAGCAGTTAATACTTGATTCATACCGGCGCATAGGTATTTAAGTGCATGTGCCGGAAAACAATGAATGTACACATTATAGCAAGGGCGTTTAATTTGTTGCCGTATTCAGCTTTATAACTCAGCTTGCTATCTTAACCACGCTCCCAGGGAAAGTAAACCGGGTTCCCTTCCCTTGTCCCCACTGTTACACAACCATGCTCACAAATCCATGCGCATCGTTTGCACATTATTGATGCCTAAACCAAATGTGTTTGCATGTTACCTAGCAACCACTTCTGTGTGTTACAGGCTAAAAACAATAAGTTGTAAATCTATGTGGATCCTCTAAGGTCTTTAAATTGATTTTCTAGTAATTTCAACAACAATAATAATAATGCAGCTCATTTTGCTCTTCTCACAGAAAGATCTCCTTTTCCTTCCAGCCTGTCTGTCATTTTCATACAGCCTAATCACATTATCTTGATTAGGGTGCACACAGCTTTCAGAGTAGTTCCCTGGCTCTGTTGCATGGTATCATTTGCCTGTCCCTTACGCAAGGACCACTCTGGAAATGCCCAGAGAACACCGGAGCCCTCAGTTTCGGTGTGTGCCTTCATAGCTGCAGACTGAACTTTCCAGAGGGTACAGTACATGCTGAGACTCGGGGCTGGGAGCAGGCATCCTCGTCGCCCGAAATAACGGCTCAGGGCCCCGTTGCAGGGGGATCTCAATGTCACCGTATATAAATATCGCTTCCAGCGTTGCCGTTATCGTTTCTTTACTTGAACTGTGGCTGTTAACACCGTTGCTGTGTCACTGTTAAATGTTAAGCTGTGAATCTCTGCACTCAGAGCTCCGGTAATATTTTATCTTCCTTTCTTTGTGATAGTTAATGGTGAAGCCTGGGAATGCAACCTGGCAGGAAGAGGCAGGACAATAAGAAACAAGGTTACGTTTATGAAGGCCGGCCTGGGATATGTGTCCCTTTTCTTGCTCTTTTCTTTTTACCCCCCTCTCTCCTGGCTCTGCCCTGCACATTGTCCTCCTGAATTCTGGGCCATCCTCTGTACAGCCATTCCCAAGTCGTGGTCCCTGGTAGGAGCTGCGCTGAGCACAATGCCCCTTTGTCATGTGGGCCTCAGTCACTTCCTCTCACAGGCCTCTGCTGTCCCCACTGAGGCAGGCTGTCCCACTCCGCTGACGAATGTCTTATAGGGAAATCTTGTGCAGTTGCACGAGAAACAATAGCAAAAAACTGGAAGAAAAACAATGTTTAAAACAACAGTCCCTAGACATGTCCAGGTGCAGAAATGGAAACAACATGAATGCTGGGTTTACATTGTTGAATAACTGAAATAAGTAGCTGTAAAAAAATCACGGCAACGGCTGCGATATCATGAAAGTGACAGATTCTGGTGTGTTCTCTGTCTGCATGCTATCACTAGACCTACAAGCTGTGTTTGTTCTGGGATTACAGCGGGGCACCTCGCTGCTTTGCCAATCACCTGATAATTGCTCACATCGCTGTGTGACATTGTGCTTAATCTCATTTAGTCTGTTTCAACAGATTCCTTTGCTGGTGGTGGAGGACAAAATGTAAGACCCAGTTTGTAGAATGTATTGCATTGACTGGCAGTTTTTCAAGTAATGGTTTCCATAGAAAACTGAATAGAAATGGACTAGAAATCGGTGGTGCTGTTGCCCAACACCTCATTAGTGAAGTCTGGTGCATAGTATGTCTGCAAGGCTTGCATGTTGTCTGTGTGTTTGCATGGATTTCCTTCTGCAGTCCAAAAACATGCCGTTATATGAATCTGTGTTTTTAAACTGCCCAATGTGTGGGACTGAGAGAGCCTGCTCTGTGACGGACTGGCGTCCCGTCCAGGGTGCCCGCCTCCCCCGCTTCGTGCCCTGTGCCTACTTGGATATGATCCAGACCCACTGCTGCCCTGTACCACATGAGCATTCACAGAGAGTGATATCTCGATTCCCCTTTTAATAACCATGAGAAGAAATTATACTCAACAGAAATATTCAAATGAATAAATCAGTTTGTTGAACATTTTGACTGTAAACTGGCATGTTTAAAAGAAAAATGCTTCCTTGTAATATGCATCTTTGTGTGTATACATATTGTCTGCTTGTGCGTGTGTGTGTGTGTATATATATATATAACATGCTGATGAAATACAGTAATGGAAAGGTGTATGGAAAGTGTGCTCCCCTCCTGCAGCCCTGCTTCTTCCCCTTTACCTCCGTGTTCCTGGAAATGGGGCCCTATTAGTTCCCTTCGTTCCAGCTTTGGCCCAGTCCCATGTGCTTAGAAAGAGCAGGATGAGAAAGGACAGAGGAACTACAGGCTTGTTTACTGCTATTTCTCCCAGACAGCTGCAGTAGACTTTAACTAATGGCACGTTGGAAACTCGGCCTGTTCGCTGTTTATCTGGCGACCGGAGTTCCGTGAAGATCTTGGGTCTTGCTATGTAACGTTGGTTAGTGCCTTTTCCCCAGGTTCTCAATTCACTCATTTTAATGGGTTGCACTTCTTACCCAAGACCATCTGCCATCAGCAGATAAGGCGATTGAATCCTGAAGATGACTGAAGCCTGATGTATTCTTAGTAGATTACATTAACAAAAGTACTTTCGTTCTTAGGGATAAAAGAACTAATCCGACCAGCAGTGTGTTCAGCAGGGCTGCTCTGCCTCTTCCTAGCATTTTATTGTTCGCTTGAATCAAATACAAGAGTTAACGAGCCTAAACTAGTGTTGTCCCTGTCACTGGTTGGACAGCGGCCAGAAGTTCCTGTGTCGTATTTGTGAACTGGGCTGTTTGTGTGCTGGGGTGAAATGTGTAATATGTAATCGTTTCATGAGAACAGATACCACCCAGCTGCTATTACCAGGAACTTGGCCTTGTGTTTCCAAACAAGTCCAGGGCTTCTCCTCGGTGCACATGAGTGCTCAGAAGATCCAGTGAAAGTCTTGTTGTGTGGGTCTCAGCCGCTGTATCCTCTCCTGCCGCAAGTTGGTCCACAGCTGTGGTAACTTGCCCCGGACATCCTGCAGATTCTGCATGCCTCCCGGTTACCGCCCCACTCCAAACGCAGCCGTCTCTGCTGCTGTTAACGGCACCCTATGCATGGGACGGTGAACCTGTAGTGCGGCTGATGCCAGTTGTTGAGAGGGTGCAGGATGACACCAGGTGCTGAAGAGAGTCCAATACCTATGCCTGGATGGCGGGTGCAGATGTCATAGGGCTCTGTAATGTTTGTGATATGATGATCCTCCCTTGGTGTGGGTCTGTCTTTGGTGACCGGAACCTTCACAATGTGTGTGGGCGCCCTCGTGCCCATTGGTTCCAACATGGGGCAACTGTGACATCACATGCCCCACATGTTAGGCAAATGTACGATTAGACCACCTGGCCTCATGAAAACCGACAATCAAACCCCGTCAAGTGCTAGTAATGCTGTTTAATGCGTCTACAAGGCATCCTCTGTGTCTGGTGACTAAACGTGCCAGCTCCTTCCAAATCGAATCATTTACTTGCCCATCGCTGGTCTGGTACCAAATTACATCCAAATCGGACCATTACTTCTGGGTGCTTAACTTTTTTGGTCACTGAGCGTATTTTGCTTGCTTGTTCCCATATGAAAAAAACGAATGGTCCATATAAGGTATCAAGCATTTTTCTTACTTCAATTGTATATGACAAAGCATGATGTTTTTTATATGTTCATTACAAGTCAGTACATAATGTAATTTAATTATCTCATATTGCTTTTATATTATTTGACCTGTATGGTCTCTCCACATTCATTTGCTTTAATTAGACATGAGAAAACTGTCAGAACACAAAGTGAATGCATCACCTGAAAAAGGATGTTTCCTTTTTCAAAATTCATTCTAGTTGTGTGGAACCACTGTCCATGATTCAATTGAGTTCATTCAAAGAATTATGCATAAAAACTAATATTGACAAAACATTAACTTAAAATGCATCAATGTAGAACATATTTGTTTGACAAAACATTAATATATATTTTGCATAACTAAAGGACATATGATTAATGACACATATTTAATATGGATTGTACATGAATGTAGTACTTATACATTTGATGGTACGTTAATTTCATATGTATTTTACATTGATAATGGGCATATATGTCTAATGACAAATTAAGATGAAATTGTATGTTATTTTTTAAAAACTTTTTCCATATGAATATTCCTCCCCCCACCCGCTGCTCTCATCCCCGCATCCTTCTTCCTCCGCTCCCATGTCACTTCTGTTCGTTTCCCATCCCAGGAGCAAGTCTTATGCTGTGCTATTTCCCATAACCCTTCCCTGTAGTCGGCCTGCACAGTCTGGTCCTGTCAGCCCATGTAAACTGTTTGTGTAACATTTGCTTTGACACAGCCACTAGCTGGTGCCGGGGTTCGAGACATCCTGCTGTTCTAGGAACCCACTGCAGTCACGTGACCCTCACTTGTGATGACCTCGTGCTCCGTTAGCAGCATTCGTTTCAGGGTGTCGGCCTTTAATGTCAAAGGGAAAGTGTCGTGCCCTTTCAAAGCGCCGGAGATTCCCTGTCAGGAGGGATGCTTTGGGCACAGGGTGCTTCCCACAGTCTTTTCGGCTCACTTCCCTTGAAGAAGGAAACTGGGTGATTTATCTGAGTGGCGCATACTGACAGCTGTGGGAAGCCCGTTAGTGCAAAACTCCAGTAAAGCCCAGGGTCACATGGCACCTCACATGTCTGTGCGCGTGTGCGTGCACCTGATGGATGAGTTTGCAGTTTGTCGGAGTGTCTGATGTAATTCGTATTTCTACATCTGGCCAATGATGTCCGTGCTTGTTGAGCTGATACGCACATTTGTTGAGCATTTCGGCAATCGTCCGTGCAAATCGCACACATCCATGTATTTGATTTTGTGCAGTGTGTGTTTACTGGGAAATGAGATCTAATGCAATGCCAAGTGCAGTATTAGGTCTCTTTCTGTCATTTCTGCATGTGATGGTGTGGATTTATCACCTGGCAGTGTTGTTTGTAGGCTGTCCAATCGTAGAAGGAGTGGTCACAGTCAGTCACTTGGCCGTTCCCTGTACAGGGTCACCCAGAGGTGACGCCAGCCACTTCGTCACATTCTTATAAGGAGGGATATATTGGGCTAGGGGGTCATGTGGTCAGAGAAAACAAATGCAAAGAAAACATCCTCTTCTCCACCTCGATTTAATAGCTTTTCATACAGATTCCGCCTCGTCTGGTGGCCGTTACACCAGGCTGACTTCGGCTAATGAGATTCGGTCGAGTGCTTTAGCAGGCCCGCGAATCACTGCCTGCGGAAAGTGAAAATGAGCAACTCCTTGCAAGCACAGCTGCTTACTGCAGGTGGACAACAGCAAGCCAATCTGCCAGAATCTCTGCGGGTACTGAACCAACACCATTCTGGAACTGGACTCCTAACAGTCGAATGTAGGCAGTAAACAGTCGTCAGACAAGTACCAAATATAATATTCCTTTGAGTTGTTTCTGGCTCTTTCTAAATTCTTGTATTAGACATTTGTATTAATGTTTGTCGGTACATGTCTGCATGAATGTTGAGCAAATTGTAGGCAATTTGAAATCTCTATTGTTTCGCTTTGACTATTTTAGGTCTTCTTAAGTATGTGAACGTCAGATGTTACACATTGACTTCTGTAAGCTCTGTACATGGTGGCCTTTGGAAGGTCATTCCTTGTCTGTGTCTTCGAGAGACGTGGAAAAGCTCTCTGCCAAGAAAGGAGAAATACGACAGTAAGACGGATCTGGAGGCAGAGCAGAAGTGCAGCAGCCCCTGTCACTGTTTTCCTGGACGCCCTTTTCAGTATAACTTACCACCATCATGCGCTGTTCCAATTCATGCCAAAAGCCAAAGTTCCACAAGAGTCTCACCACAGACCATCTGTCTGTGTTTCTGTCTCCCTGTGTTTGTCTGTATTGTGGTCTGCCGGTTTGTCTGTCTATCAGCCTGTCTGCCTGTTTGTCTGTCTGTCTGTCAGCCTGTCTGTCTGTTCAATTGTCTATTGTTACGTCCGTGTGTGTCCAGTCCTTCTCTCCTTCAGATCCCGTTCCGTCAAACTGCTTATTCCAGTTCCGCATTTTCCCATCTCACCACCAGAGCCATGCCAAAACTGGATGGACTGGTTATCATCGCCTCCTTCCCGTTTCCCGCCTCTCCAGCCCCGGATTATAAAAGACGCCTTCACACCCCATCTCCCAGCTTTGCTCGTGATTTGTCTTCGCTTTGCCTTTTGCCTGTTGTATTTTGGATTTATTGTTACGACCCGTTTTTGGCTTTCGACTTTCGCGCTTTTGGTTTTCGATTTGGTTTTGGTTACTTGGCTTGGATTTGTTTACCCGTGTTTGACTATTGTCTAATTATCGACCATTCTTAGCATTTTGAATTGAGTTGCCTGTGTATTCACTGTATATATATACATACGGTGTAAGGGTTGTAGGGAATAGGGAGTGACTGCCATTTGTTTTTCTGTATAGTGTTTTTGTCCCTGTTTTGTGATTAGTGAGGGTTAGGATAGTGTTTGTCTTTTGTTTCACTTTTTTTTTGGGCTAGGAAAGTTTCATCTGTATGCAGGTAGTTAGTTCAATTGGTTTTGTTTTGGCCAGTGTCACTCCTGAAGCTCACCTTTTCCCCTAATACACATATTATCACTATCATCAACGCCTTGGGTGCTAATTATTCCCCCCCCCCCCTTCTCCTCTACTTCCCAACTCCCTGTTCCAAAGTCCCGAACCTTATCGCTGTTTACGCCCCATACCTAGACGTAACACTATCAGCCCGTTTGTCTGTCTATCAGCCTGTCTGCCTGTCTGTCAGCCCGTTTGTCTGTCTATTAGCCTGTCTGCCTGTTTGGGGGTATTGTTTGCCAGTTGTCAGCTTCCCCAGCCCCTGAATGTTGTCAGCAGATTCCTTACTGCCAGCCCTGTTAGCGCTGCCCATCCACAGCCTGATGATGTGCAGTAAACTCCGAAGGTGCAATAGACATACAAGTCATATGGTAATTGTTTCCATGTCTCCCTCTGACTGATTTGCGTCCTCATGGTGTGTGATTCTGTTTAATTCTCTTTTATTGTGTGCAATATAGCCATTAACGGGGAGACACACAATAATTCAAGTAGAACATCAGTAGAGCGAGTTGATCCACCATCATCTGAATTACGAGGTCAGAGGGACACTGAGCTTCCAGAACACCAAAATCTATGAGGGATATTTAATGTGGCGCACCTCTCTTGGGGGGAGTGGGGACAGTAGCTCAGTGGGGACATCTGTGGGCCTCACACCCCCATGTTTGGTGGTTTGAATCACACCTCAGCTCTGATCTTTGCATCTCACACACCCAGGCAATTGTACTTACATGTCTGAGGACCACCACTGTCATCCCTGTCCCACAGAGCTCAACGGTGTGGTGACTGAATGACTGCCGCCTGATAGTACTCACCCCAATAAACATGAAGTGCTTCGAATGGCTGGTCATGAGACACAGAAGGAAGTTCATTGACTCTACTGTAGGGGCCATCGCATCTGTGCCTCACCTAAGGTGGAGAATAAGGGCTCATATGTTAGGCTGCTCGTTTTGGATTTCAGTTCTGCCTTTAACACCATCATTAAAAAACAGGCCATAGTCCCTCAGAATTCATGACATCTCATCCTCCCCCATCACCCTCAATACTGGTTCCCCCCAGGGATGCGTCCTGTGCCCCTTACTGTACACACGGATGACCTATGACTGCTCAGCCAAGTATCCCAGCAATGATACAGTGAAGTTTGCAGTGGTGGGCCTCATCTCCCACAGTGATAACTCTGTGTACAGGCAGTAAGAGGAAAAACTGGAGGTCTGGTGCAAAGTAAACAGCCTTTTCATCAATGTGAACAAAACAAAGGAGATGATTGTGGACTTTAGGAAACCCAACCTCACTTATCCACCCCTTCACGTCAGATGCGCAGCTGATGAGATCGTCTTCGCTTTCAAATATCTGGGGTATGTATCTCTGAGAACCTCACCTGGAGTGTCAACAAGGCCAGCCTGATAAAGAAGGCCCACCAAAGTCTTGAGGCAGCTGAAGCGCGCTGGCCTTGGCACCTCAGTCCTCATGTCCTACTACAGGTGTGTGGTAGAGAGCGTCCTCCCTTCCTGTATCACTGCATGGTGCGGTAACTGCACTGCTGCGGAAAGACATGCACTGCAGTGGGCGGTAAGGTCTGCACAGAGGATCACTGGTAGCAGCCTATCCACCGTCAGGGACATTTACAAGAGCAGGAAGGATCCTACATACCCTGCTCATATTCTCCCCCCGTGTCCCGTGGGGACTGCATGTTCTCCCCCCGTGTCCCGTGGGGTCTGCATGTTCTCCCCCCGTGTCCCGTGGGGTCTGCATGTTCTCCCCCCGTGTCCCGTGGGGTCTGCATGTTCTCCCCCCGTGTCCCGTGGGGTCTGCATGTTCTCCCCCCGTGTCCCGTGGGGTCTGCATGTTCTCCCC
>JABFEA020000036.1:22088336-22117067 GCA_019775915.2 Cyphomyrus plagiostoma
CTTTCCATTTTTATAGCAGGCGAAGCTCAAATTTTCACCGAGATCCCCTCAAATGGCTGCCCCCCCCCCCCCACCGGCCTTTGAGTCTTTAGGCCTCCCCACCAGATTTACCCGAACCTTCCAATTAGCCACTGATTCAGACCAGAGAGCAACAGTCACTTATTATTCAGACAATCGCCTTCATTGAGTCACATGGCAGCTGAGGTTCACATGTGCTCTGCCATCTACAGCCACCCCTATAAGGACCCTCGCCTGGTCGTTGGTGGTGCTGGTTGAAAACCCATATAAGCCAATGATGGGATGAAAGAACCTACCAAGTTGATGCTATGGCCGTTTTTGCAGGGCATGCTGTGCTACGTTCTGAGGAACTGAGAAAGGTGGATTAAGGAGACATTCATACCTGACAGTAAATGTGTCCATGTGCTGTGCCAGTGGCATCTTCTATACCTCATGAAACAAGGCTAGAATATGGAGAATTATCACAGGACTCAGGAGTTAGTTTTTGCCATATTTTTGCAAAATTAAGAGCTGCAGTAAGAGTACCGCCCCTTTGTGTTCTTCTGGGAAAACAAGCAACTATATAATGGATGATACTGCTAAAAACCAGGTTCCCTTTTTATATATGACTTTTTTTAAGAAAAGGATATATATCGTATCTAAATCAGGCAATATGTTGGGGGCTTTCTGAAATGCGCTTTGTGTACAAGTATTACCACTGGAACAGAAAAAAAAATGTTACAACAACAGGAAGTGCCGTGGGCTCGATACAACGCATCATGGGTTTATTTTCACGTTATCGCGCAGTGCTTCCGTATGCAAACTGCGCGTTCCACTGCATCAGGGAGACTTTGTCAGCGAGACCCTCCGCTGGCAGGTTTGGTGGCTGAAAGCCTGGGATACCCATGACCTGGTCACCGACATTTTTCAGGATGTTTGCCACACAAATATACGATGGTGCCTGCTGTCTCTGGTTATGTGAGAGACGTTTCATTTTCTTTTACCCTGCAATTTAGACACTGAGACCCTGAGCTTTTGCATCTTAATCTATGGAAATAACCTGTCTTGTATACCTGACTTCCATCTCTAGGCAACTTTATTTTATCCTCAGCTGCTACTTTAGAGTATTTATCTATCCACCTTTTATGCTTTTCTAGTCTTACGTTGTGGGGGCCAGGAGCAAATCCCAGGCAGCACAGGGCACAAGGCAGTGGTACAGCCTGGGCAAGAAGCCAGTTCATTGCTGGGCACATACACTATAGAGATGCAACTTAGGCTGACTATATTTTTGTATTGTGAGACAAAACTGGAGTTTCCCCGTTTGCATTTATTTAGTGGGCACTTTTATCCAAAGCAAAGTACATTTTTGAAAAAGCAAGGTCAGCTAATCCATGGAGCAACTATGGTATAAGGACCTTCCTCAGGGCTGGACATCTGGCAAAATGGATCCAAAGTATCTATGTGTGGCAGGCCTATCTGGGTAAATCCCAATCCAGCCCCGGCCTTCTTCAAGGGTCTAAACACTCCACTGAGGCTGGGATTCGAACCGACCCCCCTCTGATCCCCAGCATCCTAAATCACTAAGCAGAGTTGTTACGCAGTCAAACCCCCAACCCTGTTGGTGTGTAGTGCAGTGAGCCGTCAAACATCCTTAGATATATATTCAGTCCCCTGTAGAAAACTACAAAATTGTGGTGCAAGAATTAGCAAAATTTGTAACAAAAACGACAAGATAAATCATTCAGGTCAGCTTGAGATGGGAGGGCCCCCTATAGTAATTCTGCTGCTTCTGTTTTTGATCTGATGGCAAGACCAAAATCTGAGTCATTTTAGTTTCTGAGGGAGCAATTCATATCAGCAGCCAACAGTAAAGTGCTGTTCACTGGACTGTGTAAAAGTGTTTCGCAGCACACATCTGCTGTAACAAAGGGTACAAAGAATCATCATCAAACATCAAACACATGCAGATTCATTATCTGGCATGTGAGGGACCAAGGTTGATGTCTTACATCCAGCAACACACAGATGCTGCGGAGATGATGCCTTTTGTCACTCTTATCTTTCCACTTGTTGGCATGTCCAGTGCTGGACATTGGGGTGCCTCAAGGCTCCATGGTACATCTGACTGGGCCTAGCTGAGTCTGGGGGTGGGTTGGGTTGCCAGTACTTTTGCTGAGTAAAAGATTTTGCTGAGCAGGGTTCTGGGGAGCGCCTATGGTTAACTGCGTTGGCTGGTGGGGTGGGGGGGGGGGCTGCCCGGATGGCCAGTCCCTCCCAGAACACAATGTTCAGGGACTCCCAGCTCTCTAAAGGGGATTTGTTCAGTCCTGGAGGTTTAGTTAGGATGTGACTAACAGGTGAAACAGGAGGTGAAAGAAACTATCTAGTTAATAAATTCAGTGAAGCAGGTCTAGCTTCACATTTTTAGAAATAATGAGAAATGGCTTTTTGCCTTCACCGGGCCATGCACAGGATGAGAGTCCAGCAAGACTCCAATTAGGATCTAAGCAGAAAGGTAGATTCTGAAGGGCATCTGATAGTGCTGCGTTGGGCGTTTTAAGGCCAACTGTCATCAGAAAATGACTCCTTATTTTCTGCGGCACGTCCCGTTATAGAAGCTGCTCAGTGGGGAATTTTGAACCGCAGTATAATCAGACCAGGCTCAATTTGAATGGACACCTGTGGGGGGCTTTTGCATCATTTGTGATGCTGTCAAGATACGAAACATGTGGCCCCTGCCGGCACATTTTTGCTGCAGAGTTTGCTCTAAATGCACTGGGTTAGGACGGGGTGGGTGGGGGGCAATGAGAAGCTGTAATTTTAGCTTTGTGCTCCCTGTTCCGAGGTCTGCCAGCCAGCCCCACCCGAATTAGCCTGCCGCCGGATCTCTGTCTCCCTGTCGCTCCCTTAAACACACTTAAATGCCTTGTGTACAATCCTGCTTCTCAGGGTGGAGGGGCCAGCCCAGTTATTTTGGCTAGGGGGGAGGGGGTAGAACTGAAAGAGCACATTTTGCATTTTAGTCTGTATTAAATGAAATAGCCCCTCCTGGTCTTCTTTTAACCATTCTATAATAGGGCCACTGCTTATGACTTAAATATAGCCTCATGGTTCTAAAATTAGCCCTCTTGGTGTGCTATTAATAGCACAGTCTACGAACGGCGTGCTGTCAGCAGCCCTGAATGAGCCACAGCAATTGGCACTGTCGAAAATAAAGGCCTTCTGTTCTTGTTTTCCCCCTCCGCAGTCCGGCTTGACGTCAGGCTTCTCTGCCGTGCGCGGATCCCGGCTGTGGAGGCCCTGTGAAGCACACAGCAGCGACAGGCAGGGACGCCCGTCAACGTGGCTATTGTGCCCTGGCGCCGGGCCTTGGGGCAACACATATATTTTTCCACAGTTTTGGAGAGGCTATTAAAACACACAACCCAGCATCGTGCAGCAGTTTCTCCTCACAATGGGCTCAGCGGGCAGAGCTTTCACTCCCTTTTTAATGAACCTGTTTCCTTTCCAATCCCTGATTGTTCTGTTTTTTTTTTTTTTTGTTTTTAAACGAATCATCCCCACCCTCATTTTTCCCTCTCTCTTTCTTTTCTCTTTCAGTAACAGTAGACTTGTTTCCTTTATTTGCTCTCCACCCACAATGTCACACGGCGCTTTTAAAAGGTGACTTTTGCCGGAGAGGAGACCAGCGGCGGTATGAGGAGAGCATGGACTGCATGACCCCTAACAGCCAGCATCCCCTGATTCAGCACATTGTCCTTTAAATACCGCGATAATCACCTGAACTACTCCTCACCTGTAAACAATATTTTATATGAATTAGATTTAAACTCTAAGTGAGGTAAATCAGACACTATGCATTATTTCAATACAGTCACTACATTATATTATGCAACTTATATCTATATTATGCAACTTAACATCTTTGACAGTTTGCTACCAAAACAATTTCCCAAGTGATCAAAGCACAGCTTCTGTTCCCAAGTCATGGTCAAGCGTTAGGGACGGTGACAGATGTGTGCCTCCTCATTGCCCAAGGATAACGTGCTATTTCACGTGAATGCGCCGGCATGTGTCTGCAGCTGATTTAATCAGACGTAAACCTCACTGTTTCCTGCTCTCGGGAGGCTCCTGTCGTAACCCAGTTTCGCAAAGCTGGATTGCAGTCTGGACTGCAGACCCCAGAACAGACTGTGCCCTTGCATCCGCTGTGAACCCGTAATCGGTGTGGTAATCCGTGTGTGCGGACCACCGATCGATTGCTCCCTGATTAAACTCTCCAAACGAGGCATTAACTTGTGTGATCGCAGAGCACTGCGTTCGGTCTCCGTTCGATTTGGTTTAAATTAAAGCGAGACGGAAACAGGCCATACCTGGAGTCCTCTCGTGTTTATTTTTTACTTTGACCTCCAATCTGCAAACAGATGCTTTTCTGGCGAGTCCAAGCCGTTCACCTCGGTTGTGGTTTAGCGGGTCGTCGGCGAGGAGCCTTGATTCAGCAGAATTGGGCACAACAACTGAAAAGCAGCTAGAATAGATCAGACCCAAATGCATGTACCGTTGGCAAACGTGTAATGTAAGTCGTCATGCATCAAAAGAAAAGCATTTTAATCGTTTTTCATGCAAGCGTTTCCCAACATGTTGACCTCCTCTCCTCATTTCCCAAAATTTTCCCCAGAATTTCACATTCAGAAATGCACACTAGAATCGAACACTAGACTAAACTATCTGATTTTGTACGTTTACTGCTTTTCGACTGTTAGTAATGATCTTGAATACTTCTTAATAGGTGTTGTCTTGCTGATTGACACATTAAACGTTTGTACACAGTGGCCATCTGCTGTCAGACAACTGAATCCAATATATTATCCAACATCAAGTCGATGACAGCCGTCCGTAGCTATATGCACGATATATAATACAAGTAATCACGGGTAGAGCTTCGTATTGTCCTGTCATAAACACAATGACATTTTAAATGTCAGCTTTCGACTTCCTTTGGTTTGCCCATTATTGTGGTGGCACATTTTCCTGTTATGATCGGTGTCCCATTTTTCGGTTGATTGTGTCTTAGCAGATGTTAATTTCTTACATCTTTCGCGTTTTGACGCGGCTTCAGCTGCATTGAGCGTCTTAACATCGCCGATTTACATTTTGTTTGAATATTTATTCCATGGAATTTCGGGTTGTGCCGTTACGTGCATGTGTATGATTTCGCCGTGACTTACATATTTGACTCCAAATCGAAAGACTAAACACGGTTAATGAACAAGCTTCTGTCGACATTCTTTGCATTCCTGCATGATTGTTGCGGTAGGCGTAACAACGGTGATTTGTATGGTTATAGTTATTACGCCTGGAATTATGTGATTTTGGATTTCTTTCATAATAGACATTATGAAACCTTATATGGTTTTCCGACCTGGATGGCAGTATTTTCTTTAGAGACATATTAATGCAATCTAGGAAAATATGTAAGAAGAATATTTAGATCATTTCTCCCCATTACGCAGAGTTAGATGATTATTGAGATTGACTCGATACATATCCTACGTGTTGCTATTTTTGGAATGTGTATAATCGAACACACATTTTAACAGGAAACCTCTTTTAATATTAATTTTAGACTGCGTATGACCGGAGAGCAAATGTTGACCATATTTGGTTAATGACGTTTCCGGAGGTTCCCCTGATCGTCTCTATTCGCGTCAGAAGGGAAGCGTGATTGGCTGGAAGAAGTAATGACAAATAAACGCGCCGTGAACCCTTCATTGTTTCCATGGCGATATGACTTTTTTTGTGCCTGATGTAGACTTTGCTCCGCTACAGTCTACGCGTATGCGGGCATGCGTGCTTCCCATTCGGGCGTTATTTTGCTCTCCACCGTCCGAAAATACTCGTTTTAGAACAAATATGGGTGTTACAAAAGGCTTGCAGTATTGCCCTGACGAAATGCCATGCAATATGCAGCTTAGTAATGCGTTCGCTCTACTTTTAAAATAATACTACAATTTATAGTAACTTTGATACTGATACACCGAGATCTTCCCTGTTTTTTATCGTTTGCTTGCTTGCAAATGATATGCAAAGCTGGATATGTAATATATAATCAGATACCTTGGCAAGCAATTAGTTACCAAGGTAGCTAATCCCAATAATGGAACAGAATAAATACATCCATAGCAAAGCTGGGTGTAATATACATGTAGTCAGTCATAAGATGTAAGCCACTTGATCCTGTATACAATATGCTCTTATTACCTGCACTGTCCTGTGAAATTAAGCTCTTATTTAAGAAGGACATTGGAATCCTTTAACTTTCACATATACCATCTTCTCTCCTTTGAGACATGTGTGTTTATACATTTGATAGCACTGTGTCCGCCACTTAGCCAGCATCCGTGGAGGGGGTTAGAGCCTCGCTCACGGGCCCAATAAAAACATTACTACTCTACTGGGCACAAGATTCAAAGCAGCAACCTTCCAGTCGTAGGCATAGAGACTTTGAGCCACATAGCCCCTGTGTTGCTAGTACTGATGTTGCAGAGCAGGTGACAGTGACCATGTCACCACAGGGTCTCACTGCTGCCCAAGTAACCTCATGGGTCTGGCGGAGAGGTCAAAAGGGCAGCCTACTTCCAGTGTTAGTCTGGGACTGGAAAACAGAAATGGGCTGGGGGTGGAGGTTTATGTGGGGGCTCAGACTTTAGCCTTGTTACACTCAGAGGCCTGTTTATTCGGCTGTCTAAGTACAGTTTCAAGCCCTTGCTCAACCCCTTGCTGTTTGCTGGGCCAGGAAACTTTAATATGGGAACCGATGACCTTTTTTAGCTGAAAACTTTGGCACAGTGAAATATGAGATTAAGATGAATCAGAAAGAGATGCTGTTTGGTGCTGTGGGATGTAAGAGGAACTTATTTATAAATCAAAATGTTTCATATTCATCAGAAACTTTCTCCTATCCTTTGGAAATGTTTTTATTACAGTGTGTTCACTGATATTTTATCATTTTTAAATGATTGATTTATCACCCTATTTTTTATTATGCACATGTACTTGCAAGAGCAAAGCATCTATTATAGTGCCACAGAAATTCAGTCTCCTTAAACTAAGAGGAAATGAGCAGATTCAGGGCCCTCAGAATTTAAGGCTTAAGGAATATGTATTTTTACAAAGCCAGTTGGACAATGCATACGACACATTTCATTGGGTATTTTAAGAGTGTGCATTTATATTGTAGTGCAGTGTTTCCCAACCTGGTCCTGGGGACCCACAGACGGTCCATGTTTTTGCTCCCTCCCAGCTCATAGTAGCAAAAAAACATGGACTGTCTGGGGGTCCCTGAGGGCCGGGTTGGGAAACACTACAGTAGTGAGTGTTTTTGTCAAGATCTTGTCCCAGTAAAAGCAGCTATATTGTTGTGGATAAGCAGACACAGTAGACCAGTGTTTCCCAACTCAGTGCTCGGGAACCCCCAGACAGTCCACATATTTTGCTACCAGGAGCTGAGGTAAGGGGTTGTGCACCGATTATAGCATGTTGCCGCACCCACCACACAACAAACCACCTCAGGGATGAAAACCTGAGTGCTGCCATGCAGTGGTTGATACTTCAGCACCAAACTAGCCTGAATGGACCAGTGTGAGTTTTTTTCCTGGTGGTTGGAGCACCAATCCTCAAATTTCCCTGAAAGTCGATGGATGTAGTGCTAGATGTAGATTAACGTCATACCCAGGACGAACCAGTTGCAGGTTAAGAGCCTTGCTCAAGGGCCCAGCAGAGTAGGGTCATTCCTGGCATTTACTGGATTCAAACCAGTGACTTTCCAATTGTTGGCACAGATCCTTAGCCTCAGAGCCTCCACTCCTCTGACCAGGAGCTGGCAGGGAGCAAAAACATGGACTGTCTGGGTGTCCCTGAGGACCAGGTTGGGAAATACTGCAATGGATAGCATGTCTCTAAGGGCAGTGCATGCAAGAAAGCAGTGGTAACATACAGAACCGCATGAGGGAACAGGGACAGCTACATGCTTCAGTTTAAAGGAAGATGTTTTCTCAGGGGTGGACATTTTAGGAATGGCTGTACGATACATGTTCAGTTTCAGCCTGGCAGGTGGTCTTTTGCTGTCCATTTACCTCTTCAGTCTCTTCAGCTACAGCCATGCACCCCCACCCTGAGTTGCTGTTTTAGCAGCTGTTGTCAGAGATGGGCTGTGAGGAACCATTACCAGCCAGCAGCAGAGAAGAGAGGCCCCAGTTACCATGCAGCACACCTGAGCATTCCCAATGCTAAACTCGCGTTACCGACCCCCAAGGGCCAAGCAACGTTTCGCATCTGCTGCGACGTGCACGAGCACTGAGCCCATTCGAGGGAGCGATAAATTTATGTGCATGGAGATGAAGGTCAACTTTGTCCCAGTAAACATGCAGCTGTGGGAGGCCAGCATGTTTGCGGTTTGTGCTTTTGTCTGCCAAATGAAACACTGGCCATGCGTCACTGGCTCACTGGAGCCTCTCCTCCCAGTTGCTGCTCGGCTCTGTGTCACAACACCATTGTGACATACAGGACGTGACGTAGATACCAGGATGCCAGGAAACGTGGCTTCTCTTTCTGCCTCTGAAATCCCATAGCCTTGTCCTCTTTGGAAAAATAGCTACATTTGTACGGACTGTTAGGTTGTACAGTTTAAATGCGATTTATTTGGATTTCAAATCACTTTTGCTGGGTTATTACAGGACATCGAACATCCCATTAAAGCCATTCTGGGGCAAAGGTTACAAAAACTACTAATATGAGAAAACATTTCCTGAAAGAAAATTCTATTCAATCACTCATTTTGCAGATGTGTGAACAGCAAAACGTGCCAGTTTGGTGCAATGCTGGATCACATCCTAAGGACTCTTAGAGATGCATTTCTCACAATATCATCACAGCACAGGCAGGTTATGTGCACTTTAGGAATGAAAGTGGTATGCTCTGCCCTGTAGCTGAGTTCTGAATGACAATGTTGCACACTGGAATGTTGCACACACCACTACCTCTTACAACTTCCAATGGCTCACGTGATCTCAAAACTTTATTCTTAGGACTATGCCCCCCCGAAAACCCACAATCACCAAAAAGACAAAAATAGTTGTAGCAAATAATTTATTAAAAAAAAAAACACACACATTTGTGTTTTGTTGCACATTCATTTGTTATATATTAATCTTCGTTTAAATTACAAAACATTACAATAAAATACTTCTTCCACTGTAAAATATTCTTAACCCACTTTTTGGGCAATACAAATCTGTTGTGCTGCACAACTACTAAGTATAAGCATGTTTTAAAGCATTAATTGCAAGAGAATCTGCATACTAGGTAAAACAATTCGACAACAAAGCACAGTTCATTTCATTCTTCTGTATTTTTATAGCATGTTGTTCGTCAGTCCACTTGTTATGGGTGCTTTCGGACCCAGCATCCTGCGTACAGCCACTACGTAACAAGCAGAGTGTCAGTTTTCCCCTACGAGAAATTGAAACTGCACGTCGGCTCCCACGCTACTGCCGCCCTCGGCCGTTCCGCCAGCCCCTGTCCTTTGAAAGCAACAGCTCCGATACTCCGATACGGCTCACTTTCCCCCCCGGTTTCGCCAGTGTTCCGTCTGGTGGAGGAAGAGCGTGTTGTCCCTTAGAGATCTCTCTCCTTCCATCACCATGTTCCGTAGCCGGAGATGCACGGGCGTCCGCGTACTGCTGCAGTTACTGTGGCATGCCTTCCTTATGAACGCCTTTCTCTTTCCTAAAGAATGACGACTTGGGTTTTCCCGTATCACGTTCACACGCCACCGGCGGGTTCAGTCAGCGCTCCTGCAGGGTCAGGTAAGGTATCCACTGGTTTTTGCCACGACTCTCCTGGCAGTAGGTGCCAACTTCCTTCAGCGCTTGGCACTTAAGCGTGTCGACGTGAGGACTCTGTGGAACAACATCACATAAAGGAGTTAGAAATTTTATTTTCAGTATACCAAGTTCACATGTATTGCAATTACGCTAATCATAAAGAATAATCATATAATTTTCCTTATAATCAAATGCATATAGGCAGCAATTACAAAGACATCGCATCAATGAGCAAGTCTATACAGAGTGCGTGGTTAATAGAAAATGAGTCATTGTGGTGTGACTTACAGTGACTAGTATGCAGTGCATATCCTTCGGCTCGTTGGCGTTGCTGTCGGCGGTGGTTGGCTCTCCGAGTACCTCGGCCAGCCGCCCCAAGCCGGAGACGCGCAAGATATTAATGTCGTTGTCGCAGCAAAACGCTTGGATCAAAGTGAAGTGAATCTGCAGTGCGATGTCGTCCTCGTCCTCCTCGTCAGTAGCGAGGACACACAACACCACGCTGTCCGGATCGCTGAACAAGAGAAATACATCGCAACATTAATACTGCAACTATAACCAGCATACACACTTGCGGTCTTAAAAATAACCCCGCTATGAAAAACAGAGATTAATACTTACACATTCATCAGCTTTGCAGATTCGTACACTCCAACGGTGAGACAGCTCTGCCGCTGAGCAGCTACCAACAATTCCTCCAATGCTTGACCCACGTTTTCCATTCTTAAAAAGAAAACAACTTTGATTAAAAACAGTTCGAATTTTAATGCCAATGTACGACCAGTAATTGCTAATTCTTGTCATGTAATACTACATTCTGTGCATGAGATAGTTATTATGTACGTAATAATTTACAGGCTAATTGCACCGATACGTACGAGAAAGATTGGCCAGAATACGGTTAGTACTCACTTTTTGTCAGTAATATTGCATCCAACGACTTCTTCCAGAGTCATGTTGAAATGAAATATAATCCACAGATTGTAGGATAAACTCCAAAAGGTAAATTCCCGGTTCGGCACTAAATCTTCTAAGCGCCGTCTGCAAAATGTGTAATCCAAGTAATTTCCTTGCTGGTTTTCAACGTTTGCGATTCCAAAGCTCGGCAGCAGTTGTACTCCTCGGTATCGCTCAGTGTAAATTGCTATTCAGCAGCGTTTCGGCAAATGCACTGAACAAGCGGCGTCGGCTTATTTTATTCTCTTCGGGAGGATGGGCGTGACTTTTGCGTCCGCATATGTCTCATTGGTTTGCTCTTTCAATTGAATCCCCACCCCACGCTACGATTGGATGCCTGCGCCAACGCGTCCCCGGCTCTCACGTGGGCCGTTTTGGAGAATCCCTCTTTGCGCCCCAACTCAACCTTCTCTTTCTCATAACACACAATCTGTTTATCTAAATTCCTCTGATGTATTACTCAGCTTTGATAGAAAAACCAGGACAATAAAGGTCAAATTCTTTTTTCAATGTGTGTACAATATAAATTACCTTATGTTAACGTGCCACGATATTCGTTACATAATGATAAAAAAATAATGTCGTCATAAAATCATGTGTTAATTTTCTAATAATTGCAGATTAATCGACTGCAAACTTTACTTTGCATGCTTACAGCAAATGCCTTTGCAAACACACATTCTTTGCAATTAAGAAGGGATGGTTGCAATGACTTGGGTTTGTATTATGCGAGCACCTGACTATCCTCGTGTTTTTCCAGGGACAAGTATAACCATGTATTGATATTGTGTAACTAAGAAACTAAAAATATGCTCGCGAATGTTATCCACCTCAGCAATACCTCTATCGCCTCGCTTCCCTCGCTTCTAGGTTCTCAAATGTTCTGCTTCTCGAATCCAACCGAACGCCAGTAACTATTACCTCGAACTTTCATCGCTCTCGTCTTATTCTACCGCGTCCAATTATAGCTGTCTGCAGTCATAGGATCAGAGCTGTTTACAAAGGGCCAGAAGAGAGTCATCTTATATTATCCACGTTACTAAATCGGGATATCTCCACTCGCAGTATATTAAGTGTTTGGAAACATTTAAAATTCCACGCAACACTGCAAATACTGAAACAAATCTATACACATCTCTGATATTCGATAGATTTTAAATAATTTTTTCCACTTCTATATTTTATATATTTCTGTAAAAATGACAAAAGTAAAAATTTGTGATTTGTTGACTGATTTCCAATGCGAAGAAATCAGTGTGCAAAAACGTAAAAGTTATTTTGTTAATAGGTCGCGTGATGTTTTGTGTTCAGGTCTCGTACCCAGTCACCCCGAACGCAGTCGTTAATTAGAAAGCACAATACTGAAGTCGCCACACAGTGGAGTATGTCCGTCATTACAGGGGACGAAACATGTTGCAACATGCTGCAATGTTTCAGTCTGTCTGAGACCACTTTAAGTCACCCTGACTCTAAGTCAATGTATCATTCTGTTTATCACAGTAAAATATTTTAATTTAGTGCGGACATGCAATACTATTCTGCAATGTTTATTTAATGATTAAAAAAAATAAATTTGCGTATACATTCTCGAAAAAACGGCCAAATGTTCGATGGCGAATATATTATGTTTAATCGTAACCATATTTGTATTATTAGCGACTGCCATCTAGCGTTGACGCAACAAACTATTTGGTTATTTGGTAGAGCGGTTGCATAAAAGTCAAGTCTTTCCAATTTTTTAATACCTTTAAATGATTAAAAAAAAATTTTAAAAATGAAAATATTTTATTTCTATATAATTTCAGATCTTTTGTTAAGTGATTTATATTACTTCCCCATTTTTTTTCATTGAGATGGATTAATAAATGTGGGGACTTGTGGGCATCCGATTTTTCATTAATTCAAGGAGAATGCAAAGGAGATTACTCCAGAAACTGTATAATAACAAATTCAAACGAGTCAAAGAAACATATTAATTGTCCTGTGCACAAAGGAGCCCATGCGTTGATCTAACACTGCTAAAAGGGCGATAAAGAAGAAATGAAATTCTCCCAAGAAAAAAACATTGTCAAAAAAAAGTGTGTACAGTAAAGCAATCAGTATGCATCACTCCAAATTGTGATTAATTCCTTTCCCTTTCTTCTTTTATTATAATTCATTTACTTTCTAATTGAGTGTTGAACCGCTGAAGGGGGGCATTCTTGGTAAGTTCTACACTTTGTTTGTTGTTTTAATTTGGTTTAAGATTCCGGGTACAAAGATTTCCCCCCAAGAACAGGGAGTTTTATTAAATCGTAGGACAAAAAAAGTACAACTAGATTCTGTGTAGGCAGTCATTCACAGCAGTGAGTAAGTCATTTCAGTGTAGCATGAAGAGGAGTCATTTCACATCATACGTAATTACTCATACGGAAACCCCTTCATGCCGACGCTGACCATTGGGCAGTTCTCGGTAATTAGACTTCGGTCAAAATATCATATATTTACAAGTCTAATTACCGACTTATATACACATATGTGTGCAGTGGCGTCGTTAGGCCTATTTTATGGTGGCTGGAGCCTCCCTAAAATATTCTTAAGCCCCCCTAAATAATTTGGTGGGTTTTTTTCCCAAGTTTTTTGTTTTACTTATTCTTTTTTTGTTGTTTGTTTACAAAAATTGCAGACAAATTCAATATAAAGTCGCAGGAATATGAGTTTAAATAAATAATAATATAAACCTGTCACTATTCACTTGAATATGATCATAAATCTGTTGGTTCCTTTCGCTACAGTGTTAAGGTAGCGTCAGTGCTTCGTTATCCAATCCGTTCCAGTTGTTCACAGGGAACGCCCACATTACTGAAAATCCAGTCCACGTTTTCACTGCTACTTTACACTGCGCTGCATCTACACCTGCGGACACACTGGCGTACATGCTGCACACAGCAAGACACCATACCTATACGCAAGTTTTTCAAGAAAGTAAGTTTTCATCACTGCTGGTAATAACAATTAGTTAGCTCCAGCTAACAGCAGAGAATCCCATGTAATTAACCCCCTGGGGTCGGCGGTCCAAACAGAAATTTCGCCGAACCGTTTAAATAACTTGCGAGTTTTTGTCCTATACACATTTAAAAACACCCTCAGAAACCTCATGGGCGTAAATCCCGGGGGGGACATGCCCAAGCCCCCCCCTCCCCCCCAACTGAGGGTTGTCCCCCCAAAAAAAATATTTAAAAATTGCACTCTCTATTGTGAAAAAAATATGTATGTATACCTAAAATAATTGTGTAAGTAGAAAAAAACGCAAAAAAGATGCATTTAGAAACAGTTGAGTTCCCCCTCCCCTTCCTCACAGTGGTTTGGCCCACTGCCTGCTTTCCCAGTTCATCTCACCTACTCTACACACGAGTCAGGTGTGTGGCTGCGGCTCAATTAATGTTGAACGCCACTAAGTAGGGTATTTTATTCACTTAAAATAAATCGATTCTCTTTAATGTAGTTGATGCAGACTCATTCATAAATTAGTTGCAAAAATTCTGACTACGGATGTAATTTTCCCATGAATCTGCTATATTAGCGATTAAAATTTTACTTATCTAGTTAACATTAGCTTGTTTACAATAGCTTGTTGCATAGTGCACTGCAACTAACACGCCAAAGCTCTTTCCCATGAATTGCTTTGTTTGTGACGACTTGGCATAATGTTAATTTAACATTAATGGCCACAATTAGCATATTGTTTAGCTGTTTTCACAAAAACAGTCATGTTTAAATTTTATTGTAGGATGATGTAAGCAACATAATGCAATAAATAGTTTTGAAGAAAAATATGCTTTGTCATTGAACCTGAGAAAAACATTGAATATAACCATAATGCTACATTAATAACGATGAAGCAAAGTTTTTCCACTGTGGGGACATACCTTTATAAGTACAATTTGACTGTATTATTTGCGTTCCCTTCAAAAATTGCTCATGAGAAATTTTATATTTATTGTCCCCCCTACTGTTAAATGAAATTTACGCCCATGGGTCTACTTTTCAAATATATATAGGTAGAAACTAAATATATTTTTACAGCCTCGTGATACGAATAGAAAGAACAAGAGTGACTGACTTAAGCGTCTGCGTCTCGAAGCAGCTCTGATCGCCTTCCCACTTGCAAATCGCCCTATTCGCATCATAATAACATGATAATCCGACAGTTAGTATTGGGTAAAACAGACTGAAATAAAACAACAAATCTATTGGTGGCCTAAGATCTGTCCAAAAAAATTGAAAAGCAATTTCTCAGTCTTTGTTTTCTGTTTGTGAAATTTTGTGCTCGTGCGCTACGTTTGTTCTTATCATGTGCATTTCCCCGTCCTTAAAACCTAGTGACGCCCCTGTGTGTGTGTGTGTGCCTGTGTAAAAAAACATAGACACACACACATAGGTACACAAGCAATTGGAAACATGCAATTTCACCTTGCAGGATGGGGAAATATTTCTTACTTACTGGTTTGAGAAAAGGGGGAATGTCTTACGGATAATACTCCACGAGGGTCTGGAATAGCGTTGACAGGAGTTACTAGTCCATAAGTGTCCCCGTTGGTTTCAGCACAATTATCCGTCACGGAAAATGTGCTGCATAGCGGGATGATGGTAAAAGGGTCGCGCTGCATTTAATTAGACCGAGTCTGCGGTCAGTAAATCTGCAAAATCAATTTACCACTACCCATTTCATTATCTGTTGTCAAAAAGCTTAATGAAGAGACGGTTTGTCACCCACAGGCGCGGACTGGCCATTAGGAAGATCGGGATTCTCCCTTTGGGCCAATCTTCTGAGAGCCGGTCTTTCTTCCTCAGCAACGGCATTATAGAGCCCGTGGGCACTGCTCGGTCCGATCACTATATTTTTATATTTTAAACCTAGCCCCGAGTAACAAAATAGTCAAGCCCCAGGTAAACTTGACTTAGCCCGTGATCTTTCCAATTCACGGTGATTCAAGCGGCAAATTATACTAAGCCCCCCGAGTAATGGTAAAATTAATGATTTTTGCAAACACTTGATCCAAACTAAGTTGTTATATCAGTATTAAATTCACTATTTTCATCAACCCGCAATGCTTAAAATCTACACTCCCACGTTCCAAATATCCAGGAGATGCACTTTTATCCACAGTTAATATTTGATGCTGTTGATCCGCCTTTCCCCTTCCTTACCGTCACTCGCGATCGTTCCCTGTCCCGCCCAGCATGTGACTATAGTGTGAATTAGTTTTTTTTAGTTACCTGCATGTGATACAAGCTGAATACACAGGAGGAAATACAGAACAGGAAATGTACTCTGGTCATTTAGTAATGATCATGCGTGGTACATTTACAGGCAGCTCTACTCAGGTGTTGAATTTATCACCCTGGCCTGTGCTGGTCAAAGCCAGCATTTAATTGGGAGAATACACACAGTGCAGAATACACAGCCTCCCACGTCTCCTTTCACAGGCAATGGCACGTCAAGGAAGCGACAGTGAAACGCTAATTTGCACTTCCATTGTCCTTTTACTAATATACTTTAAAAATAATCTAAGGGTGCTGTCTTCTTCCAGTTTAAGAGTCTGCCTGAGACATTAAAGCCAATGTGACACAGAAGCTCACTAATTTCTCTTCAGTTTTATTAAGCATATTATTTACATATAGTATATATAAAATGCATACAGTAGAGGCCAATTTTTGCAATATGCTTTATTATGAAAGAAATAGTATTCTGAAAATCTAGAATATATGAGCTATTCAGTAGAACTAAGTTTAATTAATAATACCAGATCATCCATGTAACACAATAACATGCATATTTGTTTATACAAAAGCAAGGCGACTATCTGCCCTGTATAGTACTCAACCCTCAGTAATATAACAGAAATACAAAAATCATGTATTTACAGACTCAGTGATTTGTACTGTAGCCTCATGCCTCCTGAAATTAAATGATGCTTTATTTGCCATTTGCAGGAGTAGAGGTATACTGGAAGGCTTCTTTCACATAGCCTGTCTTGCTCTCCACTGAGATATTCAGACACACATAGATGTAACTGAGAGTGAAGCTTGAGATCTGGGTACAGGGTCAGGAGTCCTGGAGCAACAGAGATGTGACAGTTTTGCCAAGGCGGGGCCAGCAGTCACCAGCGAGCTTCTGCTCCATACACAAAGGTAAGGTAAAATTCGAGTATGCAATCAAGGAGTTATTAGGTAAGAGTACTATCCGTTGTCACCTTGTCATGTTAAACAAAAGTAATATAAATTAATAATGAGAATACTAAAATATTTGCTATCGTGCATACACCGTGAAGCAATATATATATTTTTAAATGTAAGAGTTTATTTAACACAGATATGGGAGTATCGCACGTCTAATGCTGCCCTATCACACAAATAAATGCGACACACAGAGACCATTTTAGGCTTCCAGTAGGCGGCGCGTGACGTTACAAATGACGGAAAGAAGCACGTCGGGTCACGTGTCTGAAGGCGCGCACGCGGGAATTGGAGACGTGCGTGCGGGTGCCCGGCTCGGACGGCGGAAGACGTCCAGGCATGGCCGAGTGCTGTCGGGATGTCATCTATCGTGCGAATGACGGCGAAGTGAGTCACGACTGCCCTCCGCGCCTCGTCCGAACTGGTGGTTAGGCTGCGTTATACAATTCGCGAATGATCGTAAAGCGCTCTAAATCTCCGGAGTGCCGACTTTCGTTGCACTTTTCATTGATGTTCGCCCTGTAATAAGGTTGTTCCCGTAATGCATAATTAAACCCAAATCCCAATGCAGCTGGAGATGTCAGCGGCGGTGGCAGGGGATGATGCAGCCTTAGTGAAGGCTTATGACAAGGCAATCACATCCTTCCAGGTAAAGCTGGTCACGGGTCAGCATTTCAGTCGCAGTGTCCTAATGCTGTCAGTTGAACACGAAATTAAAGCAGAACATTTATTTGAAAATGTAATATGCACTTAAATATTGTTAGTAGGGGTATCATCAAGTTAGTATCGATCATTAACTAATTGGCAAACGTCAAGTGTATTACGATACCACCGGTGCTACTCCATGTTATTTTTTGTAATCTAAGGAAATTGTTCGATTTCGTTTTTAGATGGACAATAAGTGGATAAATAAAGCATCAGCTGGCTACTTGTGTGTCAGTTTATTGACTTTGTTAGTGTTTTAGTCTTTAGTTTTTAGTGTTGCATGTGCGTTTCATTGCTAGTGAGCTGCTGGGGTCCCATAGCTTTCGTTTTTGTTGATAAATGGAGGCCCTCTTTTTTTGTAAGGGTTCAGAGTGTGATGAAAAAATTCAAGTGCCGAATGACGAGCAGGAAGGGACACTGAAGGCTGCGGGACACAGCGAGGATGATGATGTCACTGTGTCCAAACAGGTAGATTATGAGGCGAGGGTTTAAAATGCTTATCAGCAGGCCATTTTAAACCATGGTCAGGCGAAATTTAAAGCCCTTAAAAGCAACTTTCTTGTTGCATGTGCAATGCAGTCAACGTTTTGTAATGAAAGCATCTATAAATTAGATATTAGTTATCCAAATTAGTTATTGAATACTAATTTTGATATGAGTTTCTGGTAGCAGTTAAATCCATGTTTCACCTTGCAGGACTGGGTTGTGGGATCGCGTTGTCGTGCACGCTGGTCTGTGGATGGCCTGGTCTATCCCGCCGTGTTGGTCTGGGTTGAGGGCTTGCGGGGCAGGGTGAAGTTTGACGGCTATGGAAATGAAGAGGAGCTTGACCTGTTGATGCTGCTGCCTGGGGAGCCTGAGCCGGTGGGTCAGCTTCTCTTTTCGGGTCACAGATCAGGCCTGGGGGGTCTTCATTTGGGTCTGTCCTGTGCCACCCTTACTTTGCGCTTAGGGTCTCTGCTGCCCCCTTATGGTGACTGTTCATATCTCTTTTTCTAAATTGCCACTGCAATCCTAGTGGACAGTAGGGTCCCAGTGCCGGGTGGTGTGGTCCGGAGACGGCTTGATGTACCCTGCGGTGCTGATCTCCATAAATGGGGACCGAGGGCGGGTGCGATTTGATGGCTACGGGAATGAGGAGGAAGTGGAGCTGAGTGCCCTGCTGCCCCCAGGAGAACCGGAGCAGAGTGACAGCACTGCAGACCAGGTGAGATGCCCATGTCCAGCAGGCTCTGTTCTTGCGTTTCTTTTCTGTGTTGCTTCTGTTCCCGAACCTCTGTCCTGTGTGTCTAGGCTCTGGAAAGGAGCCCAGATGGTGGCAGCAGCAGCTCCGACTGCAAACATAAGGAGAAACGGAGGATAAATGCCAACAGAGAGGGTCTGCGCAGCCCGGGCTTCAGCTGCGTCACTGTGAGCATCATCGGCGCGTCCCACTGCTGTACTGCCTCTCTTCCCCTCAACACTGCCTTTGTACAGCTGTCAGTAAGATGGATTTTCCACTGCGAACCAGCTGTGAACAGTGGTTGACTGTCTGCTGCTACAGGAGATTATTATCACAAAGGTCATTTTGTTGAGGATAGCCTACGTCCCCATAAGTATTGCTGGAAATGATTTGGTTCTTTATTTCCTACCAAAAGAAACCATTTTTTCAAACTGTATTCAGATAATTATAGGAAAATGCTAGATCCAGATTTTAAACATGTGCAGTGCTTTTAGAAGTGTGCAAAAGTAAAACATTCTAAGTAGCAGGCTGCGTGAAATATATGCTATTGACAACAAGTGAAACAGCGGAATTAGGAAATCATGGAGAATTGTAACATTACGCTGTTCGTAATTATTATTTTTGCATATTTTCTTTGTGTTGTAGGTATTTGACTTCTGTGTGATAAAATGATAAAATTACCTGTGTGTGTTTTATCAGGGTACTGGTGAAGACGGCAATAATTACTGTACAAGGAGTAAAAAAGAATGGAAAAGCACAAAGATGGCAGGCAGCTGGAGAGGCAGACCGGAAGGAACACACCCCACATCAGCTCACCCTTTTCCCAGCTTTCCTTCTGTGCCAGCAGCCAGTGGGAGCTCAGAGGTCAGATGGCCGTCTTGGTGCCCATTGCCCTCTTTACATGTCAATCGCACAGTATGAATAAATAATTTCCCTTCACTGCAACCCACCCTATTTAAACTTGTGCCTGACAAACCTAAAGTGCCAAGACTCCTGCAGTTTTTTGGAATAATGTAATCTTTAGTTAAATATTCTATACGTGTTTAACTACCTGGAAGTAATTCACACAATGGGCTAATTAACAGCCGATAGAAACAGGTGGAATAACATTCATCCATTTCAGCTTATTTCATACTATTTATTCAGTTCAGAGTCACAATGACCATGGAGTTCAAGCCAGAATCACAGGGCACTCGAGAGTGGACACTATGGCTGCAAAAAAAAGATTGTTTCAATAATTAATCATGTGATCAGCCAATCAACTAATTGATTAGTTGGGCCAAAACACGGGCAGCATCCGAAATTGCACACATCACACTAAATAGTGTGCCGAAATAGTACAGGAAACATAATAGTGTGTTCGAAACCACAGTGTGCGTTGCTTAGTGCAGAAAAAGTTTCTGGCTGGCACCCTACATCCAGTCAAAATCCGAAGTGTGCAAACACTGTACCCTATTCAGTCCCACAATCCTACATGCAAATTCAAGTCAGCAATGAACTTGAACATGCTGGCCAAAGGTAATTGTGGTTTTAAATGTGAATACAATTCTTAATATTCTTAATATGGAATCATGAAGTATTGATAAACGTATTGACCATAATGGTAATTGTACACAGTTTGTTTGGTACTTGTTGTTATGCAGGACATTTGGTGTTAACAGTCAAAGTTCAGCAGTTGAAAGGTGGCGTATCGCATGCAGAAAGTGTACAGAGTTTTGTACTTTCATGCTAAGGAACCACACCAAGTAACTTGCTGTAGTGTGTGTGCTTGTTGAGTGATCAATGAAGAGTGCAAATTTTTTACTTAAAAAAAAAAAAACATCAGGGTATTTTTAAATCATACTTAAAAAAAATTTAGTAGAAAGAATCTTGGGGTAATACGGTTTGGTACCAACACCTTGGTTCTGGGTTCACTGTTCAGTGCAGCAGGGAAACAATTTGTTAACAGCTAACAAATAGACAGCTGTTGAGAAAACTAACACTCTCAGGAGTAACTCAGGTGTAACGGTGTGTTTCCGCACAATCTGCATCACTTTTTTC
The DNA here is from genome assembly GCA_019775915.2 of Cyphomyrus plagiostoma. Taxonomy (NCBI): domain Eukaryota; kingdom Metazoa; phylum Chordata; class Actinopteri; order Osteoglossiformes; family Mormyridae; genus Cyphomyrus; species Cyphomyrus plagiostoma. Next base: position 22,109,361 of record JABFEA020000036.1, read on the forward strand.
TTGTAGAACATCTTCTGGATTTAGGTTTCGCCTGAATCAAGAAATGCATTTATTTTGTTTTATATTGCATACCAAACCTTTAACAATGTAACCGAAGGGCATACAAATTTGTTTACTGTTACAGCCCTCATAGAATCTTTATTGTATCGCTTTGTCAGACATTGCAAGATTAAAGTGATTCCATACTTTTGATGTTTTGGTGTCACATCAAGGCTCCACAGAAGAACCTGCAGCCTTCGTCTTATTTACTGTACCTTGCAAAATATTATTACACACAGTTTACGCAGCAAACTGCAAAAATGCAACCTATTGATGACAAAAATTATTGTCCCCTATTTTTATTACCGATTATTATCAACATTATAAATTAGTTGTTGCAGCCGTAGTGGATTCCATGGAGTGCTCATCCATCACAGGGTACATACCCATATTCTCCCACTCATAAGAATTTGTGAATTGTCCATAATCATTATGGAAGAATGAATAACGAAGTTCACTGAGAACCTCCAGGGCTATTATTGTTGGAAAGAGTTATTTGTACATACAGTGATTTCTCTTCACCATCTTGGTATAAATCTCTAAGTAGGTGAATGATGGTTTATCAAAATATGTACAAGATCATTTATTTGCTGTTTAAGGTCTGTCTGTGGCTTTTTGGAGTTTCCTGACTAGCTTTTGTTGATGCTGGACTCAACATGTCAACCCTTCTTAGCCTAAGTACTTGGACTATAGAGCAAAAATGAAGGAAATTAGCATAATGCTTGATAAGCACCTTGATTTGGCTTGTTTTCATTCTAGTACACAAGCAAACTGGTATAATGATCTTTAATAACATCATGGCCAAAGAGAGAAGGTTCACATTTTATTTAAGTTCATTTCATTTCCCTCAGTGAGGGAGTAGATTCACTGTTGTGTGTCTTGTGTCTGTTGGGTTTGAGGTTGACCAATGCAGGGTTTGTCAGTGGCCATAACATTAACTGCTTTACTTGAAATATATTTAACCTTAATAACATACCAAAGGAATTATAATTATATTAATCACATTTCAAACCAGGGTATGCCACATTTTAAAATTTATAGAAAATCAGAACAATAACAAAAACGCAACTCTTCAAATATTAATCACTGCCCTGTGATGTGTTGGCACCTAATCCTGGGTTGTTCCCCACCTCTCGCCTGTAGCTCCTGAGAGAGCCTTTTGACTCCCCCGCGACCCTGAATAGGACAAGCGGGTGCAGAAAATGTATGTATGGATGGAATATTAACACACTTTAAACACGGCAACATTTTTAAAGCAGTATGTTTCAAAATGGAGAGCATTTTGGCGACATTATTCATCGAGCGAAACTGACATAAGCGGGAGGAATTTAGAGCCTTCAGAAGGTTCCCTGCTGTAGGGGCAGATACACCCAAGTATAACGGACAGAGTGAGTTTGAGAGAGCCAGCCATCCAGCCATTTTCATGCTCTGCTGTCTTTCTTCTGGCCGAACGATCAGTCCAGCTTTAGCAGTTTCCCGTTCAGTGTGTAGCCTTGTATGTTGTGCTCTCCGGTTAGGCTCTCGGTCCGCCTCTGACCCAGGATGCCGTAGATGGTTAGATCATGGATGGACAAATGTTTTGGTTTGAAATGTAAAATTTCTTTCTCCTCAGGGGTTTTTGCCTCTCGTCCCACCGCCACCTCCCCTTTGCGCCTTGCCCACCAGAGCGGGGGCTGATGGCGGCATCGCTGGCCTGGACCAGGAAGTGGCTCATCTGTCCAGCATGCTGCTCTCCTGGTACCTCTGCGGGTACCACACTGGCTACTACATGGTCAGGAACCCACACCCCCTGCCTTGAATTTTTCAGCCCCATTAAACTATAAATTGTTTTTTTTTTATATTTGTGCAAAACTCAAAGTGCTGCAAATGTTGATCTTAAATCGACTCTATCAGTCAGATTTGTCTGCCATCAGTGTAGATGCTTGTGTGGGTGTTATGCGCAGAAACCTCGATGTTGTCTTCCTCAGGCCGGAAAACGCACAGAAGCCAACGCAACGACAGACACGAAGATCCCTAAGAACAAGTACAAGTGTGAGGAGCCTTAAGAGGTACTTTTTCTCAGAAATTCTTACTTTGCTAAATGAGTGTTGTTTGTGGTAGATGGAGAAATCACCTTCTGTCTCTGTATTTTAACAGCCTTTCTTCTGACGATATGAGGACTGGGGACAGGATGAGGTTTAAGTCAGTGCCAAGTCTGCCAGCGCAAGGTCCCTTCGATGTGGTTTTCCATGCTTGGCCCTCAAAAGGACACATGGAAGGACGAGTGACAGACGAGTCCATTTTTGGTTGTGTTGGGTTAAGTTTGTCTTAAACTGAGTGGAGGGGATTTCCTGACCTCACTGCTTATGTGCTGTCTAGCGTGTGCCTGGTTCTTCTGGATCTGTATAAGCTCCATCACACTGGGGGTTCATCTACACTCTCAAAAAAAAGGCCAAAAATTTGTACCTTGCTTGTCACTGAGGTTGTATGCCTGTAACTATACCTTTCGAGGTACAGAAATGGACTCAGAAACATCCCAAAGGTACAAACAGCATTGCTGTGCAGAGATGTTCCTCAGAGTCCATTTCTGTACCTAAAAAGGTACAATTACCTACATCTAAGGATACAATCAGCAGACCCTTTATGGTACAGACCCAGTGACAAGCAAAGGTAAAAAAATGTTTACCCTTTTTTCTTAGTGTTTTCAGTTTCTCATTCCTCGTATAAAATTGAAACAATGGACTGAAAGACGGAAGCATGTTATAAATAAGCTGAAATTTGTAGTGACACATTTCCAATAAAAATTAAAAATGAGAAATGTTAAATGTCCAAGTTGTTTTCCTACAGGTAAGGTGCCCGACCATTTTAGAGTAACTGGGACAAAGGAGGATCGTGTATGTAGGTTTAAGGCACATTTTTTTTGTTCATGTAAAGAGCATCAGACCCATCCCAGACTGGCATCCCACTGAAGTAGGTAGGTAGGTAGCTGGAAAACTTTATTAATCCCTCGGGAAGGTTCCTCCGGGAAATTAAGTTTCTAGTAGTATCATAGCACCATACGACATACAAACAACATACAATTACATATACATTACAGTTACAGATAAACGTATAGGGAGAAGTAATAAACAGTGATGGGATGATGGTACTAATAAATAATTATTGCATGGGTTATTCGGTCTATTGTACAGTCAGTTAAATGTCCTTCTGTCCCCCCTCCTGCTCCCCCCCAATGAGGAGTTGAACAGTTTGATGGCGCGTAGGACAAAGGAATTCCTAAGTCTGTCAGTTCTGGATTTGAGGAGGAGCATCCTGACACTGAGCAGACTGCTCTGGTTGTTAATAACAGTGTGCAGAGGCTGCCTGACATTATCCATAATGGAAAGCAGTTTGTGCAGAGTGCTCCTCAGTGTCATGACCTGCTCGTTCGATCCTCCCGTGTGCCACGCCCCCCTCGTTACCTCGTGTTAATTCCTGATTGTAATCACCTGTTACCTGTTATGTTCAGCCTGTCCTGTGCATTTAGTCTGTGTCTGAGTTAGATTCCCCAGATCAGTCATTGATGTTGTCTGCCGTATTGTCCTGTCCGCTCCAAATACACCCCGTTTCTACCCGTAATCATGGCTCGACTTGCCTGCTTCCCCGCTCGCCTGCACGTGATGTGACACTCAGGACATACACCCTGCTTTGGCCCTTTTTGTACAGGTGTTGTGTGCTGTATGTCCAGTCCAGTTTATTATCCACCCACAGCCAATAAACTGGACTGGACATTCCAGAAGATGGGTGTGCGATATCTGAGTTTAAGCTGTGTGTTGAAAGATGAAGTATTAACATTTAAATCTGTGGAATTTAATGAAAAGTATATTATACATTCTTTCTGAATCCATGTAAATCTGACGGCCAGCGTTTTCTCTGGACAAGCTGACTTGCCTGTATTTTTCCTTCTGTGGCACCATTATCTTCCTCATTCCTGCCCACTGGCTGCAATGTTTGAAGAATCAGTATTAGATGGCTAGACACTGTGCATATCTAATGTACTGGCAGTGGTCGGATCTGCCCTACGTTGGACATTCCTAGGTTTGGTGGAAATCAGTCGGGAATCTATTCTTATTATTGAAGTTGTAGAGGTAACTGAGGACTGTTACTACACTGGGGGAGGGGGGTTGATTTTGAAAGAAAAATGATTAATAGTGGGTCACGTGGGAAAGGGATCTAATAGAAATGTCTGTCGTTCAGGACGTGACGCTCTGTAAGTGACGCAAAATGGCAGCAAGGTTAACACTGAGAGATTGGAACAAGATACTGGTCACCATGTAGGGTCAGGTACACAAACGGCAAACGGATATGAGCACGGAAATTAATGTGATTGTGCTTTAGCCAGGAGGGTTTTGTTGAGATGCTTTTTTGTTTTTTTTAAACAAAATGTTGAATCTTTAAATCACCTGTGTTATAAAGATACCAACAGTCATTCACAATTTATCAGGCTTATATAATTACCTAGCTTTCTTTGTAAAACTTTTTTTTTTCACCTAGAAATTAATTCAGGGGGGTAAACACTAATCCTACCACTAATTCGTTTGGACGATTAATCAGTCCTGTGATGGGCTGGCCCCAAGTCCGGGGTTTTTCCCTGCCTCGTGCCCATTGCCTCTGGGATAGGCTCCGGACCCCCCGCGACCCAGTAGGATAAGCGGGTTGGAAAATGGATGGATGGATTAATCAGTCAAGGTGTGTTTTTGAAGAACAGTCAAAGAAATCACCGCAATCTGGGACTGTGAAGATTTTCTGATAATCCGTCAATAGATGCCGATCGTTTCTCAACCGTGATGAATCTCTGACTTTACAATCTTATTTACAAATAAATAGTTTTAATTTCCCCGGCATCTGTTAACGTGTGTTCGATGTAGTCTGACAGAGACAATGACTGTGTCAGGGTCGGGGAAAAAAGTTTTAAATAAATATAACTAATATCTTGAGGGGGATTAAATTGAAATTTTCATCGAAACGGAAGCCAATATTATCAAGGGAAGATTGCATTTTTAACCCCTACATAAAAGTAACATAGCTTGATTTTGAGAACTGGACATTTGGATTTGGCCTTAGAAACCAGGTCTCCAGTGATAAATCAACATTATTAATATTGCATCAGCTGATGTCAGTACCTACAGTATAAAATGGATTTCTTGACGGTCGAGGGCAATGAGCTGCTTCTCCTGAGTTCAGCGTCTGTTAGCACTATGGTCATCGGACGGCTCGGGCTTCTGGGCGTCATCGGCTCCCTGCTTTTTCTTCTGGTTAATTGTGACGAGTCGCTGGAAATGCGGTCCCCGGAGAACCAGGACAAGACCCAAGAAGAGAAAGAGCTGGTAAACATAACTGCTAACTTAACATGAATTATTTCAGAATAGTGCACTTTCTGGTTGTGTTAATATGTTTCGGTGTAGTACCCTATAATTAATATTCACGTTTTTCGTCCTATAATAAGTATCATCTCAAATACTTTTAGACGGGAAGTTTTTCTATTATCTTGACAGTAAAGAATTTATAATCTGTTAACCTCAGAGAAACAAACTAATAAACAAACAATATTCTACGCGGAGATACATTGTGGAAGTTGCATGCGGGATCATATCGCAACGTTGTTAAGGTACGTCGCATTTCTGTAGATCGAAGCTTTGCAGGAAGTCCTAGAAAAACTGAAGAATAAGCGACTGCCGTCAGCCGAGAAGAAATTAGGCTGGGTCCCATCGGTAAGGCTCCCATCTAAAATAAAATGCTTGCTTTCTCCAGCTAAAATGTATCGCGTTTGTCTGTATTTTAAAATTATTGTACAATTTTAAAAGAACAACACTATGTGAAGATTTTAAATGTTTGTGCTGAGCTGTCGTGGTTACCTGAGGAAGCGCTAACTGTTGTTGTTGCCGTGTTCAGTGCGATGCAGGCGAGCAGTGTGCAGTGCGCAAGGGGGCGAGGATCGGAAAGCTGTGCAACTGTCCGCGAGGGACCTCCTGTAACTTCTCCATCTTGAAGTGCTTGTAGATAAAAAAAATACAAAAACAATAAACTGGGTTTGTTTACTCTATTGTGCATTACAGTAAATCAAAACATATCGTTGTCATTTATTCCGTTTCTCACTTTCTGGGCCATCTGATCCTAAGTTGTCTGAATATCTTGAAACAGATTTAATTGTTCGAAGTCGATTTAGGATCAACATTTGTAGCGCTTTGAATTTTGTACCAATATCAAAACACTCGATTTGCAGCTTAAAGGGGCTAATCACACGTAAATGACCCTTTATGGAATATTTTGTTAGTGGCTTAGCATAAGTTCATGAGCTACCTCATTTCAGCAGTAACAGCTGCATGCTTTATATGGCAGTGAAAGACTCCCCAGCTATACTTATATAATCGCATATATAGGTAATTGTATGGCATGTCGCCCCTAATTTGCCACTGTCTCCCAAATTCATTCTCCCTTTTATGTTCCCTGCTTAATCACAACATAAATTTATAATTTAATGTTTGCTTAGTTTATGTGTTACGTGAAATTTCACGTCACTTTAGAATATGGTAATTAGGGCTATATATATCCTTCCTTTGCAGAAAAAATGGTTGCTGAAAACTGTATTGTAAAGGTAGGTACTTTCAAGTTTGTTTATGTACGTTATTTGTTATTGAATAAAAAAAAAGATTTTCCCGTTTTCTTGTGCCTAATCACAAATCAAGTAGCCTATCCACACACAGCGGGATTAAATACTCTCCGCTTTGTACGGTCTCGTAATACACTTATACTTTGTACGACATTGCATCATTTGTTTTTTCCCCAGTTTAATAAATAACACATATAACAAAAGTGTGACATTCGACCTACTCATTAGTGTTAACGCATATATTAACTAGTTCCCGCTACTCATTATTCATAGCTCTCTTCATTCACTAAAAGTTTTTTAGTTTTTAGCTAGCCCGTTAACGGAAACGAAAAATTAGAAAAGTTTCAATTTCTTGAATAATTTTCTTCTAATAAAAATCAAGCATATTTCAGTCAGTCCTTTTTTAAAACGTAACATCAAACAAATAATTTTATTCTGAATAATATGGAAAATGAGAACAAATCGGATTGTTGTAAAATCTTTTATCGTTCTGTTTTCAGTAAATCCGCCACAAGGGGGCATTTCAGCAGTGCTGTTTGGTGAACGTATTACATTGTAATAAAAGTATGACATATTTTACGATATTAAATAATTTATTATGTTTAAACGAAGATTTCACACATATGTATATAATTCTCCATTTTCATATTTCATCAAATTTAACTGAAATGGACGAGCGTTCTGTTTTGAAGTTTTTGGCAACCGCATTTCAATTACAGATAATTATAAGTGATGGCTTACAAATTCATTCAGGATTTTACAGAAATATGTCCATCGGAGTAAAACAGCAACAACGCATCAGTTCCGATTTAACGAAACGCTTCATGGATTTCCACTAAAAGTCCAAGAGTCATGAAATGTGGAGAAATAGCTAATTATAGGGAGTGATATCGAAGCAGGAATGTCAAAAGGCCACTGATGCCCTGGCAGATTCAGGTGGTCCATCACTTGACAGAGGACTTTCATCCATCCATCCATCCATCCATCATCTTCCGCTTATCCGAGGTCGGGTCGCGGGGGCAGCAGTCTCAGCAGGGAAA
>JABFEA020000036.1:22132692-22170885 GCA_019775915.2 Cyphomyrus plagiostoma
TGCTCGAGGCTGAATAGATTCAGCTCAGCTGGCCTCTCCTCATAAGTCAATTAGATCACTTGGTCCTGCCTCCTCTAGGTGCTTTGACTTGTCCTCTACAATCTGATTGGGTCTCTCTCTGAACCGATCATTTTCCTTCTACCCTTAGAACATTTTTGTGTAAATAAAACTCCCACAAGCCATTTTTTAAAATAGTAGTTTACTTTTCTCTGGCTCTCAGAGAAAAGCAATACAGGCAGGTGATGTGGATGGAGTTACAGCATGGGGGATTTGATAGCGGACCAGTGGCACTTCATGGCTGTCAGAACAGGATCTGGCACTGAAAATAGTTTGTCTATAACTGTCGTATGTGTGTGTGACCTCTACAGTGTCATGTGGACCACAGGCCCCTCCCTGTCGGGGTCGGTCACTTCCTGCAATGTAATTTTTATCCAGTGAGGCTCTGTCATGCCTCTTCTTTGAGCCACTGGCATGACTCATCAGTGACCAGCTGCTTGGGAACACATGCCAGACACTCTTGAGAAACCTGGGGGGGGGAAGGAGGTGTTTTGAGGTTGGGCACTCTGGGCAGGCTGGCAGAGGTGGACTGAACCGTTCACTTGCTGGCCCACGCCTGTGACATCACCTCCCCATCAAGCATATTGCTTGTCTGGAATAAGTGCAAAGTACCAATGTGAGCCTGGAGAGTCTAGTGGCCTTCCTCCCACACCCAGCACCGCTTCCTATCTCCAACATGGATTTACTGGCACTGCCTCCTGCAGATCATAAGGGTAAGAGTGTCAGAACAATGATATGCAGAGGTGGATAGTTCAGGTACAGAAAGTAAAAATCCAGACCTAGATTTTGTTTCAACCAACCAGTTGAGTTCTCAGTGACTGACTTTATATTCAACTGGTTGGTTGAAACAAAATCTAGGTCTGGATTTTTAATTTCTAGTCTATCCACCTCTGATATGTTGAGGAGGCTGTGTTGCAGGCCCCAATCCCCAAGAACTGTCCTCACTACAGAAAGCCTCTGCAGATGGGCTGAACCTTAGGGCCTCTCATTTCCGTTCCTGCGACATGTGGCTGTGATTCTGGGCTGGGAAGCTCATTCCAGACTTCCAGGGAACCTGTGAGACAGCTGCGGAGTTGCTGCATGTCGACACTGTTTCAGTGCAGTGACTCGAGCTGCTACATGTGGCAGAGGGAACGGGTGGGTAGTGTGGGGAATTACTGAGCGTCCTTCCTGTATGGCGGAAGGGAGATGTGACTTTGGAGGGGGTTGTGCTGTGGGGTGGCCAGTGTGGAATGTGACGCTGTTATTTGTGCTCCTGTCACCCTCCTACGAGGTGTGTGGGGAGTGGCCCTGGTACGCAGTGAGCCTGGTCTGAAGTGTCGTGAGCTGCGGTGATGGTGACACCGCGCCTACACTGTAGCTATTTATAACCACTGATGGTTCTCTCATTTTTCGCTCTTCCTGTGGGTCTGTTCCGTGTAGGTGAAGAGACGCACGTAAAGGTTATTAGACGTTGTGAGTGGACATCATTTTAGCTGGAAATCAGAGCCCCAGGTCCTTAACCATGTTGAAAACCTACCGTTGTTTGTCTGCAATTTCTGCATTGTGCAAAACAAGCTTTTATAGAAAGAGGACACTGGAGTGCAAAGCTGTTCATTTCAGGTCTGCAGAAGAGGAATTTTACACTTTATGAACTGTCAGCTTGATTTGAAGATGTATGGAAAGTCTCATATTTTTAAATTTGGGATCATCCTCTACCCTGAGTGAGGCCTGTTAACTTTCAGTTCCTTGTAGAGCCTCTGAGACGTGCAATAATAATATATAATAATAATGCAGTTGCTCTCGGCGAGTATCACATTCTGACATGCATCTTTTGGAGGATAAGTTTCAATTGGGAAGGAGAAATGGAATGAAAAGTTGGGGTAGTTACTGGGAATTCCAATACAGCAGGGTCATTAGACATTGGTCCCTGCCTTATCATGGAGTTGTATCTTATGGAAGAACAGGTCTGTGAGGTTTCCAGTAGTATTTGTTCAGGTCTAGGGCCCAGATTTTTGTGCTGGTATGTATTGTCCTATTTTTCTGCAAGGAAAGGCCTTCAGTGGTTGCCATGGCACCAGGTGAGCTCAGCTGGCCTACAGGAAAAGGAAGGTCTTCCTACCATATCACTGTCTGTCACTATTGGGGGTGGAGGGGTTAGTGAGCCAGGTTGGAAGTGTGACACCTCCCCCCCCCAGTCATCCCTGAAGCTCATTGCACAGTGAGGTTCCTTGGCTCTGAGGAAGCATCCAGGGACGGTTCTGTCTCCCAGGGCCGTTGTGGTCAGCAGGGGTGTAACACAGCTGTTCTCCAACTATAAAATGCTTGTGAGCATCAAGCCTTCTGGCAACTTCCTTAACAGGGATGTAACCCAATTAGGGCCCCTCAGCCTCATGGCAGAATAGACCTACACAGACAGTCTGGATCTGCAGACCACCTCTTCTCCCACCCTGCTTATCTTTCCTGTGATGCTCTGTCACGGGAGACTCCCATACTTGTGAATGCACCGATCTGTGGGCTGTCATTCACTGAGCTTTTAGTTTTCATATTATTTTACTCAAGTCCATCTCATCTCTAGATGGTGATGATATTGTCATGCAAGCATACCACCCCTCCTGGTTCCTACAGACTCTGACGCCTACAGATCTTCAAACGGCTTGGCCTGTGTACAACCAGTGTTCTCCCTGGTTCTCTCTCATCTGCCTGGCTCTCTCCTTCTCCAGTTTCCATCTGTTTATTGATTTGGAATCTTAACAAGACCAAACAAAGAGCCCTGCAGAGACTTCAACACCCCCCCCCCACTCCCTGATATGGCTGATTAACATATGGGTTTGTGCTTCTGTCATCTGCTAGCATGTGATCCCAATCCAAGCTTGTGGCCCAAGGACTCCAAGCCTGAAGAAGACGCTACCAGAAGAGTGGGGGTGGCAGGGGAAGATCTATCAAATCAAAATCAAAGTCATTTGTACGGCACTTTTGAAACTACCACAGTTGAACCAAAGTGCTACAGAGAGAGAGCATAAATTAGCAAAACAAAGAACTCATTTGAGCACTAACACAGAAAAAGATAACAAATAAAATCAGTTTAAAAAATCAAAATTAAATAAATAGATGTGTTGGAGATGCCAAACTCAACTGGAGTCTTTCCAAAGCCAAGAAATGGGTCTTAAGCAAAGATCTAAAACCATCTGTAGACTGTGGTTTTGTTTGTGGATTTGTGTTTTTTTTTTTCTTCTTCTTGCCTCTGAACTCCCTCTTCACCTTACCTCTTCCTCTAGTGAAGTTTATTTTTACATTGGAGGTTTATGACTGTCTGCTCCTGACTCCCCTTCCTGAGTCACCGTGACTCTCACTCCATTTTGTCCTTATGCTGGCTTCTCTCAGAGGCAGATCAGCTGATAGGTTGCCGCTGGAGGCCTGCATTCTCCACAGAGCCGAATTACAAGGGTTTGCTATGTGTGTGGTTTTAAAGGGGTAGTTCACCCCAAAGATTTGTTTTAGAACAGGGGTGTCAAACTCCAGTCCTGGGGGGCCGGAGCCCTATGTATTTTCGGGTTTCCCCTCATTTAACACACCTGATTCAACTCCTTGCACCTCCTTGTGCTAATTACCACACAGCTCTTGAGCTGAATCATTTGTGGTGGAACAGGGAAAGACCTAAGCTAAACAGGGCTCTGGCCCCCCAGGACGTTCTGCTGGGAGTTGCCTAGTTTTGGAGATATCAGCTGTAGAAATGATGGGCTTCTCTCAAATATAATAAGAGTGAGTCATATTCTTTCTGGGGTGATTAAAGAAAAAAAATATATATGAAAAATTCAACAGCAATGTTTAGAAATCATGACTTTTGTATTGAGCAGTTTAATGTAGGAACTATTTTCTTCTGCTGAACCTCACACACCCATCGTATCACTGGGCAGAAGATATCACTGGGATGTTTGTGTTTGTTTCTTCAAATCATATTTTAAAATCTTTTGTATTGTATATTTTATGTCCTATATTTTATTAAATAGGGGGTGACACAGTTGTGCAGTGGTTGGCACTGTCGCCTCACACCTCTTAAACTAGGGTTTGAGTCTCTGCTATGGTTCCTTGTGTGTGGAGTTTGCATGTTCTACCTGGGTCGTCGTGGGGTTTCCTCCAGGTACTCTGGTTTCCCCCCGCAGTCCCCAACATGCTGAGGTGAACAGGAGTTACCAAATTGCCCATAGATGTGCGTGCATGACTGAATGGAGTGTGTGAGTGTGCCCTGCGATGGGTTGGTGCCCCATCCTGGGCTGTTTCCTGCCTTGCGCCCGTAGCCTGCAGGAATAGGCTCTGGACCCCCCCCGTCACCCTTTAATAGTGTTGCCCCCGAAAAGCAGCCCCGTTCCTCTCGGCGTTCTCACTCGGCGTCCCCTTATCTCCCCACAGGTCAGAGAACGCTGCAGCATGGTGGCGACGTCTTGGAGAGCCGGGTGGTGGTGAACCCCTCCCACGCGTATGTGTGTTCAGAGGTGAGGCCTGACACTGTCTATGCAGCCAGGGCTCACAGCTGCTCTTGCTCATTTTTCTGATGTGTAATTTAATGATGCTGCTTCCCCACCCTGAATTGGCTTTGAGTAATGGGCAATCTAACACTGTGGAGTGCTGGGAGGAGCAAAAACTGTCTTGGGAGGGGCCCTCTGAGAACCGGGTAGGGAAACACTGATCTAATCCATGTCCAAACACCTAGCAGTTCGATAGATTTTAGTGTAAAAGCGGAAACGTTTTGCTGCTCCTCTCTCCATCATACTAGCGCTCTGTGTTTCATCACCTGCTACAGATAGCTCACTTAGGTGTTTCTTTTATACATCTAAAAACAAAGTTGCACCTCAATGTTACTGCTTCCTTCAAATGTCAAGCCGTTTTTATTAAACGGCGTGGCATTTATCGATAACCATTTATTCTGGGTTCTAATGGCCAATTTAAATTCTTTTCAAAAGACGTGGTTCTTATGCATGTGTTGTGAAAGCCACCCCTGTGTTGTAAAAGCATGGACCTTAGGCTGCATGGAGAAAACATGTTGCTTAACATGCCAAAACTAGAAACCTACAAATTGGCTAATTATGTACAGCTCCTCATGCATTATTCCAGATAAAAATTATTTATTGTGCACTGACAACCAGTTGTTATGAAACGAATTGCAGTTTAACTTTTGGCACTAAAGACCATATGTGGAGAGTAGGTGATGGGTTCCACGTTTGTCATTTGCTTTGGGCTCTGATGGTTAATGCAAATATTGATCACAAGAGTATTGAGGAGGGTTTTTGTACTGTTTTATTCTTCCTGAAACCATCACCTATAAGTTACTCAACTGATCATGTTTCCTACTCAACCAAAACTAACACTGAGATTGTTGGCAGATTTCTTCTTGGGACTGAAACTGGTTTCTAAAGCAAATAATGTTATGTAATTGGTATGTGCAGATAATGGACCCTTTAAATGTTTTCATTTTAGGCATACTGGACTAAATTTCAACCAACCGCTTTTATTTTGTGTGCCCTGGTTGTGTACCTCTTGGTACAGTACTTCCTCTGCAAGGTCCTGTCCTTTGACCTCATTTATGTATTTATAGTTTACTCTTAATAATGTAAATATAAACTTAAATTTGGCATTAAAATGTTTGGATGAAATAAACACGATAATAAGATTGACCTGAAATAAAATAGGCTTATAAATACAGTATAATGACCTTTTTTACCTGTCCAGTTTGCTACTGCTTCTGGTTAGATTGACTGCGAAAATGTAAAGTGTCCTTATACTTCACACGGAATCGACATGGTTTTAGCGATATGACGACTGTCACGCTTTATATTGCACTGCAATTTACATATTGTAAATAAATGTGTATTTTTGTTAATATTAAACTGTGTAATGTTTACTGTGCTATGCATTGTTTGCCCTCTAGCATTGTGACATGACATAAACCGACAGTTACCTTGTTCGTTCTAAGTATGCGACAAATTGTTTTGCAGACATGCTTGATTTCATTTTGTACGTGTGTCATTTGAAGTATTCGGCCACCTTAAGAGAGTGCTCCCTAAACCCTGTCCTCCAATCAACTAGTATCAACTAGTATCAAGATTTCAAATATGCAGATTGCTAGAGTGAAGGTGTGCTGCTACCCATCTTGCCTACAAGCTGTGCTGTAAAATGTCAATTACACATGAAAGCCGTCGTATTTCATGTGCTTTTATTTGTTACATGTACTGCAACACAAGAATTAGGACCCTAATGGTACACTGGGACTTTATTTCCAGTTTGGTGTGCATAATTGAACTAATACATTTATCGACACAGGCGGAACCTAAATTCACAAGTAGATGTTCAGCATGAAACATTAATTGTAGCTGTGACTTGGTTATAGCTAATGTTAGTTACAGGCAGTCATATTTGGCAGTTTGGGAACATTTTGATTTTCTAATCAATTACACCACCACTGGGGGGAGAGAGTAGTTGATTAGACCAAGCCTCTCTGTCAGCTCTGTTATACTGTACTGGGATATGTTGCTGGAAACGCATCCAATATGCTAACTGATTTGAGATTAAATATCTGAATGTTTGTATGACTGGAGCAAGATGGAAGACACGTCTGCAAGGTAGCTTCACTGTGGCGTCTAATGTGCTTTTGCCAGGATATTCAGCTACAGATATGTGACCACACTCCGTATGAGAGCACACGGGATTTACTTTATTATTTTATATTTTTGAATTTTTATGTATTTATTTTTACAAACTGCAAAATTGTCTCTGGTTTTGTTATTCCCATGCTTCAGTAGATGCACAGCATTTGGTTTTAAAAACAAAATGTTTTCTCTGCTGTACTGAGATTGCAATGACCCATGAATCCAAAATCATAGTTTGTACCGTACCATGAATTTTATGTACTCATACACCCCTAGGAAATGTATAAAATGATAGGCAAGTTGAAAGTACATTTTGAAAAGAAAAGTTTAGCACATATGCTGCCAAACGTAGAACTGTAATTTGTCCTTGGTTAGGGCATTTTGCAGTGTTTCTTTTCATATATCGGCATTCCATGACTCTTGTCCTTGGTTACACTTGTGCAAGGGAGTCAAGTATAGAAACTGCATAAGATTCTTTTCAGGGGAGGGATGGGCATGTGGGGGAGGGGGGGCAACTGAAAAATGAGGGGAGTATCTGAGGAGGAAAAATTTCAATGCCTAGTTACATAAAATAAGAAAATTACATAAAACACAGCCACAATCCTAGAGGACACAATGTTTTCGATGCAGTTGGGGGATTCACCACTGTGTAGGCCCACTTTCTTCATGATGAAGTACTCAGTTGGCTTGGAGTTCCAGCTCACAGTATTTGTTGTTTTTATGGCTGTTTAGAAAATTGAAACAGTGAGTAAGAATTTAAATGGCAGCTTAGGTATATATCTACGAAAAAGGTAACTATTATTCAGATTTTGTGTTCTGTAGTTGTAAAGTGGAGGAACTGGTCATGAAGTAGATATGAAACAGAACTTTTATGCTGTTCTCTTTGAGGTCCTGTAATTCAGGTGGCAAGATCTAAAGGGCACGTAAATTTTTTGTAGTGACAAAGGGGCCTTTGGAATGATAGGACCTCGGTCTATAGTAAGGGTAAGTTATGCATTATGAGTTTTAAAAGCTAGCCGTCTGTCATCCGTAACCAATTATACAGTGCAGAGTGAATAAAAAAAACAAAACATTTGGGATAAGAATTTTTCATCCACCAGTGGTACTAGATGTGCTTCTTGTGATCTTGTTCTAGGATGTAGCCACATCTATAATCTTCACTATGCCATTTGTCAACCAAATTCAGATGTATAGCAGTCTCAAATCTCTCCCCTTCAGGTTCGTCGGTTGATATCCGATTCAGCTCGTCACAAGCTGCTCATTCTTGTAGGACAGTGTGTAGAGGAAACGGGGGATCTGGTCTTGCAAACAGGGTGCTTCTCTCCCCATGACTTTATTCAGATTTTTACAGATGAAGAGGTAAGTCTGAATGCTCATAGTTATTCTTTAGGAACTTACTAGAGTTTTTATTTCAAAGTAAAAATAATTCAGATGGGTATATGTACTGTATATCTATATATGTATCAAGAGATTTATCACTGGATGTGTTCAATTCTGTTTTTTCCCAGATTGGTGAGCTGTTGAGCTCAGCAGACCCGACACAGAAAGCTTGCCTGACCTTGAGTTGTCCCAACTCTGGTGTATGGAAGAATTCTGTGTTGGAGAAGCACAATTTACAGGACTTTATTGAGATCAAAACCAATCCATCCTCCGTGTTGCCAGAGATGGAAGGCCTGCAGGAGTTTACAGAATATCTTTCGGAATCTTTGGAACCTCAGTCTCCTTTTGATCTGCTCGAGCCCCCTAGCACTGTAGGTTTTCTCAAGCTTTCTCGTCCTTGCTGCTATGTCTTTCCTGGAGGGAGAGGCGATTCTGCCTTTTTTGCCGTGAATGGGTTTAATGTCTTGGTCAACGGTGGGTCAGATCCACGCTCCTGTTTTTGGAAGCTTGTGCGACATCTGGACCGGGTTGACTCTATGCTGCTTACTCACATTGGGGTAGACAACCTACCTGGTGTGAACAGCATGTTGCAAAGGAAGGTTGCTGAGCTTGAGGAGGAGCAGTCTGCAGGCTCCCAAGGCAACGAAGACTGGATGAAGAATCTCATATCACCTGAAATAGGGGTAGTTTTCCTGAATGCCCCAGACAGGCTCAAAGCAGTCCCTGGGGATCCCAAAGTACTACAGAGCTGCGACCAGGTGGCACTCACCTTACAATACCTGGAAAAATTATCAATCGCACCAGAACCACTCTGCCGCTCTAACAACTCTAATATTGAGCCAATCATTCTCTTCCAGAAAATGGGAGTTGGTCGCCTTGAGATGTATGTCCTCAACCCTATCAAGGGCAGCAAGGAACTGGAGGCCCTCATGCAAACATGGCCTCAAAATGTGTCAAACACCAAAGGCTTAGATTTCCCTGTACCCAGCCTGGTCTCCATCTGTGCTCTGCTGGTGTGGCATCCTGCTAGTCATCATGAAAAGATTATTCGAGTCCTGTTCCCAGGTTGTACACCTCAGGCTAAGATCCTGGAGGGACTGGATAAACTGAAGCAACTTGACTTTCTTAAGCACCCAGTAGTAAGCCTCAAAGATCTTGAGGCATGCAAATTAGACAAACCGCCAAAACGAACTGAGAGTCGGGAAAGCCTGAAGTCAGCAACCAAAGAGTCTAGACCAGCAAGTGCTGCCCTAAAGGAGAAACCTGGACGCGTTGATATCAAGAAGCAAGAATTAAAGGGCAAACCCAAAGCGACAAATGAGTTTGCTCCTAAAGATAGCAAAGAAAGTGAAGATAAACACAAACCAAAGGATAGTGATGTAAAGCCAAAAGTGGTAAAGACTGAAAAGCCTCTATCAAAGAAAGAACCTTCAAAGGATGATAAGAAAGAAGTCAAAAGGGAGGAAAGGGCCACAGTTGTTACTTCTAAAAAAGAAGAGAATGGAGAAAAGAAGGACCAAACCAAAAAAGAGCCACCTCCAATGAAATCAAAGAAGGAAATAAAGGTAGAACCAAAGAAAGAACTCAAGAAGGAAAGTAAGCTTGAAGAGAAGAAACTGAAAACCCTGAGCAAGGAGGTGAAAAAGGTACCAGGAGGAACTGTTCCTTCATCCTCTGCTCTGGACCAAAAGAAAAATATAGGCAAAAATGGGGCATTAAAGAAGGATGGATCTGCCCCAAAGAAGGAAGCTAATAAAGGGGCTAAATCCAAAAAGGAACAAAGCCAAAAAGCCCCTCCTTCCACACAAGAGGATGCAGATCGCTCCAAGATGTCCACACCAGAGGATATGACGGCAGAGTTTGAAAAGCTGCGAGAGGAGAGTGCGCAGGATGATGCAGGCCCATGTGGAATAAGCAGATGTAATACAACCAATGAAGGGACTGCCACAATAGGAAGGGCATCATCAGAGCTGGGATCATCTAAGAAGTTGGAGCATCGTTGTGAGCTTGATGGAGCAAATGTACGGGAGGCAAATAAAAATTTAGACAGTCCAGAGAAATTCCGCTGCATGGAAACCCTTAGCAATCCTAGCAAGGCTATGGGACCACCCTCTCCTCTGGCTAAGACTCCAAAAAGTGACCGCAGTGTTAACTTTGACCTCACACCCACAGAGTATCTGTTACTCGAGGGAGCCCTGAAGAACAATTTGATAAGAAATGGCCAAGATGATGCATGTGCCAGCTCTGACGAGAAGACTCTTGAATTAGTCTCTCCCCCAGGTTCAAGTCCAAACAGTGCTGGACATACACCTTTTCAGCAGTCTCCTGAGGCAGAACCCCTAGGGTCTGGGGAAGACAGTAGCCTTGGTGGTAAAATATCTAGCCTGGGGTTTGACGACAGCCGACCAAATGGATCCTGTAGAAACTCTGAGTTGGGATGTCCTAAAAACAACGTAGAGAACAATTCCTCCTCCTCTCAGGAGAAGCACTCAAGCTTCCTGTCATTGAGCCCTGTAAAGGACATGATACCTGATGTTTCCCCTACCATTACTACCCCTTCCTTGCCAGCTGAAGTTGGCTCCCCGCACTCTACAGAGGTTGATGAATCTTTATCGGTTTCTTTTGAGCAGGTTCTTCCACCACTTAATGAGTCACCTAAGGAAGATGTGGATGTCAGGCCCTACTCAAATGGGCACTATGACTTGGACTCTAAAACGGGAATGTCCTTGCCTTTGAGGGCGTCTCATAATATGAGGCAACCAGGCGATGGCTCAGAGGGGCGCTTCCCTGGACCACAGGACTTTATCACAGACATTCCTCCCCATGATGTCGATTTGTGTCTGGTGTCCCCCTGTGAATTTCAGCATCCCAAACCACCTGAGAACCAACACATTCCACTTTCTCCCGGGCTGGCTAACCCTGGTTCACGTGATCTTTCCGACGACAGTGACCTCTCCCAGGAGTTGGCGAAGCCACTTGCTCAGTGTTACGCAGTTGACGATCTGCATTCACCCCAGGGCCAAGAGACACCCCCAACATCTGCCAGTGAGTCCCTGCCCACGGCTTCGGAGTCTGATGTGGCTCCAGGCACCGAGGACTGTCCCTCCATTACTGCAGATTGCGGGCTAGACTCCGACGAAGATTCTGGCAGCAATTTCCCACCCCATCAGCCACATGACCATCTCAGATCTCGCACGTCTCAGAGGGGAACTCGTCACTCTTCTCAAGATCCTCCCCCTGCACCCATGAAGGACTTGCCCCCGCTGCCCCCACAGCCTGGTGCCTGCATGGCTGATCCTGAGGCCGAAACACAAGGCAAAAATGGGAAGAATGTAACTACAAAAACCAAGAAGCCCACTGGAGGCATGCAGAGAGTAAGCTCAACAAACATCTCCACACAGAACAGCAAGACAAAGGCTGGCACCTCAGCCCCTGCTAGTGGGACTACAAAATCGAGCTCTAATGTTGACACGAGACCTCCATCACGCAGCACAGTCCCTGCTTCCAAAGTGGGACCCATGAGATCTGCTACAGCCAGTAAGTAGGGAAACAGCTGGGGAAATACCAACCCTATATGGAAAACATAACTTTATTATTCTTAGAGGGAATTATAAAACATTTTTTTTACTTGATTTATTGCAGCATTATATTAATGGCAGCTCTCATTTGTACATAACTCTTTATTCCTCATTTGCAATTCTCTTTTTAAGGTTCAGGGAGCAGTAAGTCAAATGTGGGGGGCAGCACACCTGTTTGTTTGGACCTGGCCTACCTCCCCTCTGGCCGTGCAGCTGCCACTGTTGACGTCGAGTTCTTCCGCCGTTTGCGTTCCTCTTGCTACATCGTCAGCGGGGATGAGCCCCTCAAGGAGAACATTATGAGGCCTATTCTGAATGCACTACTGGAAGGCAAAACGGCCTGGCCTAGTGTACAAGTCAGTCCAGCTTTTAGATATTTAATAAAATTATTTAATATTCTCTTTTTTTTTTCTTGTACAGAACTACCTCGTGTTGATATGCGTAGAGAGGCATATTGACATGCAAATAACTTGTGTGACTTAGAACTGGCATAGTTAAGTATAGCAATAATATAGTAACTTTTTAATTTGTAACTTATGCTCTATTGTTTAGTGAGTATTTTTTGGTTGTTTATAGATTGAAATGGGAGTAGTGAAGTACTACTTTTAATTTCTTGATACCTCTCACCTCAGGTGACTCTTATCCCCACCTTTGACTCCGTGACTATGCATGAGTGGTACCAGGAGACTCATGAGAGGCAGAGGGAGCTGGGCATCACCGTCCTTGGCAGCAACAGCACCGTGGCCATGCAGGAGGAGACCTTTCCTGCCTGCAAAGTGGAGTTCTGATGGGAGGGGAAGGTCTGTGCATTGAAAGCCCCCGCCCCCCGACCCACAGTGGCACAGTCCCTCCCTCTCTCCTTCCCTTTTATTGTGTAGCAGCTGCTCTCCACTCCTTCACAAACCCCCCTGTTCAGTCAGGGTGTGTGATCTGTAACCTGCGATATAGTTTTCTGGGGGGTGGGGTGATGATTATTTGGGGGGAGGAAATTGAATATGTGCAATCATGCTACTCTTTGGTAAGCCTCAAAGTGAACTGGCCAAATTTACGTGCTGTAGACGCTGCTCAGTGGATCCATTGAGCAGGCACATGCAGAGTAACACATTTGCTGGTGTGTGTGTGTGTTCGCGCACACACACACGTGCACATACACATGTGTGTCATCCTCAACGAAAGGCTGACCTGGTTTCTTGTTGATAAGCAGCTCTCGTCTCAGCCGGTGCCTGACCGTGCCTTGCTGGGCTGTAGATCTTAAGGGTGTCATCAGTCACGAGATGTGTGGGACATCTGAAAGTTCCTTCCCATCTTCCACCACCTGAGACTTTGAGAATTTCAGCCATGTCATGTTGTCTCTTATATTAGAAATTAAATTTCATTTCACGCAGTTTAGCTGGTAAAAAAATGAGGGGAAATCTATGAATGTGTCAATGTTTATAGGATGTCAGAGCTTGTATGAGGCTGCCACTGGTGTGTGGGCTGGGCAAAGCCACCTCACTTACTGTTCTGTGGCATTTTGAGGGAGTTGTAGGTTCAAGTCCATGTACAGAGGTCTCTCCTGTGAGGATGTCAGATTTCTGAAACAGCTGCAAACTACAAGGTACCCAACTGGGTCTGGTATGGAGTGGAAATGCTGTGGTTCTGGCCTTTTGTGGAAATGATGAAATAGTGATTACAGATGGCAAGTTTGGCTTATTTGGATGCTAAAATGTTTTTTCTTCCTGATTTGTGTAAATCAACAATTTTATATTCATATCCTGTAACAGCTTTCTTTGTTTACTATAAAGTTGTGCCTACAATTCAAGGATCCTATCAATCTAATACGGTACCCGATTGAGTGTTTAGTGTCCTCGACTGAGATGGACACGTATCAGGAGAAAAGCAAAGGGATGCCTCGTTCTTCTCTGACACGGCCTGATGCATCACTGTAGGATGTAAGCGGCTTGATCGTGAGCCAAGAATCGTAGCCTTTAGCATGTGTTAGCTAGAGAATTGAGAGAGCATGCTGGACCTCCCCATCAGCACTCCTGTCTGCACTAAGATGAGGGTTTTCCTTTTTTTTTTTTAAAAAAAAAAGAAAAAAAAAAACTCACCCACCTTTTTGAATAACTAAAGAGCTCCAGTGTTGTGGGTTTGTCAATCAGCAAACGATGTGGGTTTTTTTTTTTATTTTATTGATGCTTGAAATGGTTACTGTATAAGCATGCTGAACTTTTACATGTGTAGTTTTCATTTCTGCATTTACTTTAGATGAAGACTCCCTTATGAACTCTCACTACCAGGCCTGTCTTGTAGTATTTATTGAGATGGGAATTCATAATCTTACAATGCCTCCGTTTTCCTGGGACCTTTCCTGAATTCTGGGACCTGCCTTGTTGTGAAAATGCATTTAGGGTTTTTTTTTTTTTCTCATTTCCTTTTTAAACGTGAACCTTTTGAACTTGATTGAAATTCAGATATCAGTTTATTTATTTTCTAAATTATTACATTTTTTTGGTCAGGATTAATGCAACACTAATGCCTACCCTTTAAGAAGTGATTCTTTTGGTTTCCTGCTTTTCATTTTTTATTTTTTGCTTAGCAGCAGCATAGAACAAAATCAGCTTTCACCTGTGAGATGCCATGCAATAGTATTGTATGTGATACTGTAACCTATGCCTTTAGCTAAACTGTAACTGAACATAAGTGCAACATTTCAACTATTTTATATTCACAAAGTTTTCCAACTGTAATTCTGTTTACTGCGCAGTAAGCTACCTTGTTGAGTTGGCTGAGGCTGGCAGTCTTCTCGGTTACTGTGGCATGTTTTGAAAGTGGTTCAGAAGAATGAAAATGTGTGGATGCTCTGCCCTCTAATGGCTATAAGACGTAACTGTCCTGGAATATCTGCCAAATGCAAAACCAGTGACTCTAAACCATGGTGTAAGTTTGGATTTTGTCATCTCTCAGTGGTACAAAGGTATCAATATCTGGACTGTTTTTTTTTTTTGCACTGTGTGCTTGGACCACCGTGGCCCAGCCTTGCCACCGAGGCAGCCACGGACAATGGGACTGCTCCCTCGTTTTATTATAGCACAGCTAACCCTGAGGTGGAAGTCCACCAGCGTTTCCAAAAAAACCGAAATGGAAGGAGACTTCAAGGTGATACCAAGAGCCATTTCTCAGTATTTTTCCCAAATACTGTGCTTTACATGTGGAATGTTTTTGGCTTCGGAGCTTAATTCTGCAGATGTTCTTATTGGACGACTGAAACTGCCACAGTTGCCGATTATCCTGAAGGAGTGTTAGCAGTCGTGGATGTATGAAGGCAGATGATGCAGTATTTAAACACTAATGTTGTCTTTCTTTTCAATAAATATGCTTGTTTTATACAATTGTTTCTTTACTCTTCATTTCTCATTGTAAAGAGTTTTGTTGCTCGTCTTTGCCACTGTGCTCTAAGTATGGGGGCGTACTTGTGTTTTTGCTGTTCTCTGAATTTAAGGTCTGTAACCTCATTTAGTATAGCAAGTAACACAATCTAAAGATACATTGATGTGCAAAGTAAACCATATGAGTCACAGTTAGGGCTGGATACCGAACTTCGGTATTTTGTGGTACCCACTGAAATGCTCTAATCCTATCGATTTGAAAAATCATTTTCCTTTCGGTGCCAAGTTCCGATACCGAAATGGTAAATCTAGTAGCATATGTGACCTAATGAGCAGCATACTTGCATGTGTAAAGATCTGAAGTCCCTGGTGATTGCCTAACCTAGCGCTACATGAAGGCGCGGTGTAAGAAATGCCTAAGAAAATCAAAAGCATCACATGAATATCCAGAGAGCGTTGTTGTGTATGTGTTTGTGAGCCACATCATCGCTAGGGGTTTAGGACCTAGCTCAAGGTCTTGAATCACCCTCACCGGCGTGACCCAGTCAGGGATCAATCCCAAGCTTGTGACAAAGTGGTGTGCTACCCCATGGATCCACAACCACCATGATGCTTTTTCTATAATTTCAATGATGTTCATGATGGTTCCTCTTTCCTGTAACTCTGTAATGCCAAGAAGAGTGCCAACAAAACAACCTGCAGCCCAACTCAATGGGTTTGCCGTGGGCCTTCCTCGCTTGCCTTCTACATTCCTCTACCAGTTTGAGGTATTTAGCCTTCTTGCGCTTATGGGCCTCCTATATCTGGTCTTCCCAGAGGACAGTGAGCTCCAACATATCTAACTGTTCAAAGCAATTTGTTATTAAGATCAAATTTGGCCTGTGTGGTGTCCTTGCAATGCGTTCTGGAAACATCAGCTATTTCCCTAGGTCACCCTTCAGCTGCAAGTCATGAGCTGAGGCTAGTAGCCCAGTTGAGGCCCTGAGCTCCACTTTCCGACCTGTTATTGAGAGCTCATGAGGTGCACTCAGCATTAGACCCAGTATCTTCAGAATGGCCTAACCCAAAACTTCGGGCCCCATCTTGCCAAAGCTTGTACTGCTTCAAATGTCTGACCCCAGGAGTGTCTACCCGTAATTGTCCAAATTGCAAACGGGAATAGTGTGACTAAAACGGAGATGGGCGAAACTACTCATGAACTGCGAAGAACCCCAGCGGGTAATAGAGATTATGACAGAACAGTGGCCCAGGCAACATCAGGGTTCCGTCCATGTAAGTATCAGTCACTTGACCGTGGCAATGTAAAAGGCAAAAACCTTTCCAATGCCAACCCGTCAGTCAACCTTGTGCAGTACAGACCTAGCCAGATAGGTCAACCCATTAGGACACAAGTAATAGTCGAAGATACTGTACTGGAGGCAATTATGTATTCAGGTGCCAATATTTCGGTTGTATACTCTTCAAACTTGGTGAACTGCGGTATATCAGAGGACAGACTTAGACTTTGGGATTTCAACCCAGTACAGCTCGCGGTCGCAAAACACTGCATGCCATCTGGCCTGGTCTGGCTCAAGATCTGACTGCTGGGTCAGCTGTTCAGCCACCAACTAGCCGTCATCCCAGACTTGTCCTGCCCTATCTTGTTAGGGACTGACTTTATGATACCAGCTGATATTCACATGCACCCCCTGCCACAGGAAGGGTATGGCTAGGAGTATGTCTGCTCCAGAACTGTCTGATTAAGAACTAAAAGACATAGATTGTCATATTGCATTTCTGAGTCACGACGAACTAAAAGCAAACATTAGCGACAAAGTCAAGGGAGCTGCCCTAACTGAATCATAGAAAGTGGATTCCTTGAGATGTTTAGAGAAGTTTTTTTTTTTTTTTTTTTTTTAAACCTATTTAATGGTAAACTAGGCTGCACTTCCCTGGTTGAGCATGTGGTGGACATGGGCCAGACACAACCCGTGTGCCTACCACCCTATTGCACTTCTGCGGAGAAGAGGAGAATAATTGAGGAACAGGTCTCAAAGATTCTGGCTGATGATATTATTGAGCCAGCTAATGGACTGTGGGCATCCCCTGTTATGGATAAGCCCAGGCTCGAAATCAAGGAGCCTCACTTTTGTGTAGACTATAGAAGGGTGAACAAGACCACAGTTAAGGATTCATACCCACTTCCTAGGGTGGATCAAGAGCTGGACTTTCTTACCAGGGGGAAATACAAATCAACACTAGACTTTGCTCGGGGATACCGGCAGGTGTCAATGGCCCCAGATTCTCGTCCTAAAACTGCTTTTATAGTGCACATATACCAATTTAAGGCGATGCTATTTGGCCTGTCAAATGCTCCAGCAACTTTCCAAAGGCTGATGAACTCGGTACTAGCCGGTCTAACACACAAATGTTGCATGATTTAGATGACATTGTCATGGCCTCGCCTACCTTCCCACAACACCTGGAGGACCTCGACAAAGTTTTTACAAGACTAAAGGATGCTGGGCTGACCCTGAAATTTTCTAAATGCCTTTTCTGCAAACCTTCTCTTAGGTACTTGGGCTACATTATCACACAGGAAGGCCTAACCCCAGACAAAGACCATCAAAGACTTCCCAAGACCCCGTACTAGTAAGCAGGTTAAACAGTTCCTTGGCATGTCTGGCTATTACTGTAGGTTTGTCAAAGGATATGCGGAAATGGCAAAACCACTGATTGCACTAACGAGAGAGGGGGCCCCATTTACTTGGACACAGGATTATCAACGGGCGCTGGATGACCTTAACTCAAAGCTGTGTACAGCCCCAGTTCTCCCGAACTTCAAAAAAACATTTACCATCCATACAGATGCTTGCGATGTTGGCCTGGGAACAGCTTTAATCCAAATCGATGACAGAGGCCATGAAAGAGCAGTAGCATATGCAAGTCGCACATTGTCAGTACATAAATCAGAACGACAAAGACAAGAGGTCATCTTGCTGCATACACCCCAATAAGGATCTCCATCTGTATGTACAAACCTCACTCAGGGGAACCTTGCTGGAATACTTTCATGATCACCCTATGGCTGGCCACTTAGGCATCGCCAAGACAATGGGCTGCCTGCGAAACAGAGTATACTGGCCAGGTATGAGAGGTAATGTCAGACTTGAACTACAGATTATCAAAGGTTTGTGATGGATCAGATGTGGGTGTTCACCACGTGTCCAACCTCATGCCCTTTGTTACTTGGGGAGGAGATACAGACATTTCTCTTCCGGAGGTTACGGAACCTGACCTTGGTGAATTGGGGAGCTCTGCTGCTGAGGAGTCGTCATATGGCTTGGACTTTCTCTTTGGGGCTGAGGATGGGAATAGTCCCCCGGATGATGAAAGGGTACGACCAGTCAGTTGTAACCAATCATAATGTTACAAATAGGTATTATATATATGTAGCATACACACACGTGACCCTACCCATATACATGTATATTTCAATTCCTATATGTATAACATAATAAGGGGACGTAACAGCCCCCACCCCCCCGGGCCCAAGGCTAAGGCAGGGGGAACCAGGCAACCGAGGCCACCCCGCCACTCCTGTGGCATAAGGGCCCATGGCCACGCGTCCCTGAGACAACTACCTACCCAACCCGAGAGGGAGCCCACCAGGGACTGAAGGGGCACCCAACCCCCGTACAGGGAGGCCCGCAGAGGGGGGGTGGGGGGCGAACACCCCAGTCCCGCCCTCAATCCCCCCATCGAGGAATGCGGGTCCAGGGCTGAAGGGCCCCATCAACCGGGACCACCCCCACCCCCCCTTCCCAGCGGATGGCCCCCCACACACCGGAGGGGCCCCAGCAGGTCGCACTGTCGCCCATCACATTTTAGAAGTCTGGCAGTTTCGATCATTTTGTATCCTTCTGACTGGTACTTTACTATTCTGTTTTTTTTTGCTACTCTCTGTAAGATCCTCTTTGGTCCATTTTAATAATATTAATTTGCTTAATAATTCTCCACATTAAAGTATCTTTGCTTTCCTGTTTTTAGCCAAACAGAAAGTAGACCAAATACTAAACATTTTGCTGTTTTAAAACTGTTTATTCTTTAATTAGAGATTGAGCTGGACCCAAAGTATTGGTCGAGAAGATACAAGTGAAATACACATTTGCCTAATAATTCTGCACACACTGTAGTCACAGGGCGGGGCCACATCCCTTCCTGCTGCTCAATGACCACATGAAATACCTGAGAATATGGAATACCTGAGAATATGGAATACCTGAGGTCAGCCAATAGTCTTAACCGGCATCCGGCCCGGTGAGCCCACTTTTCCACAAGGTTCGACTTAAAGGTGGCCCTACATCCCCAGAACAAAGAACCTGAAGGCCGACACCTTGTCCCGCCAGATTGACCCCCAGCGGTGTGTGATGATCCTGTCCCAATTCTCCCGCAGTCCTACTTCCTGAGTTCAGTGACCTGAGTCCTGGTCCAATGTCCTCCAGGCAAGCTCTTTGTCCTCTCTGCCCGCCGTTCTGCTGCTTTGCAGTGGGTCCACACATCCCATAGCTCCGGCCACCCAGGGGTCTCTAGCACCACTCGCTCGTCATCACTGGTGGTCCAATTGGAGGCACAGAGTGGAGGAGTTTCTGTTGTCCTGAACGATCTGTGCCCAACACAAGATCAGCAGCCATAAATCCACTGGCCTACTCCAGGCAAAAAAATAAATTTAAAGACATCTATTTTTATATTTGTTCATGCCTAAAAAGAAATAAATTACTGTAATCTTCTGAGTGTGAGTGATTGTGAGTGTATCAAATTGTGAATCTTGAATCATCTATGGAACCAAACTGTGAGTAGATTGTATCGTTATGCCCCTACTTTTGAGCAGATCTGCAACATTTGCAACTACTCCCACTTTTGAGCAGATCTGCAACTACTCCCACAAGCTGGAGCTGGAGCAGAACTGTGACATCCTACTGCTGAGAGCCATTCATGAAATGCTACACTGTGCTGAGAGCCATTCATGAAATGCTACACTGTGCTGAGAGCTATTTCGATGAGGTATCCTGCCAAAATGAGCAACAGAGGCTGGTGGGGGACATTATGCAAATAAATCTCCCTAGAGACAAGAATAGAATAATTAACACTTAGTATTTGTCATGGATACTAACACCAGTTTATTTTTAGAAGCTTAGACAACCCATAAGACATGCAGGTCAAGCATCCATTTTACAAAACCACTTGTCCTAATTGGAGTCGATGGGCACAAGGCAGGGAACAATCTAGTATGGGGTGCCAACCATATTACAGGGTATACGTACACATATGGGCAATTTGGTAAGCGTCTCAGCATATTCTTGGACTGTGGGGGTTAACTGGAGTACCTGGAGGAAGCCACCATGACAACACAATGTGAACATGCAAACTCCATACACATGGCACCATGGAGGAGACTTGAACCCACCTCCAAGAGGTGTGAGGTAACGGCGCTAACCACTGCACTGACATACCACCCCTGCAGACCAACCGCAAAAAAACAGAAAACATGTTTGCAGTGAGAATGACCTTGACTCCAAGGCAGACACATCATGTGGTGCTCAGTAAAGCTGTAATTAATATAACATGCCTGACTCTGAGTCTCAATCAATCATACTCCTTAATTATGCAACATCGAATCACTGTTACTGAACACCAGACCAAATGAAAACACCTGTAAGGGGAATCTGCATAGGACTATGTTTAATTTACTGTAGATCAGTATTATTTAAGATGATGTCAGGCCACACTGTTATTCCTATACCGTCTTTCTCTATGTCTCTGCACTTTCTGTCTTACTTCCCACAGGTCGCATCAATTTTCTGCCAAAGTATGAGTGCAGAACATAACAGGAACTGGAACCCATGCTGCAAAATCAATCACAACATTTTAGTCCACAGTTCTTGGAAAGGAACATTTACAGTACTTTGGTATCACAAGATGAGTAATTGATAATAAGCACAATTTCGTCTTCCACTTCCAAACTACACTATATTGCCAAAAGTATTGGGACACCCCTCCAAATCATTAAATGCAAGTGTCCCAATCACTTCCATAGCAACAGGTATATAAAATCAAGCACCGAGACATGCAGACTGCTTCTACAAACATTTGGAAAATAATAGGTGGCTCTCAGGCGCTCGAACAGTGATAGGATGCCACCTGTGCAATAAGTCCATTGGTGAAATTTCCTCGCTACTAAATATTCTACGGTCAACTGTTAGTGGCATTATAACAAAGTGCAAGCAATAGGGAACAACAGCAACTCAACCCCGAAGTGGTAGCTGACGTAAAATCACAGAGTGGGGACAGCGCATGCTGAGGTTCACAGTGTGCAGAAATCGCCAACTGTCTGCAGAGTCTATAGCTACAGACCTCCAAACTTTGTGTGGCCTTCAGATTAGGTCAAGAACAGTGTGTAGAGAACTTCATGGAATGGGTTTCCATGGCCGAGCAGCTGCTTCCAATTCTTACATCACCAAGCGCATTGCAAAGCGTTGGATGCAGTGGTGTAAAGTGTAAAACTTTGGTGGAGGGGGGATTATGGTGTGGGGTTGTTTTTCAGGGGTTGGGCTTGGCCCCTTAGTTCCAGTGAAAGGAACTGATAGTGCTGCAGCATTCAAAGCCATTTTGGACAGTTTCATGTTCCCAACTTTGTGTGAACAGTTTGGGGATGGTCCTTTCCTATTCCACCATGACTGCACACCAGTGCACAATGCAAGGTGCATAAGGACATGGATGAGCGAGTCTGGTGTGGAGGAACTTGACTGACCTGCACAGAGCCCTGACCTCAACCCGATAGAACATCTTTGGGATGAATTCGAGTGGAGACAATGAGCCAGGCCTTCTTGTCCAACATCAGTGCCCGACCTCACAAATGCTCTCCTGGAAGAATGGTCAAAAATTCCCATAAACACACCCCTAAACCTTGTGGACAGCCTTCCCAGAAGAGTTAAAGCTGTTATAGCTGCAAACGGTGGACTAGCTCCATATTAAAGCCTATGTATTAAGAATGGGATGTCATTAAAGTTCATGTGTGTGCAAAGGCAGGTGTCCCAATACTTTTAGCAATATGGTGTATATGCCCCAAGCACCAGGGCTGGGCTGGGCTGGGATTACACATTGGTCCTAGATGTTAGGGGTCCCTTTCACCCACCAGGAAGATACCTGATATGCCATCTGGCCAGTCCAGCCCTGCAGTGCTCTATGCGCCTCAACCAACTTAGGTAGATAGGCTTACTTCCTATAGACATCTACCTTTATTTAGGAGAGCTTCATGACCTTAATAACCAACCAATGACCCATTCCTTTGCTGTAAGGTGCCCAAATTTTCTAGTTTTCTTATGTATTTTCAAGTTTTAAGACACAATATTTTCTTGCATTGCTTTTTGATCATTCAAGGTAACTTTTCTGGAGCTGTGATAGTTAACATATAAAAAAGTGTAGCCCTGTGACAATATTATGTGTTTTTATTTGAAGTATTTGAAACAATTGCAACAAGTTTTATTTTTAAAAAAATGCCCTTTCATTGCTTTAGAATAAGAATTGTGTTTCCACAATTCTTGTGTTCAATCTGTATTATGTCCCAAAGGCAGTGGATAAAAAGGTCCTGATTTTGAGGATTAAATAATATCTTCTATATTAACTATTTAGCGTAAAGTATATGTAACTTTAATAAATTTAGGTCGGAATTATGTTTAATTTAATGGCGCTATTTGTCGCTATGTGCCACAAAAAATGTCCTAAAATAATGGAGCAGCATATTCCTGCAGTTTTACTGCAAATTCTAGGACTATATTTTTACACGACAGCGCCACCTAGCATATCGGATGCCCAAGGACCGCATACATACTATTAGCATATGGCAACAGGATAAAATAGACGGCAAACATTCTAATTACAATATAATTATTATATTGTTTTTTATATTTAATATATTTATGCAGTATATTATAATCAGACATTGGATTGTGGTTGTGGCTCAATTGACTGTGCCTCTAATCGGAAGGCCGCTGGTTTAAGCCCGGCCTCATCACGTTCGCAGGTCCTTAGTAAAGCCCATACCCCCCAGGTCCCTGGGCGCTGCTATGGTAGTCTGTCCTTTGCGGCCAAGTCTGCTCTCACCTATAGAGAGAAAGTTGGAGGAGGTATAAATCAAATTTCCTCACAGGAAGCAATAAATTATATCCTTGTATTGTAGTTTTTATTTTTTATAATTTATTATAATATTCAGAATGTAAGTGTACGATCCTCCATTACTCTATTACAATTTTTTGCACTATTGGACAAACCTATCCGGCCGGCCCTAGGTGGTGCTGTTGTATAAAACTGAGGTCCTGAAGCTGCAGCTTCATTATATAAAATAAGGTTCCGGTCTTCAGTTTCTGGCAAAGGTACCAGTGAAGAACCCATATGGTAACAGCTTTTACATCATAACTCTTATAATAACAATAACTTAAAAAATCAAAATAGACAGAAACAAGCAACACATTTGCAGCATACTGACAATAAGATTGATTATCTCTTCAGAAAAAAAAAGACGATTCTGAGGTGTGGATAGGTGATGTCGTGATATAATGGCGAGAGCCAGGCCTTTGATTCAACAGCTTATGCGATGTAGGAAAGATTGATTTTCCGATTTAACCAAAAGAACAAGGCTGAGAATAGTTTTAAGTTAAACCACGACAAACTGTTGTGTTACACATAATGCGTAAAGGTAAAACTGTTAGCTAATTAGGCCAAATTACCTGTTAATTAGAAGGTTACCTAAAATGTTGGTTGATTAATAAAGCTGAACTGCAAAGGATTAGATGTAACTTAATTTCTTATAGTGTGCGCTAGGGGGGTATAATAAGTCAAGTTGAACTGAGTATTGACCTTTTAATGTGGTTATGCCTGAATTCACTTCGCTTTAATTTTTCTTTATGAATGTTGAGTTTTGAGTAGAACATGTGGGATTACTGAAAGATGCTACAGATATCGGATAATGAAGTTTAAATAAAGACTTATTAGACAATCACAAATAGATACAAAAAAACTATTCCATACAATCTATACCCAGTCAAATTAGACAAGATGACAAACTACGATGAACTAAATTTAGACGATTTTAGTGGATTAAAGGTGTGATGAGCCTCGTTCATATGTGATAGAGTCTGAAGGAAAGGAATATAGATGCAACAGTCACCACATTCTGCCCGGGATGGAGCCTCAGCCTTCAGAGACCATTGTGCACACCAGATGAAGACTACATTGACTACATGTGTTGAGAGATGAGTCCGACTTGAGGCTGATTAGGGTCTGCTTTCATATGGGTATCGCTATAGATAGGGATGGATTCACACGACCCCTACAATGATCAAAATAACCAATACAAAGCAAGTTAAACCTGCATGCCCCTGTAAACCCCACCTGCTGTGGGTTGTGAATCTTAAATGACAATAAGCAGGCAGTATTGGCTTGTCCTTTGGGAGCCGTCAACACAACAGAGAATTAGGAGCTAATTAATATTCGCTGGACAAATATTATATGGACTATATGAATACGTTTAATTGAAATAATACACACTATAACCCAGAAAGCAAGATACATTCCATTTAATTAGTATATATATTTTTTATTGTACTGTTTGAATTAAAGTTTGGCAGAAGTTTGCTTATTTTACAAATAAAAACAAATATGACGCCTGTTCTTAGTATAATGTTAAGTTCACATTTTGCTTTTTAAAAAAAAATAGTGTTATTAAACAGAATGTGCTAACAGAAGCTAGTGTCCGTTAGGTACATGCTG
Organism: Cyphomyrus plagiostoma; assembly: GCA_019775915.2. NCBI lineage: Eukaryota > Metazoa > Chordata > Actinopteri > Osteoglossiformes > Mormyridae > Cyphomyrus > Cyphomyrus plagiostoma. Next base: position 22,157,506 of record JABFEA020000036.1, read on the forward strand.
GGTGAAACAAAATCTGACTAAATTAAGCAGATCAAAAAAAAAAAACGTACACTGGAAATCCCCCGATTTAAAAGGTTCATACTGGGCTGCAAAAATAAGTGCAGAATGAAACCCTGAACCCAACCCAGAGGCAGTGTTTTTACTCAGAACACATTTGCAAGATGCTTCATGAGTTTATAGCACGTTTTCTGCCAGGTGTCCTTAACTACCATACTCAGAACATTCGTGAGCGGCTGGCAACATACAAACCTTAGAAGTCTTGTTTGCAACCACTTAACACCATTATCAAGAACATCAAAAAACGAAGTGGACTGCAACCCCGAAACACAAAAACACAATGGCTGTGACGTCATAAACATGACAACAGCTACTGTCCAAACATTTCAACCCAGACACTGTGAAGTGCCACTCAAACGTCCACCCCGCTCGTGTTGTGCCCCGTGGGTCACGGATTATGGGATGTCCAGGACACTGTGGCGCTTTCTTTCAATCTGAAGGACTTTCAGCATCTCTGTTGGTGGAAAAACAGCGCAGGAAAGCAGCTGAAAACATAAACAAAACCACAAGGAACTGGAATGTTGCAGTGTTGGCTTTTTTGACAAGACGGGGGTTTTCACACAATATACAGTACAATTATGATGGCATTCAAATTCAAAGTAGTAAAAGTAACAAAGTACTATTCCTTTTTATTTAACTATACAAGGTTAAAAATGATTAGGAGTTAGATGCACATAATTATATGACATCACAAAGTTCCTTCAAATTTTAAATGTGGAAACCAAAAAAATATTTGAATGCAGTATCATCCCCTTTCTGCACAGGCCTCAAGCGAGGTCATCTCTCATATGTATAGAAATCCATTTGCATTGATTAGCAGGGAATGCAGACAACAGAATGTGCCAACCGAAAAATGGATGTCCATCAGCGATTTCACTCCCTCCTGTCCACATAAAGTAGCTCTATATAAACAAACCTTTGAACATAATGCTCCTCGTTGGCTTGCAGTGAAGATGAAATGTTTATATAATTTTGTTAATCAATTAACTTAATCCTATTTGTTTGTGCTAATGCAGGTTTCACCCAGGTGCTTGAAGAAATCTAGGAGGGAGATTCAAAACTGCAATTTTGATAGAAAACCAGTAGGTTTGCCCTTTCACACCAAGACCGGTGCCCTTGCCGAGCCTAAATTGTGGGCGTTGCATTCACACCAAAAATAACAGCAGTGTGGGGCCAATATATTCTGGCCGGAGTTCATTTTTCCGGCCCCGAAAGACGGCTTGGCCAGAGTTAGGAGCGCATGACGTCAGGTGGCCGGATTAGAGTAGTCAGAGCGGAAAGCAAAAGTTTATAAAGCAAAGTAGAGTGAATTAGAGAAAGTAGAGGCTATCAGAATAATGTGAACAAATGTTTTTAAAAAGAAAAAATACAGTAAGTCAAAAAGAGTTAAATAAATACAGTGCTGGCTGTATAAAAAAACAAATATGTCCGTAATTTCGGTGAATTTTACCTACCGTGTCTTGTTTAAGGTGACGGGAATGCAGATGGACAAGAGCATCGCTTATATTTATTCCACATGAAAGATTTACATATTGCTTGATTATTTGTATATATGTAAAATAAAAGTTTACCAAAATGTTTTGTTTTCTTCACTCTCCCTTTTAAAGAAGTCCACTAATGTATATTGCGCAGTAGTTCCTTCAGGGTCCTGTACTTTTTTAATGTACATTTGTGCTGATTTGCAAAGAAATTACTATGCATTTTAACCTTTATATGCCAACTCATACTTCATTTGCGGTCTAAAGGCTAAAATGCATGATAATTTCTTGTCATAGCAGTTAAAATGCACATAAGCAGTGTTCGACTGCTGAAGTGGAGGAATTAATTGTTAGCAGATGTGCTCAAAGGACACTCAGACATTTTGAATGAACTGTGTTGGGGACAATAACAAGTAAAGCAAAGAATAATGCAAGCACATGCAGTAAATTCAAAAAAGACTTGCGTTCTTTGCACCCTGCACGGTCCTCCATTTTTGTTTTCATTCCACCCTTTCGGCACCAAGTGCCGTGTGAATGTAAGATGGCTTTTGTTGGGGTTGATGTGAGCTCCTGCCCAGCTCTGGCCGAATACTGACACCGGTTCTGGTTCTGGTTCTGGCCAGGGCTTGGGGTGAAAGGGGTATGTGGCTGAGGTGTTACATTACATGGACGTCATAAGCCTTATGGATCTTATCTGATTAGGCTGGCAATGGTAAACACACACTGAACATGGGACTTCGGCAAGAATGTGGAACTTTGCCAAGCAAAACTGAACCAAACCAGGTTCTTGGTGAATGATTTTTACCGCAACTTGGAAAACATCCTCAAGCATTTATCAGGTCCACCTGATGGATGTTAAACCATCATATCTACCCTCTAAAATGCCAGAGTTTCTCTCTAAATTCTTGAACCATTTCTTATGTGGTACGACTGCCCCCGCCCCTCACTGCTGGTCTGTCATCCAAGCTCTCCATCTGGGGGTGAAGAGCTATTTACGTGTCCACATCCCAAGGTCTCGCTCCCTGAAAGGGAATACTGCATTCCCACCCTGTGCTCTTCTTTTCCCCTGTTTCTTTCCTGTGACTCCACTCCTCCACTGTCCCACCCTGTGCTCTCCGCCTCCTCCCTTGTGCTCACACAGGCTTACAGCCCCTCCTTGGGAGAGGAGGGCAGCTGGCTGCCTGTGGACGTTTTTAGGGAACCGAGGGTCTTGCTGAACCAGGAGTTTTTGGCGGCCTGAATCTCGTTCATCAACACTCCTCTCTGGTGTTCCAGCTCCTGCCAGATCAAAACACACAAGTGAGTAAACAGAGGTAACATCCTGTGTATGTAACCCGGTGACAGTTCCTGACAGTTTAACTCATTGCGTTTTAATAAAGGCCTGCACCTCAACTGTTAAATGAACGCCACCCCCATTTCTCCTTGGGGTTCCTCTGGAAGGACCACCATCTTAAAAACACGCTCAGGTTATGTGACCTAGTGAATCTAAAATGCCCTCACTCATTTATTTTTTAATTCCAAAAGTGTGGCTGGCATTAATTTATCGGACCCTGCCCTACGTCTTCAACAAAGCTCTTGTATTAAGCTGAGTCCGATCGTTTTTAAGCAATGTTTTAAAATACCTCCACGAAATAAAAATATATTCGGGGCCAATTAAAGGTGGGAGGGTTATGGAGTGACAGGGTGCGGGATCATGACACACTGCCAACTGGTTTAACCCTGCAGGAAGCATCAACGTGACCAATACAAAGCAAGGTAAGCCTGCTGGTGACTAACACTGCACTTGGGGTTACTAATCTTAATTTCTCCATCCAGAAGTTCTCAAAGAATATCGTGGAAGTGAAATATTGGTGATACATACAGATGCAGAAGACATCCGTGCATTTACCATCAGACCGAAATGAGAAGCTGAACAGCCCACAAGCTCTTCTCCAATGAACTCAACTCTGGTAACAGGCCTCTTGATTTTAATGAGTGCAGAATTTCATTTAAACAAGCTGCTCTTTGTGCATCTACTCATGTGACAGGTTCTGTGCTCATCTGACAGAGTAATAAGATTAATCTGCAAGGAACCAACTAGCCGTGCAATGCAGATAAAATCAGCTATGAAAAATTATTTATAGTGCGCTCTGAGCTCTTTCTAAGTGTTTTTTTTTTTGTTTGATTTTTAAAATTAGTCCGGTAAAAAGCTTTCTGGTGATATGTAAAATAAAGGTCACGTCTGTCAGTATTAATACTGACGCCATGTGACCAGCAGAGAAACATTTCTACTTTTAGAACTTCATAACAAACGTGTGAAAACATCCTCAGCCTGTGTTCCTGACTTCAGAGGGTAAACATGCAGACCGAAGAGCGTTTCCGAGTCTGGTGGTGCAGCTCGCTTCCTGCCTGCCGAATGCAGCAGCCTTGCACACCTTTGCAGGAGAATGTGTGTGTGCGTGTCCCATGTGGGCGAGGGGTACACCACTGGGCTCCCAGGGCAAGCGGGCGCGTTCATAGATGCTGACAGGCTGCTGGGGAGCGGGGGGCCCAGGACTCACCTGGATCCGGCACTTGGCCTCCACCAGCTGTAGCTTGGTCTGAGCCAGTTCCAACTCCATCTCTCTCAGCTGGGCCTTCAGCGAGTCCTTCTCCTCGTCCAGGTCCGAGTCCCGGTTGTCCTTGCTCACCGCCGGCACCTGCAGTGGCCCCTCCTTGCCGAAGACCTCCCGGCACCGTTCGCACGCCATCACTTTGCTCTGTGGTTGCAGATTGTGCCGCACGGTTATGCACGGCGGCGTGCGAGTGCAGCAGCACAAAATGCGGGTGGCTGCGCCCGAGCCGAGCCAAGCACTCACCTTGACGATGTCCAGCTCCTCTTTGGTCACGGCCTGCTGCTTCTCAAGCCTGGTGCTCAGCTGGGAGCAGATCTAGAAACCAGATATCCGAAGACGGCGTTACCATAGTGTGGGGATCCCCAGTATGCAGCCTGTAACAGTCAAATGTTTCGCTTGTGCAAAATGTGCACCACTGCTTTTCAACTAAGCCAACGGGGCCCTGTCTCAGGGGAAAATGGAACAATCCATTCGATCCCCACCCAGCAAATCTGATCCACAGCATCCCCAGCACATTTTTTCAACGTGAACTGGCATAACGGAATGACATCGGGGGCAGGAGCCCTTGGCTTTGTGTTTGGCCCTCGGGGAAAAATAATTGGGCTCAGTGGGCTAAGCCTCTTTGCCTGTGATCGGAAGGTCGTCGGTTCAAGCCCAGTCTCGGCATGTCTGTGGGCCCTTGAAAAACCCTTTAACCCCCAGCTCCTTGGGCACCACTACGGGTGGCTGCCCTTCGCTGCTGAACTTGCTCTCATCTATAGAGAGAAACATGTGGGCGGCAAAAAGAATTATCCCACTGGGATCAATGAAGCATAATAATTTCATTTCCAGGCAGCATTAAATGGGAGGTCAAGAAGTAAAACACCTGAGGTTGTATATGGCATTAAATAATTCAGTGCATTGGTTAAAGATTATTACAGGTGATTAAACACTTGTGCTGGTTGGCTGACTGTCCTGTACGTGACTAGCATTAGTGCATGCGGGTGACAGCCATGTCACATGCTGGACACCCTGCCTCACCTGCTTGTACTCTGCGATGATGGCCGTCGTCTTCTTAATCTCGGACTCAGCCTTCTCCAGCTCCCTTCTGAACACCTCTTTCAGCTGGTGGAAGGGATTATACAGAGTCAGATGGGGGGATGCCCACAAAGGTCCCATAATGCAACAGTCAGCACATTAGGCACCCAAGGGAAAAGTGTCCCATCGTCAGGTGAAAGCCTCTTTCCTGTCCTAACAGCTTCTGCATATTCCTGATTTCTCGTAAGCAGAGGGCAGAATCACCCTGCATGTGAGGCGTACTATGATACTATGGAGGCGATGAAAAGACCGCAGAATTGTATTCTGGGTACTGCAACTGGAATATGATGCAAAAAATATATTTTATCAGTCCAGTCTATCCAGTGTGTGTGTGTCTGGAGGCTACTCCAGAAAACACAGGGCAGATGATGGAGGAGAACTCAGACATGATGCTAGTCCTTCAAAGGGAAGGAAATCACACACAAAGTCGTGCTTGTGTGTAATTCTTAGTAACATCATAATCATGATCATACAAGTCCATGCAAATACGGGGTCAGTATGTCAGCTCCACACTCAAAGTCGGGGATTCGAACCCCCAAGCCACCACACCACAAAGTTTAAATTTCAGCAATTTAAGTGTACTTTGCTACACCAATAATCATGCACGGCGCCCCCTAGGGGCATGATGTGTACAGCGCCAAAGCACCTGTGCCGTCTCTTCCTCATGCTTCGTCTTCTGCTCCTCAGTCTCCACCAGGCGCTGCTTTGTGTTCAGTAGCTCCTTGTTCAGGACGTCGGCCTTGTCCTCCGCCTGTGAAGCACATCGCAGTCGTTACGGCAATGGAGGAATCAGGTCGTGCCAATGCGAAGTGCCCACCGTAGCCCGTTTGATGGCAGCGGGTGGGGGGCGTGCTCACCTGGTCCAGGTCGTTCCTCAGTGCTATCTTGCTGGTGACGAGCTCGTGGGCCAGGTCGTCGTTCTCCTGCTCCAAACGCATACTGGCCTCCTGTAGCCTTCGGTTCTCCCTCTGTCAACAGAAGCAATAAAAGTAGAGCTTGAGAAAAGAGATAAAGACAGGAGACGCGGAGAAGTGTTCGCTCGCTAACGGAAGCGTTAAGGATGGTGATACTGGCCACAGTTGTTTGCTAGCTGAAGACTGACAGAGCGGCTGAGAGCGACACGCGAGTGAGGCTGGGGTAGGAAGAGAGAGACATTCACACATGCAGACTGTGGCCACCGTCACTCAGGAAAATGCTGCAGACACTGACTGACAACCGAGCACATCAGCCTCGACAAAAACAGCCCACGCTTGTCAAAATTTTTCTGGAATATTTTTCAGTCTCTCCCTAGTTGCTTTCATACATGCACACAACCACATACACACTTCAGTTTGTTCAATGGCATCCACCTGCTGAAAATAACAATTGATATACAGTGGTACCTCAGTTCTCGAACTTAATCCATTCCGGACTCCAGATCGAATCCTAAAATTTTTCCCATAAGAAATAATGGAAAACCAATTCATTGGTTCCTGGCCCCCCAAAAATGATACCTAAATATGTTTTTTTAAGCATTTGAACACAAAATGAACAGGATAAAACAAGAAGAGCATTTTTTCTTAATAGCTTCCAAAACGATAAAGATCTTATCCCAACTTAACCCCTGTCCTGCCCCGATCATCCGCTCTTTCCGTGTGCCACGCCCCCTCGTTAACCTTGTGTAGGATCCCCATGTGATCGGCTGTTTCTGGTTATTGTCATTAGTCCTCTGTATTAAGTCCATGTTTCAGTTTGTTTCCCCAGTCAGGTCATTGGGTGCATTCCACTTGCTTACAGTGCTGTCTTAAAGCGACGCATTCTGATCCTGACACAATGCATTACGGTTAGATGCATTGCGACCTCTCACCCGGCTGCACAAACTGGAACCGCCTCCGTGACGACACACATTTGCCCTTATTGGCTGAAGAGTTTAGTTACACGCATGACGTTTGTATCCCAGGCAGTTCCAATGCGTAATCTGCTATTTCTCCCGAATATCACCTAAAGCAGTGAAAACTGGTTTTCAGTTAATTTACCAGGTAAAATAAAGTTTAAATAAATTACATAAATGCTCTAATTGTACAAGTAAGTTAGTGGTTTATTTATTTTTAATTACTGTAATGTTGCGCTGCTTTATTTGGTTAATCGTCCGGTCTGTGAAGAAGGCATTCAAGTTGCAACAGTTGCACTGTAGTATGACTCATTTCCTGGCGCGTATAATTTATACTAGATCAGTGTTCATGGTTCGGCTTCTGATATTCAGATCGAATTCTAGGTCAAACTGGTTTGTTCGACTTTCAAGAAATTCGAGTTCTAGTGAGTTCGAGAACCGAGGTGCCACTGAATTTCCTTACATTTAATTTTCTATCCATTAGTAAGTCTTTTGAGTTATCTAAGGAGTTGCAAAAACGTTTGTATCTGGTGCAAAATTAATGCAACACTGTCGTCATGACAACTCCAGATGGGATATTTTTAGCCTTAGAAAGCTTTTGGAATGCAGTTAGCATCAGACTGCCCAAATAAAACCCAAATCTGAATCTCACTTTCCACCCATGACTGACTGGCACACCTGAGGTCAAAGGGCACCTGCAGGTAATTTTATCTCCACACCCGTTATGGGTGAACAAAAGAATAACAGATTCTTATCCACAAACAAAAAGAGAGATTATAGGACGCAAGAGATTACAAGAGAACAAAGCCATCACTTCAAATAGGGAGGGGGGCTCATTATGCTGAGCCCCTGTGGACTGGTCCCCCCCCAGCCCAGCCTCCTGGACGCTTCCTTCAACAAGCACGGCTTGTCTTAAAGCCCCCATTGTTACAAACTCAGATAGGAAGCACTGGTCATGCGATCCCATGATATTCTGCATCCTCACATGAGGACTGATAGCCATCGAATTACAGAAAAATTCAGTTAATCTATCACTTCAGACTGGTTAGGCTCTTCTGACAGTACTCTACCATGATGAATATTAGTAATTATAGTAATTAAACACTTGATGCTTCCCACCCCTTCTAATACTTAGAAAAATCCCCATTAAAGCTTAATTAAATTCACAGCCAATTTTCCTGCTCACAAAAATCTAGTCACCATTTTCCTACTGCTAACATTGTATAGCGATAGCCACAGTGAACATTACGTCCTGTTATTAATAATGTTGTCACTGATAATGTTATCAATACAGGGTATCAGGTAGCGGACAGGTCAATATCTTGGTGATGAAGAGTATATTTATCAGAGCAGTGAGACGGGTTTGTAGGGAACTCTCACGGCAAAGCGAGCATTGCAGGGCACCGTCTGCCGGATGGACCAGGACAGAAGCAGAAGCGAGGAGAAGGGGGGTGCAGAGCAGACTGCGGGGAGCGACACGCAGCTTGTCGGATTCGGGCTGTGGGCTTACCTGGACGCTCACGGCTGCCTAAGTGATCACGGGCCGTAACGCGGTTTCTGACAATGCCCTCAACCAACAAGGGACAGGGGGAGAGGCCAGCTGCTTCATTGGCTGAGCTTGCAGCCAAGTCCCTCCCACCAGACTGCTGCGAAGCCCATCCCCGACACCTCCCTGATCCACCACCAGGGGGCGCACTAGCGTGCTCCTCAGTCCTCTCTGGTAACACACGTTCTTTTACCCTGTCAGAAACCCTTCTGAACCTCCCTAAATTCTAACATTACAACAACTGGCCATTATTTAAAAGTATCCTTTATTTTACGTTTGTGAAAAGTATAAAACAGCCTCAGTATGAAACACACAACTTAAAAACTTAAAATCAGTCATTGTTCAAAAATAAGTTCAGACTGAACAAAACAAGTCTTTCCAAACACTTTTTAGACCTGTAAGTCTGACGCAATTATAAAGTGCAAAAAACTAGCCAAAATAAAAATATATTCTTATTTACTTGAACATAAGAGGTGTGTTACAGGCAACAATGTTCACTCAAATCAGCTTAACAAACACAACTGTCAGTTTTTTGCAGAAGTGGATAGTTCAGGTCCAGAAATTAAAAATTCAGACCAAGATTTTGCTTCACCCAACAAGCTGAGTGGCCTTCATCAGCTGTGTGAGAGCACTCTGCGACTGTAATTCTTTACTCAAACGACTGATTGAAATAAAATCTTGGTCTGAATTTTTACTTTCTGGACCTGAACTATCCACCTCTGGTTTTTTGTAATTGAGGAGAAATACAAGTCTACTTTTTTGTCTGAACTTAACAAATTCTTAGATTTGTCATTTGATCTTAGCAGCAAATCTTATATTACAGATGCAAAAGCCAGAAACCGGGCCCTACTAAAAAGCTTATTTGTGCAGCTGCCCAGCTTTCAAAACCGCGACGGCGAAAGCACACAGATCTCATTCTTGGTCGTCTGTGCGCCCCGAAGTCTTTCATGTGTCACCGAAGCACCTCTACACATGGGTGAACTGAAACAGGATGAGAAAGGGAGACAGGAAATGGGTGCGGTGGATTGGTGTGACCACCTTGTGGGGGGGGGGTAATCGCGTGGCAGGTGGACGAGAAAATTTGGACCTAGCCGGTCCCATTATATTAGTTACATCTTGTTCATGTTTGGCGGGTCAGATATGCCTCTGATCATTAGGATGCCTACCTGATACCTGTCGATGGGGTCTTCCTGCTGCAGCTGAGTCTCCCGCAAGGACTGGTACTCCTTCTCAAACTTCTTCAGTTTCTTTGTGGGCACCTGTAGAGGGCAAAAGCGTTGTGAGAAAAAAGCCAGTGCTTCAGTAGGAGTGGGCTGGACGTGAGCTTGGCGGGTGTGGAATTGCAGGAGCTATTTCAGCCACCAGGTGGCGATGTGAGGAACAAACACACTACGACTCACCGTTGCCCTGGGTAAGCAGCTGAGGCCATATTAAAAACCAGTTTTAAATCTACTTCCCAGGACTGCTTGCCTTAGGAAACTTTCACTTTGTTCCTGACCACCTGGTTTACACTGTGCATGTCAGCGGTGACCGAACAATTTAAATAACAAACCAAGGCAGCAAATATCAGATGTCTTAAAACCAACAATCTGTTCCATTCCAGTCCCTGACTCTTCAATAAACTAAACAGCTGCAGGCACAAGTATCACAATAGAGAAGATTATAGGTGGTTCTTTTCAATCATATATATCTGTGAGATAAACACATCTTCCTGTGCACTGGAATAAAATCACTTTAGCTGCCTTTTGTACGTGCTGCCATACACACACTCTCTCTGCCACTCGACCTAAATTGCACCAAAAGTTCACCTGTGTAGTAAGAAGCTACCTGTACCTCCATAAGATCAGCCTCTTAGGTGATCTAAGGAGCCGAGTAAAACATGTATACTTAGCCACATGAAAAAATTGACATAAAAATACACAAAACAGAGCTCCACGTCATATGCAGACATGAGGTCTCAGCCCGCCTTGTTGCCATGGTAGCAGCAGGATTGTTTTTCTTGCGGCTAAGATACAGTTTACAGGTCTGTCTCAGGAGGGTGAAGCTTTGCCACCAGAGGTGATCACAAAGGGCCCATCACTTAGGGCTCTACACATGGTAGGAAGTGGAGACGGCTTTTTATATCCACTTAAAAGTAACGTAACTGCTTAGTGGCCATCTTAGGTGTGTAGGAGGCATAACAGTACAGTGCATTAAGCTGAGTGACACATCCATTCAATCGCGAGCAAATGACAAAGTAAGAACGAGAGCTGGAGAGTGGAGCAGCAGGGAAACTGCACCGAGGGAACGATCTGGAAAAATCGATACGTTTGAAACACGTGTGTCACGCACGATGGACAGAAGTAGGGCACCACATTCACCATGTAAGCATGAGGGAGGGAGATTTCACAATGTAACGGAGGCAGCGAGCTTAGATATCTGGGTACGTCACTGGGGCCCGAGAGTGACGACACCGACCTCCGCTCTGTCTGTGTGAGAGATAAACAGCACAGTGACTGTGTTTTGGTACCTAGTCGTAGAAGCCATCGAACATGTCACGATAAAACTGAGAGCCATGCTAATCATGTGTTCTGCGTTTATCATACAGCTTCGACCTTTTCTGTGGCAGAGTGGGTTTTTGCGTATGTGGTTCACAGCAAACCCCTCCGTGGTCACGTCAACCCAACAGTCCACCTCTTCCTCGGCCTTTTGCGTACGGGACTCTTAACCGTCGTCAAACCACTCACTGGGTACACCCTGTTTCCATAAGGTACTAACTGTCACACCATGTTCAAAGCGATGAGAAATAAGGATCAGCCTTTCATACCCAGAATGCACCTTGCTCTGGTGTACAAATTCTTGCTGCTTTTATTGTGTGTTTCAGACCTGTTAACAGGAAGATGCTTTCAGGCATGAATTAAGTTTCATAACGGCTCCTAGGCCGGTATTTTTATATCATCCACATCGAACACCCAACTATAATGTGAGACAAACCTGAACAACTCCACAGACTTCCACATAAAGATAATTAGCTGTTGCTTCTGTAGTTTAAGTGATATAAAGAAGCCAGTGAATGGAACCTCACAGGGACTCTGCTCCCCTTGCTGGCACCCTGCCTCTCCCACCGGCGCTGCTCTGCTGTCCAGGTTAACGGCGTCTCTTCAAATGGATACACAGAGAGACCCACGGCACGCAGAAGCACCAACCAGCGAGTTATCAACCGTCAGAGTTAAAACCATCAGTCTGTAGACTTTATTTATCAGAGTGATGTCCTGAGCACTGATGTTTCAGAGCCTGAATCAACAGACCTACCTCTCAGACGCACAAAAGAAGATCTTTAACACTGCCTGAATTCAGAGGAATAATAATCTCTCTCTCTCTCTGTCTCTCTCTCTCAAGACATGTGCCAACCCGACTGAGACACCTACCGCGGGCTTGGGTCTGGAGTCAGCTACCAGGGTGGCCAGGTAATCCTCCTCCAGGATCTGGTTGATCACATGGGCATTGTAGGCCACGCTAATAGACACCTCCTCCATCATCTTGTCAGTTGTGTTCCCCAAGGAGCGACACAGCAGGTTAAGCAGGGCTGCCTAGCGCAGTGTGGCCTCTGTAGCCTCTGGATGTCTCTTAAAGACCAAGCCCAGCCCTCAGGGGTGGGAAATGCAGGGCAGGTCAGGGGGGGGCCCAGCCAGGAACACACACCTGATCTGGTTATGTTTCCGTACTCTGCAAGCGAAGTTAGGTGTTCTCCTGCACACAGTCACCTTCTGTATTTTTTTCCCTCTAGTTCAAGGTGGCATTTCAGTCCTGGCCCCGCCCCCTGAGTACGAGTGCCAATGGAATCGGGACCCCGCGAGCACAGCTCCGCCCCCTCTCTCCCAGTCCTGGCCCCGCCCCCTGAGTACGAGTGCCAATGGAATCGGGACCCCGCGAGCACAGCTCCGCCTCCTCTCTCCCAGGCAGGTTACTACAGCACAGCAGATCCTGTTGTCACTGTCCCTCGGGTGCCTCCTCTGACTGGCCGGCGGTCCTCAAGGATCTGAGCCCAGGCCACTCCCCCCAGCCCCCCCCACCACCGTTCTGCTCCAGTGATAGCAACACTCCAATCAGTCACTGATCCTTGGAGGATTGTGCCGGAGCCAAACAGGTACAGATTGAAAGATACAAGGAAATCCACAGCTCGAGTCTAGAAAGAATTAGCCATGTTTTAAAACCAAAATATATACTGTATATAAATATATACAGACAAAAAATGGAAACAAAGACCCAGTGAGCTTAAAAAAATGTCCAATCTTCAACAAGTCCAGTGTCTGAGCTGCCGATGAAGGCCGTCATAGTGAAACTGTAATTATTTCTGTACTGCCGAGGACTGGAGGATGGAGCAGCCTGCGGCCGCCCCTCCCCGGAGCCAGCAGGTGCCAGCGAATTCTTGCAGTCTGTAAGCTGATTACAAGTCAGGTCCGTCCCCCCCCTTACGAAATGAAGGAATGCCTGCAGCTCTCTCCTCCCTGACCGCGAGGGCCCACATTACTCTTTCCGTGGAAACAGAGAAAAAGGCGAGCGAGCGAGCGAGCGAGAGAGAGAGAGCTGCCCAGGATAAACAGCGCCTGCGTAGACGCTAGAGACGCAAAGACGGCTTCGACTGGCGGTGTGATGCAAAGCTTCCTGTAACGCCGGGGGGGGGGGGGGCGCGCCGGGGCGGGCCCGGCCCGGGGGGGGGGGGCGGGGGGGGGGGGGCGGGGGGAGGCGGGGGGGGGGGGGGGGGGGGGGGGGGGCGGG
>JABFEA020000036.1:22218442-22230989 GCA_019775915.2 Cyphomyrus plagiostoma
CCCCCGCGCCCCCCAGCCCCCCCCCCCGCGCCAGATCCAGAGGCAGCGCCCGGGGGATATTCAGCGGAGAGACAGGGGAAGATTCAGAGGAAGAGTCAGGGGGAGATACAGAGGAAGAGTCAGGGGGAGATACAGAGGAAGAGTCAGGGAGAGAGTCAGAGGAAGAGTCAGAGGAGAGACAGGGGGAGGAGTTGAGGGAAGAGTCATGCATAGCATGGTTGCAAATGTAGATGGCATAACTCAAAAATGAGAACTGTGACCGCCTTTGATATATTCATCAAGCTGGGAACATGGGAAATGATTATGCATTTTTACAGATGAATCACACAAAAATGACTGAGCATTTGACAGTCATACATAGACATGTGGTTTCAGAACGTGTCATTTCATGGTGGTGGGGCGTCAGCCATCTCTGTGCCCTCATGGTTGCCTAAGCCAGAGTTTGCTGCAACCTGCAGCTCCAAACGCAGCAAGCAACGTCTGTCACAGCCTGCGGCTGCCACCAGTGCCAAGATATAAACCGCGTATTTATTAACAGCGATGACAATGATTCGCAAATTCCCCTTGCTTAAAATAAATAAATAAGCACGCAGTAATAAGCGGGAATGGATGCTGCACTAACACCGTAATGCTATATCTTTTAATTAGCTGTCGACTGGAGCACGGGCACTCTCTCCCCCTCCCCGATGAGATAGCGATGCAGCCAATCAGGCGGCGATGGCGGCCGCGGCCCTCATTAGCCCGGCAGGATAACGAGAGTTGGCCCCTTATTAGCTGCCGATAACAGAGGCCCCATTTGCCGCACGAAGAGCTCCGGCAGGGGAAGCTGCGGGCATTTCCACCTCCCGCACAAGAACCTGCCTTCTTCAGCCTGCTGGATAAGTCAAACACCTGAAGGAACTTTACATGCGACACATTTGTCGCATGACAAAAGTCGAAAAGCAAGAAACGAAGGGTTACCTGTCTCAGCTTGAGGTAGAAGGTTTCAGTGAAGGCCTTCCGGCTGAAGTACCAGAACCTTTCGTTGGCTGGGTAGACCCTCACCAGCGTCTCCATCAGGAAGCGGACCGGCTCCACCACCTCTGTGACCACGAGGTCCACCGCCACAGTCATGTACACCTGTTTGTCTGTGGGTGGGGGGTGGAGAAGACTTCAGTTGGGACAGTGCGACTTGGGTGCCCCGTGAAGAGACCGCAAACCACAGAAGGCGATGGGGTTGCTTCTGGGTCACGATTTACAATTAGCTATCTGGTTTAATCCAATCCAATCCAATCCAACCCAACCCAACACTCCAGTTCAGTGGAAGGCAGCATTCCACCTTACCGTGTGTATCACTAACAGCTGACGGTAAAAATAATTACGTTCGTTTAGAGTCTTATAAACAAGTCTAATTATCAAGCTGTGGACAAGAGGAAAACAAACCTATTTCACACCAAGAAGATTTTACTATTTTAATTAACAGGACGAATAAAGAGACAAAAACCTTTCAGGGAAAAAAAAAAAACAAGCCTAAAAATAGATTCCAATTACACCGTTAGAACGGAGCGTGAAATCCTGATTTGGAAGGATGCTGTGGGACACGGTATATCTGTAAGCTTCAGTTACTATGAGGCCACTCATCTTCTGAAGGGTGACAGCAGCTTGGGGACCACCAGAAGGGTTTGAACAACATGTCAGCTATTCCCTTTAACCGCTGGAGAGGCATTTTAATATATCAGGGCATTGGTAGAGGTGGGGAAGGACCAAGGGACCTTACCAAAGAAAAGCCCACGATTACATTCAGGTGAGTCACAATTAATGGTCGCATTCAGGTACATCGCAATTAATTACTGAAAACACTGACAGGCATCGTGAGGGTCTTCATGCAACACCAAGAGACAGCTCACAAACTGGCCATATTATTACATATTCATATACAGCACAATGCATTGTCAGAGGTAACCATGAGCGCTGAGAGCTGCCGGCTTTCAGAGCAACAGCCCCCAAGCGCAAGGTCAGCCCTGGGGGCTCAGGCAGGGCGGTCTCACCTTTAGGCGTGTCTTCGTTCAGCGCCTGGAAGGTGGGGGCATTCGGACTCCAGGTGCCCGTGATCACATAGGCTTTCCCATCCAGGCTCTTCCCCATTGACTCCTGACATTTAGAGACACACAACAAAATGTAAATAAGCAGACATGCACAAGAACCGGCATGCAAACACATAAAAAGCCGGTATTTTATTCGACCTTGCATTGTTTCACATGACAGAAATATAGTCATTTCATCAGTATGTAACACTGATGTTACATTTTATCACAATACTGAAAGTCATATCAAACAGAAATGGTACGATTAACCATGTAATGAATATTTAAATAAAGCCAGATTATCACCTATGTAACAAATATGGCTAGCCATTTAATACTGATACATTAGCACTAATATGGCTAGCTATCCATTATCTGTGTTTGCCGAGTAAGGAAAACAATTTTTGATTCAACTAATAACGAATCCTTACTACTATTACTGGTCAAAAGTCACACCTCTATTTCACAACAGCTAGCTAATATAATATCCAACATCCTTTTAAAGAAAAATATGTCAGATCTGAGTAATAAACTAGTTATTTTCAGAAGGATAGCCTGAAAGATAAATATTTTTAAAAGCATTACTCAGCACGATGTATTTTCCAACAAACTATTTCGTAAGAAAAAATGCAGATTAATGTCTTACATAAATAGCTCTCTGTCGCAGACATTTAACATCTGTTCAGAAGCAAGTGCATAAAAAATATCATGATATGCACACGTTTTTCCATGTGTATCATCACAATAACGTCACCATCCCAACAGGACAATCTGTAGCCAACATGACAACTTCTGGGCATCAACTTTCAGATTAACAGGGTGAATCACACACCTAGCAAAGCAGTACAGAAGTGCTGCCATCTCCACTGTGAGGTGACAGGGGGCGCTGTGTGCACAGGAATGCCTGCCTGGTCATGCAATGTGCCTACAAACAATACAGGCCCTCTGCATTTTTCCCATTTCTCTATGGAAATAAAAGGAATTCACTGGAATTCCGTCTCTCTGGTTAACATGAATTTCATATTGCCAAAGCAGAAAAATGCCTTTTATATGTTATTATAGAGGAAAGGTTCTTCTGCAGGTGCCATCAGACTGGCCATGAGTCTCTCATGAGTATCTATGAAACAGTCAGGTTTTCAGTGTCCCCCACGCCTGTCGCTCCAGCCACAGAGGAGCAGATCTGCCCTAATGTGTTGAGGGGGTTTGCCCGGACCTCCCTGACCACTGCCCACGACACACCGACACCCGTCTTTGAGGGCGACTTCTTCTATGCTCATCCACGGTTGTGGCAAGCGTTCCTTCCCATGACTGGTCACTTATGTATCGTGTTACAACCTCATCCCAGACCCTGTTTGTAATTCCCTGTGTTCTTGTTGATGAAGTTTATAAATGCACTGACCAACTGATGGACCTCCTAGGGACAAGTGATATGGGTATAAAAAGGTCCTTCCAGAGAGGCAGAGTCTCTGTGCAGTGAAGATGGGGAGAGTTTCACCACTCTGCGAACCACTGTCTTTGAACACAGTTTGTCGCTACATCCACAAATGCAGGATGAAACTCTACCATGCAAAGAAGAAACCCCATCTAAGCAAGATCCAGAAACACCGCCGACTTCTCTGGGTGCAAGCTCATTTAAGATGGACTGAGGCAATATGGAAAACTGTCCTGTGGTCTGACAAATAGAAATTTCAGATTCTTTTTGAGAATCATGGATGCCACATTCTCCAGGCTATAGAGGAGAGGGACCATCCAGCTTCTTATCAGCAGATAGATCAATAGCCAGCATCTGTGATGGTGTGGGGCTGCATTAGTGCCCACGGCTTAGGTAGCTTGCATATCAGGGAAGGCACGATTAATGCTGAATGATATATATACACACGTTCTGGAGCCGCATTTTCTGCCATCCAGCCACCTGTTTCAGGGAAGGCCCTGTGTATTTCAGCAAGACAATGACAAACCACATTCTGCACATATTATTACGGCTCCTTAGTAGAAGAGTCCGTGTGCTAGAGCGGCCTGCCTGCAGTCCAGTCCTGTCACCCACTGGAAATATTTGGCACATCATGAAACGAAAAACACAACAAAGAAGAGCCCAAACTGTTGAGCCAGTTGAAATCCTATGAGGCAAGAAGGGGATTTCATTTTCAAAACTCAAGCATCTGGTCTCCTCAGGTCCCAATCGTTTGCAGAGTGTCGTTAAAAGAAGAGGTGATACAGCACAGTGGTAAACACTGTCCCATAACTTTTTTTAATCATATTTCTGGCATCAAATATTTGCAAACATTTCTCATAACATTTCTCGGTTGCAACTTTTGATATGTTGTCATTCTTCTATTTTCAACTAAATATGAGTTTATATTATAAATAAATCATTGCATTCTGTTTTTATTGTTTTACACGACATCCCAACTTTTTTGCAAAGGGGGTTAAAATAAAGAAGGAAAACAGGATCCTCACCATATCTAACAGATGCATGTCGCTGTTCCGAACCTTCTGGCCTGGACTGAGTAGCATTCCGAAGCACCTAAACCAGAGACACGCACACAAGAGTTAACACCATGCTTTTAACGAAAAATCATCATGCTCTTCTTAGAACCCCTGCGCCATCTTGTGGTTGCCTTTAAAATTTCACCTTCAGTAGCATCTAAACTGTACTGGAGGTAGGGGTAAAGTATGGAACTCTCAATCAACTTATTTTTAAATCAAATAAATTAAAATTAAAGGGCGGCATCTCCATACAGCCAAAAAACCCCCAATATCTGTCCTTGAGTAATAAAAGGCAGAATTGAAGTCCATGATGCAAAAGCCCTAATCATGTTGTTTCACAACATGGAGGAACAAGTTCCCATCCATGTAACTTCTGTGTAGAGTGAAGCACTTCTTCTTCTTCACCATCCTATCAAAGTCTTCTTATTGTAATAACGCTCCGTTTCACTTCCAGAAAATTGACTTTCAAAACTAGCCATGGGCATTAGGGGATTTCCCCAATCGCTCCATGTCGAATTGTGGTGGCCAACCACCTTCGGTAGGAACTGTGACCTGCAGGTGCCATCCAGGCCAGCTATGCACCACCACATTCTGTGTGGCCTCACCTCTCAATGCCCAGTTCCTTGTTGCTCAGCTGCTGGACGGTGACCACCACCTTCTTCTGCACACCTTGCCGTAACTTGAAGTAGAACTTGTCGCGGTCCTTTGGGACGGGGCTGCAAGTCAAACATAGAGGAGAGGTCCTTTGTGAAGGGTGGAGAACCTTCTAGTCACAGAAAACCTGCCTACCTGGCTGGATTTCCAGGTAAACATGAATTTTGTGTATGTATATCCTCCTGAGAGCCCACCCATTCATTTATGTCCAATGTAGTGGACATTTTGCTTTTGCATTTATCTTTTCACAGATGTAAGGAAACGTATTTATTCCTGTTGTACACTAAAGAGGACATGCTGTGAAATTAAAAATAAAAATCTGAAAAAATCTAAATTGTAAGATGTCTTATTTCCTCCAAGTGAAGGACACTTTTTTCCTTGGGTCTCAGGAGGATATGAAAGAGATGAAAACTATGGCATTATTCTCTTTACTTAAAATGCATTTTTTTTTTTAAATCAGAAAGAGTGCAGTGTACAACAATTTTAATTATAGTTCAATAGGCAATATACAGCTTAGTAAAGCTAGAGGTGGAATAGACTAATAGTTAAAAATTCATTAACACACCAAGAGGACTGGGGCAGCTAATTCTGTCTGGACTGACTGGCCAGCATCATCACCACGGCAACAACAAAGCACTTGGGGGGGGTGTCCTGACCTGTAGTTGCCTTTCCCATCATCCTCTCGCACCTCCAGCGATACCACAAAAGTAAAGATGTCGCCGTCTGGGGAGAGGGGTGGAGTGGAGTCTCTCACACCTGGAGCAGGTTTACAGGAGCGCCGGAAGGCCGTGGAGAAGCTGTACAGGATACGGCAGACCTGTATGGGGGGGGGACCCAGAGAGAGACCACAGGCCACTGGTTAACCAATGTCACAGGTCACGAAGCCATGAAGCCATGTTCCTCTATCACCTACCCAAGCCCCAGAGGTGTGAGACCAAAGAGTTACTCATTGGGCCCCAACGTCACTACACACAGCACCACAACACAAACACTCCCACCGCCTAGCTGGGAATGAAAGGGATACGGCAGGGACAAGCCACCCAGCCCACAGGGACACTCACAGCCTCCTTGATGTGACAAGAGAAGACGTGGATCTGGAAGTCCTCACTGCTGCGGTAGCTCTCCGTGAAGCAGAAGCAGTCGCTCTCCGGCGTCCCCTCCTGGCCACGTGCACAAAACAGCACTTTGTAGATGGGCAGGGCGGTGATCTCCGTACCAGTCACCTGGTCCACAACCCTGGACACAGCAGCAGCAAAACAACAGGCCGGTTTCTCAGGGGGTTCAAAAACATAGATGCTGCACAAAGTTTGAAGCAGGAATCTATTCCTCTACAACTGACAAAAAAGTCCTTCTCAGCTCATGCTGTATTTCATATCAGTTATAAAAGCATTTCGATGCCTTCAACATAGTTACGACAATGAGGATCACACACATCATGCATCACAATAATGGCTGCTTGTTTGTCTTTGGTAACTTAGCCTCAGACAGGACAGAATACTATGACACAGGGAAAGGACAGAAACAAACACGCGTGTTTCTTAGGTTTATCAGAGCCTTGGCATTGGGATACGGGGGGGGGGGATTAAGAGACCAGAAAGGGAATATAGTGGAAAGAGATACAGGAACATCAAACGGACCAGGATCATCAGGACCACCTGAACGCCAGGCCTACAATCAGAGAGTGAGGCTAGGTAAGCAGATACGCATGTTGAGAGCTCGCGCCTTACCGGACGGAGCCATCGGGGACGTTGGGGACATAGAGGGTGACGGGGACGGGGCCAGCACTCTCCGCCTTCAGGGTGGCCATGGCCCTCTGAGCCTCTGCCTCGTTGCGTGGGGCCTTCACCCAGGTGCAGCCCAAGTAGGAGAGCTTGTTAAACTGCACGCTGTCCTCCTCCAGCAGGGGTGGACACTCACCATCTACAGGGGTTAGGGTTACGGCCAGGTTATACATCCTTACGCAAAAGCTCAGCCCAGCCCACCCCATATCGCCCTTGTTATCAGCACTGCAGAAAACAAAACAGGGTATGTAAATGTTGCAGAAATTGTGTCAGAATCGGCAGGAGTTTCATGTGGGAGAGGAAGTTCTTTGTGAAAGAGGAAGTCAGTGCTCTCGGTCGCCTGTCAAACGCGCAGCACCAAACCCAGGGCCGCTGCACCAAACCCAGGGCCGCTGCACCAAACCCAGGGCCGCTGCACCACACCATCCAGTCACTATTAGAGTCCATTACATTCACAGGCACTCCAAGGCCTGCATTAACGCTACAAAGTTCCAGAAGTACATAAAAATGATCCCAGAAAAATAGCATTAATGTTTTCAGAGTAGCATCAATTTGTTTACACAAAATTAAAGCATGCATGTCAATTTTGCTGTTAAACTTAAATGGAACTTTAACAATCAGTTTATCATATTAGTTTAGGTTGGGTCTAAAAATGGGCTGAAACATAAACCAGCTGTTCCACAAATATAAATTATTATTGTTTGTTTATGGAACAACATATTATTATTGTCATTATTAATAATAATAAGAATAAGAATAATACTACATGGTGATGATGATAAAATAACAACAATCATTTTAAAAATAGAAAGATGACGTTCGCTTGACAGTAGAGGTTTCAGTCAGAGAATCTTTGGCCTCACTAGCTTAGCTTGTGTTTTACTGTGTTTTACAGCGGGATAGAGGCTGACCTGCCGATGCTGTATCTAGCGGGACATTATGGGGGATGGCTTGTCTGTTACTAGCTGGAGTTCCCGTTGCTGTATCCCCTTGCTCTCCCGCGGGCCCTTCCTCGTCTCTCCCCTCGTCCTCCAGCACCTCCTGCATGGCCCTCTGCAGCTGCTCGCTCCCGTTCCAGGCCGTCTGGAAACATTTACACCCTCATGAGCACTCGCCAAAACATGAGCACTCGCCAAGTCCGCACGGCTGCACATCTGTGGCGCCGGGGCACCTTCAGTCTGGGTTTGGCCTCGGAGCAGGAAGGCGACCCCCCCGCACTCGGCTGGACCAGCACAAACTCCTCGCTGGTGACGGTCGACACGGATTCTGTGGAGCCGCTCACTTTTCTGAGGGATGAGCGGTCGTCCATGGTAACCCAGAGCTGGTCTTCCCAGGGCTGGGCCTCTGGTGATGGGAACTACCCTATTCAGAAGAAAGTACACTTATTTTTCTGGAGGAATATACAGAATAGCAACACCTCCTGCAAATAAAAAAGCTACTTTAATATAAGCAAGCATAACCAAAAGACAGTTCCCTCATTTCACCCAATTGTTCGCCTGTAGGTGTGATGTGTGGCAAGAGTTTGGCTAATGTATTGAACATGACCAAACAGAAAATAAAGACCAATTTTAGTCATCCATCTTCCGAGCATTTATCCAGGACAGGGTCCTGGGGGAGGCTGGAGCTTATCCCAGGAAGCACAGGGCACTTGGCAGAGGAACAGCCTGACTGAGATGCCAGTGCATCCCAGGGCAAACACACAGAGGCACTATGGGAAATTCAGCTGCATATATGCCACTTGAACCCACAACCTTGGGGCTGTGATGCATCAGTACTGCTCAGTCACTGTGCTACCCAATATTAATTATACACTTGCACACAATTATAACTCGGGAAAACATTAACAAACTAACAAAGGGGTTTGTAGGAATGACAGCCCCATCACTAGCTCCGCCCATCTAATCCCCCCCCCCCACCCACATTGCCCAACCACAGCAATTTCTAGAAGTACTGGATGGGTCACCTGGCAATGTGAAAGCCAATAATTACGTTTAACTGAATGCTCAGAGTCCTAGTTGTGACACGACTTGCAAAATCTTCCCTTACTAATTAGGCAGATAACTATATTTCCTTGTCTTCTACTTAAAATGTCATTTAGAACATAAACATTTATACATATATTTCGCACTATAACCAATGTTTTGCATGACAACAGTCAGACCTGTAAGATGTACAATAATGGTACATAGATTCCTGGAGCTTCACAAAATACTAAATTCAGCTCACAAAATTCCTAACAAGTCCAATTTATATACATTTTTTGTGGCCTCAAAATTGACTATTTTGGTGCTTTGTGTTTGCCTGAGGAAAATGTGACTGTAAAAGCAGAATCTGGAGAGAAGTGTGCATATACTATGCTAGTAAATGTATTTTCTCAAATCTTTGTATTTACGCTGATCCAAGTTGATCTGATTCTGTTAGATCAGCCACGTGTCAAAGTTTCAACCAATTCTATGGTAGAAAATAGGAATTATGGGCATTAATACAGTGCATGTCAATAACATCTCTGAGCCCATATCTTCATAATAATGCATGCCTCCCATTCCAAATTCATTCTCACATATTTGGTTTAATGGACAAAAACTATGCTTTGTGGTCATTTACTTAGTTTCTTTCTTTTTTAACAATTTGGCTTATTTTAATGAGTAAGCGGCACTGCGACACGGACCAAAAATAAAAATACATGACAATTTTAAGTCAAAGGCACAAGTCCCAAACACATTTTTAAAAAGTATGGTTAAAACGAAATGCAAACACAGGGTTTCCTTCCCTGTTTGCAAATGTGAGACTAACCAATGTACATATTTCCAATTGGGCCGCCACTAACCATATTTTTCTGTAGATTTATCCATCGACTATTTTTTCGACTCGTTGATTAATCCAAACGATTAATTTTCCACCAGAAAATGAACCTGAGCGTTTGAGTTAAGTTCATTTTGGCAACAACGTACTGCTAGGTGATGTACGCTGGAGTATCTGCACTTGCGTGCATAGCATGGAAATGAGCAACGTGCTGCTACGAAACTAGCAAAACCACTTTGTGTTGTGCCTTAAGCAGGTGGGAAAAACAGCAGTCCTGTGGCTTTAATAATGAATGTATTTGGCAGCTTCAAGTACAAAATACAGTGGTACCTAGGTTCTCGAACCACTAGAACTCGAAATTCTTGAAAGTCGAACAAAGCACTTTGACCTAGAACTCGATCTGAATATCAGAAGTCGAACCTTGAACACTGACCTAATATAAATTGTACGCGGCAGGAAATGAGTTATACTACAATGCAATTCTTACTTGAATGCCTTCTACACAGACTGGACGATTAACCAAATAAAGCAGCGCAACATTACAGTAACCAACAATAAATAAACCACTAACTTACGTGAACTATTAAAGCATTTGTGTCATTTATTTAAACTTACCAGGTAAATTAACTGAAACCCAGGTCTCACTGCTTTACACGATATTCGGGAGAAATAGCAGATTACATATTGGAACTGCCTGGAATACAAACGTCATGTGTGTAACTAAACTCTTCAGCCAAAAAGGGCAAAGGTGTGTCGTCACGGAGGCAGTTCCAGTTTGTGCAGCCGGGTGAGAGGTCGCAATGCATCTAATCGAAATGCATTGCGTCAGGATCAGAATACGTTGCTTTAAGCCAGCGCTATAAGCAAGTCTAAGGCACCCAATGACCAGACTGGGGAAACAAACTGAAACGTGGACTTAATACAGAGGACTAATGACAACAACCAGAAACAGCTGATTACATGGGGATCCCACATGAGGTTAACGAGGGGGCGTGGCACACGGAAGGAGCAAACGATCGGGGCCATACAGGGGTAATGTTGGGATAAGATCTTTATCGTTTTGGAAGCCATTAAGAAAAAAATATTCTTCTTTCTTCTTGTTTTATCCTGCTCATTTGTATTTAAATGGTGTAATTTTGGGGGGGCGGGAACTAATTAAATGGTTTTCCATTATTTCTTATGGGAAAATTCGATCAGAACTCGAACTTTTTAAGATTCAATCTGGAGTCCGGAACGGATTAAGTTCAAGAACCGAGGTATCGCTGTATATGAAAATCCCTCAATTCTAATGCTAATTTAATAAACATGAATAGACAGTACTTAGGCGGATGTGCCATCAAAACTTTGCACAGTGCAAAACCACCTTTTTGTTTGTGATAAACTTGAATTACTCCCATAACTATGTAGTGATATTAAAGGAAAACATTAGCTATAATGAATTGAAGCTTTTTAGAATTCAAGAACATAAAAAACATTGAAAATAAAGAAAGAAAATACAATACAAAAACAATGACTTAAAACATTTTGATGTCAAACAATTTTCAGCGTCTGACTGTGTCACCTAACCCAGGCGGCCCTTTTTTCAATACTGCAAACAGAAGTCTCAAAATAAAAGGGTCATTCTGACGTAACTCAACAAATTGCCCATGGTCACCCATCTCAGAACTGAACCATTTTGTGGAATTTTGTTTTCCCCTGGGCCAATATTAAAAATCTAAAATGTCTCTGTCCTAGCTCATGTACTGTAGGAGTTACACTGGTTTGAAACTTGTATGTTGTAAAGGGAACCTAGAACAGTCGCTAAACTGCTGCATCGCAGATCTGTGCATTGGTCCACACTGCCGACATTGCTGCTGCAATGCCGCTACTGGAAGCCCTATCCTTCTACAAAGATAATAATGTTGACCAGCTTCCAACAGCAAGCAGTCATGTTCCTTTTGTTTACCCTCGTTCAGAGTGAGAGATGGCACTGAAAACTACTCTGCTTCACCTACTGTGTTAAATTAGTCATAACGCAATTATAACCTAACACTGTGCTTTCTGCTCTGACTATATAGTACACTCAGAACTTTTCTTTATTAGCAACATGCAATAGCCAAAGTGGTTAAAATAATTATCTATATTTTTCATGTATTATATACAGCCTAGACATTGAAACTGCAGTGAACAGTGTTGGATGTGACGTCGCTCTTATGCTGTCGCTCTTGAACACTGTTAGGCAGTGTTAGTTACTGTAATGTTGTCGCTCTTATGACTGCCATCAGATCTTATAACAGTCTACTTTTGCGGAGAGTCGCTTACCGCACAGAGAGATAGGCGCCACCCCGACTGCCTGGTGGAGGGGCCGCTGCCGTGACGACTGAGCCGCGCGTCTCATGCAGGCAGCGTTGCTGCTCTAATCCGTTATCATGGGAGCCAAAAAAGAAAATAAATACTTTCCGCAGCTGTACCGCACAGACCACCCGCCCGGTGTGTTCCGAGCCCAAGCAGAAGATTGTTAACCACGCTGCTGGGAAAGACCTATAGATCGAAAGTATGAACCCCTTCATTTCAAAATGCATTTAAATAAATGTACTTTGTGTCCCTTGTGACTGGGTCTGCGCATCTCCATAACAGCAGGTCTTACGGGCTGTTCCCTGTATGCAGCGTTCAGGTACCCAGCAATGGGGTCATGGTTAGGGGTGCAACAGACCACAAAACTCACGGTTTGCATCTTATCATGGTTTTGAGTCATGGCTCACGCGCACACATTTTTATATA
>JABFEA020000036.1:22231089-22250669 GCA_019775915.2 Cyphomyrus plagiostoma
ATCAGTATAAACTTTGCTTTCCATTAATTAAAACACTTAAATGAAGAACTTGCAATATACCCCATTTATGTGGACACACAACTGCTTTGTCAGTATCTTGTCACTGCAGCTTTGCATCATACGGAAGTTCGCAAAGGACATCCACCATTATGTTTTAATGTCTTTTCTTGTGATTGTAACACGTTGTTTTCTCAAAAATCACAACATAAACAAAAAGGTTCTCTGGAAGACAAAAGTTGTCATTTATAAAAAGAAAGATGGAAGTGAATTCCACTAAAAATCCCAGGCTAATGCTGCTGAATCTGAAGTTTATCTATATAATTCCCCGTATGTTCTACATATAAATGGGGAATTCCCCCCTATGAATGCACGTCCTCTGCAGACTTCTGTAACATAGAGATGTATGGAATTAGTATTTATCACTTATTTTTAAATTATTACCGTACAGATCACGGATCAACTATGATCCATTACACCACTAGTCATGGGTGCCCAAGACTCAGTGAGGCTCGTGGGGAGCTGTGGCCTAGCCCGCCTGGCCCCATCGCACAGCTGAGGCATTGTTGCACAAATTGCTGAAAGTTAATGCTGGCTGTGACAGAAAGGTGTCAGAACAGAACAGCTCACTGCCCATGGGGCTGCGGAGCCTCAGACCAGTCAGACTGCCCATAGTGACCCCTGCATACACAATGGGCACGTGAGCATCAGAGCTGGACCACAGAGCAATGAAAGAAAGCGGCCTAGTTTGATGAATCATGTTTTCATGGGAAGAGATGGGCCCAAATGCATTATGCGAAGAAGGGACCTTTGTGACAGGCACCCAGAATCAGACCATGAAAAATCAAAATAACCTAAAATTTGATGAGCCATTTGACCTAAACACACGATTCACCCAAGTCGCCCTGCCACATCATGCCCCCCCCCCCCTCTGCTTTGGACTTTTAAACTCTCAGATGCACACAGACCCACAGAGCTGTGAAAAGCCAGCGGGCAGTCTAAACAACAGCTACAGGCCGACACGGAACGAAAAACAATAAAATCATTTAAACGCTAATGAACGGAGCATTACTTATGCCAGTGTTCTTTCCAGAGAGAACAACAATGGGGGGGGGGTTCCCTTTAAAAAGTCCAAAACCATGAATGCAAGGCCATGACGGTAGCAGGTGTGCAAAGAAATACACGAGCAACATAAATTTAAATGTGATACTGTGACGTAAGCAGAGCACTTCTTCAAAACAGTTTCCACAGGAGGGGAAAAAAAAACATTAACACACTTAAGGTGACTTTATAAAGTATCAAGTATCCAAAATGATCAGAATGTAATGGTTACTTAACATTAAAGCACCTCAAACAGATGAAAAGTGATCATGAGCTGATAAGCAAACACCTAGTGCCAACTGTTAGGGTCAAGCTGGAGTAGAGTGTCGTCTGGTGCAAATAACCCGCCACCACAATGTAAAGGACGCACAGGCTTTCTGTTGGAGAAAGGGAGAGGTACTGAGCCCCCCAGCTCCAGGGACGGCACACGCTGGCTAACCCTGCACTGTTACCCCCAAGCCTGCTCTCACCTGCATGTGTGTAAGTAGAGAGAGCATTTCCCCCAGGGGAATACAGTATCACCGTTCAATTCTACTCTCAGCAAAAATAAATACATAAAATCAGCTGAATAGAAGTATATTTCAGATTCCAAAGTGCTCTCGTATTTGGGCGCTCACTCGCTCGCAACGGGATGGAGACCGCCTCCTACAGACCAAAGAGGGACTCAGGGACCTGCCAACCATTGGACGATAAGCATGATGCCTCCAAAAGCCAGTCAGATCCAAAGGGCAATGAGCAGGATCCTTTTACAAAGTAACATCAACCACCCATCGAAGGAACAAATTCTACGTTTTCAACTAATAATGTCCTCTAGATTTCACTTTAACAAAACAAATATTATTTGTCGTGACAATAGTATTACTGGCCAGGATTATTAGTTATCATCTTGAGCAGGGTGCCCAACCAACCACTGTCTGACACAAACCAAGTTTCAAAACCACCGTGAGCATGTCTTTTAGCACAGAGATCCTTCTGTAGCATATATGCAATCGCTTTATGATATTTACTGACAATCTGTTTATTGCAACCCCACTAAGCCAATTTTCCATGCATTTACAGCAAAAAGTACTTATTACTTAGAGGATGAAAATAATCATTGTGGATTTATCGTACAACTAAACCATATACTTACATCACGGTAATCATGACTTGTAAGAGGCCTAGAGAGTGAGAAGCCACTCTGCCGAAATCCTAAATGGAAAAATAAGCTACCTAGCAATTAAGGGTGAACGCGCTCCAAAAGTCTCCAGGCAACCCCCTAAAAACAAAAATACACATTTAAAGACCAAGCAATTATACTGATAATCCCAATGAAATGCCACAAATGGAATATCAAACATTAAACGTAACAGGTCAATGGCAAAGACAAGCGAAAGGTAGATAGATGGGAGTTTCGCAAACCAGTTCAGAGTCTATCCACAATAGAAGATGTAATGAGTAATGCTAAAAACTTATTTTTTTAAAAATTTATTCAAAACAGATGTAAAGCCACAAATACAGTGGAAATACATCTGTCCGGATGAAAGTGATCATTATAAGCAGATAATCAATATAATAGACTTTTTTTAATTTCTCAGGGAGAATATCATCTAATTGATATTCCTTACATGATTATAAAGTAATGAAATGGATATTGTCACTATTTACTGAGTTTTATTGACTCTTTCGAAACATGATACACCTACATCTGTTTCAAATGATTTTCAAATTACAGTACTGTGCAAATTACATTACTGAACTGTGGATAATTCAAATATGGAACAAGTATAGTAATGTACATAAAATACAGCTCATTGTATTTCTGTTGGTGAATCTCCTTAGCTCATTTTTGGCAGTTTGTCATAAGCTTTGATGTGTCTGTATTGATGTGTCTGTTATTGAGAGAAAATGATTTTCTTTTTCCCATAATGTTTTCTGTGCATGCAGCACAGGCAGATAACGGGAAGCAGTTGGGTTACAGGAAGGCGAACGTGGCCCAAAGTTTCAAAAAATAAATTAAATTACCATAGTTTTATTTTTTACAATATGTTTCATGTATAAAAAGACTCAAAATGAACACTATAAGCAGACTGCTTGATTACTATAAGCAAATTATTTAAACCGTATTTGTACAGGAAATATTTTGTCCCAAGCTTAGTGACCCATATAAGCAGCTGATCACTATATCATACTAAAACAGTAGGAACTTAAATTCAGCATCTTTCAAAGCATATTAATAGGACCTTAGGGACATCTCATGTACTGATGTTCTGACAAGTGAAATCTCCTTTGGAAAGACTCCATCCCCATAAATAAACTACAGTACGAAGAATACGACAAGCTTCACGCTATGGCTACCCTGAAAGGTCACGGACACTCAATGACCTGGACACCACCACAAAATGACCACCAGAAACCCTGGTAACCACGCGATTTCTGTGAGCCACATTCCTTCCTGCTGTAATCGACTGTGGTCATGTGGTAAGCAGTCATTCTCATTCAATTACAACAAACTTCAGACTGAGGAACCTAAGAAGAGGAAAACAAAGGCTGAATCTTCAACAATTTGCCATTTAAGGGCCTTTTTAAAGGAGACACACTGCAAGTGAATGGTGACACTCTTTCTACATTTACACAAGGCTACCCTGGGTTTGTTTCAACACTCTATTCTACGAACACAGCAAAAGCATATTTTTCTGAAAGTGCAAGGATATAAAACAGAACAGCACACTTCACATATGACCAATATTAACAAAGAAAAACAGTGGTTCCTAACCAAATACTCTAATATTGTAGCTTATAATCAAAGAGGAGCTCATACCACTCTCAGGGACAGATCCTACAGAAAAGTAGTATTACTGGTAACTAGAGCTAAAAAATTCAGTTACTTTTCCTGTCAATTCCCATATATTCCTGTTAATTTCCATGGAAAGTTTCCAACTTGGGATATTTCCAAAATCTCTCAGCTTAACTTCCCATGCAATGTAAAGTTTCAGGAAAATTTCCAGAAATTTTCCACCCCTTCGCAACTGTAATTAACAGTTTAGGTATGCATCATAATTGTATCTAAGGATAATGGCTACGCAACCTTGGAGTTACTGTCCTATTCAATATACAGCTAAGGGCTAAACAATCCAGAAGGACAGAGACTCTGGTACTGAAACAGGTAAGAAACAGGTTCTGTCAGCATGTGTCCAGCACTGAAAAATGGCCAAACTGCCATGAGTCTAGAGACAAAAACCACACGCGATATGGGTGTGTAGCCAGAAGCCACCTAGCCTGCTGCCATTTCAGGAAAAACAGACTCGTTCAAACAGACACACGCCCACACTCACCACGGGTTAAGTCATTCACGAAGGAGATGGGTTAGACAAAGATGTGGTGATGCCAATGAAGTGAGCTTCAAAGACACACAGTTTCTAAATGAGAGAAGTAACTTTGCCTAAAACAAAAAGTGTTAACAGTCACTTTGCTTCTTATTAATTTCTCATGAAAGGCGCATGAATAAACCAACAAGGGCATCAAGAAGCGCCCCATCTACAGTCTCCCTGTGAACGAACGTAGTGCCTTGTACGACGTAATGTATGCATGAACGAATCTCCAGCCAAACTGTTGCATCATTCTGGCTGTTTTTTTTTCATGCAAAAGCAGGTTAGGGCATAATCCAACCACACATGGACACTGCAGTGCTGAGATGACACAAACCAGCTGTTTACTGCATTTGCTGACACTACCAACCCTGCAGATAATACTGTACGACCAGGGGCAACATTGCAGGAGCAGTCGACAGACCTCTCAACTTATTTCCAACTTCACAGTTGCCTATATGTGCATATTCTGCTTGGGCAATGTTATGGGATACTGCATTTTACATACACTTTTGTTGCCATTGTCAGTCTTGCATCTCCTGCTATTTCTGTATCACTCCTTATTTAGACTTGTTTATCCGGTTTAACCTTTTGACAGCAATGAAGAAACAAATCACTTGGCCTAGTTTTCCCCCATTATAGGACTAGACTGAGATAGATAGATAGATAGATACATACATACATACATACATACTAGACCCTCACTCACCCCAACATGTCATGCTTATAAAAGATGATCTGCTTTCTAATTTTTAATATTTAATTTTATGCTACTTTTTCCTTAGGGTGACAGCCCATATCCAAATTAACTAACCCCCGAATAGCTTTACAGAAAATCAAGGAAACTTATTTTGTGTTATTGCACGAAAGTTCTCACCTGACAATTTCAAAGCTCAAGACCACGGAGATACATAAAATCTGGCACAGCCCTGTCGATATAAGTCCGCTCTAAGCCCTTCCTGGGGAAACAGCCAGGTCAGTGCCCACGGACGGGATGACTATGCCAAGCTATCGCTGACATTACATTAGCGAGAAACTTAAGATGTTTTTTCAAAAAAAAAAACCATCACACAGTCGATTGGCGTGTCGGACAAGCTAGCTAAGCTGGACAGGAAGGAAACGGGCGATGACACGCAGCGAACCCCGGCCGCGGCTCTGCCGGACTCACGCCGCCAGGCGGCATCGGGGGAGCCCGATCGGACAGGAAAGCACGGTCGGCCGATCCTGGCGTAGCTGTTTACAGGATGGAGAGACTGGGAGAAACTCCGAGCACTGCCGCACTTAGTGGCAGGAAGTGGCGATCTTCGCAGCAGACTGGGGGAAGCAAGCACGTAAACTGCTCCGCGGCACAGTACGGGGACTACAGGCTGATCTGATGCACGATCGCGGCTTTAAAAGGATCAGCTGAGCTGCGCATTTCCACCCATCCGTCCACTTACTTGTGTAAACTGCACAGCTCCGACCCCGCCGCAGTCCTAGCTCCTCGTCGACACGCATCCCGGTCCGCAAAACAGCCCGGTCACCAAGCGCGCCCCCGCGGCGCTTAAAGCCGCCGCGTCGCAGAATAGCCAGCTGTGCGCAGTCACGGAGAGCGCGTTACGAGCATTTAAATCAAATTAACAAGTTGCGAAACTATTTAATTTAGCGTCTTTCATAGCCGAGTATATCATGTTCATGTACATATCCGAGAACACTTACCGTCCACGTGTAACTGTATGCCCTTTGACACTGACTCCCCAGAGTCCCTTTCTGCCTCTCGATTCCTTAAAATCGTTTTTGAAGCGCTAGTCAAACATTTCGTTTTTAATAACAGATGAATACAAAACACTATAGGTTATAACTGCATATTAACGTGAACTGTAAGTAGTTAATGTGTGTGGATGTATGTACTTGTATTAAAAAACAAGAAAATATATTTTTGTATTAAGTTTTTTCTTCCAATTTTTAAATGCATGATCTATAGCCCTAATTGTTTTGTACCGTCCCTTGTTATTGTTAAACATTTGCCTCCTGTGTGTTTTTTCTCTTAGGTCACACGTACTCTTGTATCATTTTATATCACACAACGCTCAGAGACAGTAAGTTGAGTAACATGCACAACACATCAAGCAATTATAAATGTTTAATTCTCTTCAAAAGCATTCTGTGAAAGGTGGACACTTTTTGTTCTTTTTCAGTAATTTGAGTGTTTTTCAAAAAATACATCTCGTTAAAAATACAATAAGCCTAGGTAATAAGCAAAAGGAGTAAAGCGAAGGTAAGTGTCTGACAGTGTGATACGCATAAGCCAACTGTAACAACTTTATTTTACAACCAACCAAGTTAACAGTCTTCCTTGACTTGGGTCAGAAGGTGTGTTGTATTTATTGCAGGAATCGAACTGACGTTTTATACTGAGTTAGAAAGTGGTTCATTGTGAGAGATAGGAACATTGCCTCAGATAACTGTGCACTACAGAGGAGAAAATCTTACTGGACTACGCATACAATTAGTATCGACATATTTATCTCAATTATTTTTAATATGAAGTACTGTTCATTGACTCAACTTTTTTATGCTTTGTCACATTCTAAACTAGAAAGACCTGGGAGGAAAGTAATACTGTATATACCGCAAGCATTGGTGTCACAAAAATAAATATTGATAAATATTTAAATGTAGACATTCCTTTTTTTTTGTACAAGATCAGATAAAGACGAGTGATAAGTGTTAAAAAGACAATAGACATAACAATTGTTGAACAGTGCCATAAGATTTACGAAGGCATTCATCCCAGATGGCTGAACCACACGCAGTCATTACATTGCTTTCCAAGATCACTCTCTCAAATGCAATGGCTACCTTAGTATTTCGTGAACATTAGCCTACAGATGCAGCAAACTGAGTCGATTAGATAAACAAAGAAGTAAGATAGGCCTACTAATTGTCATCTTCCACTCGTTTTTGCGTCTCTTTCGGTGAAGATAGGCCTAATAAGTACTATGATATAAAAAATGTAAAACTGCTTGGTCACAACACTGATGTCTGTTTCAGAAACATGTCAAACTGATCCACCCCCGGGGGAAAAAAATGAGTCCTGAAATATGTATTTGTATGCATCACATCTTAAAAGCGACCCTTCGTTCGTTAATTATTATCAATTTATTAACATTAGAACTGGGGGGGGGCAGTTGATTTCAAATCAGTTATTTGGAGTAAATTCAAAAAGACCAGCTAAGGAAGAGAGGCCCTACTCAGTGTGAGCAAAACAGTAAAAAATAATATCATTGTAATATCATGTGTTGAACAAAGGCCTACTTAAGCCGTATTTGCATAGAGAATGCATTATTTTTTAACACTCATTTTAATTTACGGAGTGAAAATATTTACCTAAAAACGGGCTTTCGGTATTTTTCATATTGAAAAACAGATATGTAGATTTTTATTTTTCATTTACAGAACTAAATATATAAATTCATCTTCATTATTGTTTACACAGTGAATAAGATACACGACAAAACTAGGAGCAGGTGTCACTACAATATTAATAGCCCTCATCCATTATTCTAGGATTTATTGTTTTCAATGTGTTTGAATGGGTTTCAATCCTAATGAAATAAAAAAAAGAGGAAGAAAGACATCCAAGATGGTGTCAAAGTTCACCGCTGGCACTCCAGCGCCTGCAAGCAGCAGGGAAGACTGGGATGGTGCAGCTGGGCCCATCAGGTGCTCCGGCACCTACTGGTTAGACGTCGGTGCTTATGGTGCGGCTGTTTGCTTCTCGTGGGTTCCGAGAGCTCATCGGCGCCCTGCGGCCCGCAGGCAGGGCGAAGGAGATGGATGGGTTCTCGTAGTGAGTGGGCATGTAGGCCACGAGCTCGCCACCATTCCGCGTCTCCTCCGCGGCGCGGATGTAGAACGGCGAGCCATACGCCGAGCATGTGGGACAGTAGCCGCGGAGCGGCGTGGGGTCCGGTGACAGGGAGAGCGGCGTGACGGTGGCCCCGTCCAGCCCGGGGGCGCTGCACGCGTTACAGGCGAAGTGTGGCTGAGCGCCGGGCCCCAAGTCACTCTCCAGCTCATTTCTCTTACAGCAGTAATACTGTGGGAATGGGGAGACCCGGAAAGACGGATTGAGAGGAACACAGAGGGCGGAGGGATGAAGGAGAAGGGAGGTGGGGGAGCAGAGAGGAGTGTGAGATGTATACAGACAAAGAGGCATGATTGAGGAAGAAGGAGAATGGAGAAAACTGGTAGAGTGGCATCATTAAGCAAATGCGAAACTCACACAGTTTGGAATTTGGAGATCGGCGGCCATTGCTGACACACCACAGTGGACAACGACAAATTGTGTCCTCTGCATTTAACCAATATGTGACATTGTCACATGGCAGGGGGCAGTTAATCCAGCACCCGGGGAGCAGCGCCTGGGGGTGGTACCTTGCTCAGGTTACCTCAGTGGTGCCTTGCTGGTCGGGCATTCGAACCAGCAATCTTTCAATTACAAGTGCGTTTCCCTTAACCATTAACCCACCGCTGCCCACGATTTGTAGATCTGTATACAGTCGGCTAAATGTATAATAGCATGCATAATAACAGATGATTCACTCTGCTGTTTATTCTTGCTCCATTTGAATTTGACAGTCATTCAGCGAGGAGAATGTGTAAAGGCTTGGCATTGCAGTGAGCACCGTTTTCCGTGCTGCTGTCCTTACCTGAAGCCTACAGTAACAGAGCACGGCGATGATACACAGGAGTATCACCGTAGCAAGAATTCCTCCAGTTATGACAACAGTTCCAGCTGTCATTCGACCAGATCTCCATCAAACCCTGTGCACATGAACATTAACATCACCAGTGCCGCTACCACCTCTCAGACAGTAAAAATGTGAGTGCCGGAGACTTCTGACAGAAAGAGACACCAGACTGTTGCACATACCAGGGAAATAACTGAGATGGGACAAACAGGCTAAGTATTTAACATCTTAAAGCAGTTACACAAAGCCACAGTCATCTTTGGCTGTATTGTAGGACAAGCACACATAAGTATGCTTTTAATTGAACTTACGTCCAGATAAGTGTGCTTTAATACCTGAAAAAACAGCAGGGGGAGCCCATGAGTCACTGATTAATTTGCAAGGGAATAAAACGTACTTATAAATTGCTTATGTTGTGTATACTAGAGAAGAGCATTCTGAGTATAAGGTGAATTTGTTAAAGCGCTATATTTATATTTAGGACTGTATGCTAATGGTGCGCAGATACTCACATCTAAAGCAGGATTAGGGGAGGCTGCATGGAAGGGGCCAGGGGTGTCAGTGATCCCAGCGGCTGAGCATTGCAGGACGCAGCAGGCTTTGGCTCTTATTTCTGTGGTCACTACGAGTAAAAAGAAAGAGCAGGAGTTATATTATAGGAATGAAAAACACAGGGAAGATGGTGTTAATAATATATTAAAAAGTTATATAAAAAAAAATCGCTGATTACATGCAATTACCCAGATTGCAAAGCGGTTGCTGCTGGATCTGCATGAATGTTTTTTTTGCTTTGTTTTAGCTAGTCGACAACCCAGCTCACGGCACCCGCAACAGAATAATGTTTAATTGGTCGCTTTTTGTTTTTAGCTAAAAATTGTATTGTGTGGCAAATTGTGATGTGTTTTTAAAAATGTGTGTATCGCAATGTTTAAATAATGTATACTTTTATTTTGAATAAAGCAAAGTAGCTATATTACAGTCGTATCCCGTTTATTTCCCTAACATACACTCTGTTCAGCCACAGTGATGGACGCTTTACCACACACATTTCTGTGTTTCTGAATTGGTAACTAAAAATCTGAGCCACACTCCAAACACACCAAACCAGACTGTATCCCAAGCTAAGGAGATCTGCCCAGAGAGGCAAGTGCTTCAGCACCATGTTGTCTGCACAAACGAGAGCCCCGATCCTAACCTGTCCTGTGGCCAGTTCCTGTCCATCCATCATCCATCCATCCATCCATCCATCATTCCATCCATCCATCCGTCCGTCCATCCATCTTCTATACCTGCTTGTTCTAGGCAGGGTTGTGGGGGTCTGGAGCCTATCCAGGGCACCCATTCATCACAGGGCAGAGTCATGACAGAAACTGGAACCCTGGTCCCACATTCCCCTGGTCCCTCATTCCCCTGGTCCCTCATTCCCCCTGGTCCCTCATTCCCCTGGTCCCTCATTCCCCCTGGTCCCTCAGTCCCCTTGGTTGCCCCACATTGAAGCAACAGTGCTAACTACTGCCCCCCCCCCAGCCTCTTTCTTTTACTCTTCTTTCCTGCAATGCTCCGTCTCTCCGTGCAATGCGAGCGAGATCTGACCGGACCCGGGTGGGGGCAGGGAACAGACCAGAGCTCCTCTTCACATGGCGGCGGTGGCAGGACTGGGCGCTGGAAGCGGAAGCCGGGGCCAGTCGGCTGGAGAGAATTAAGTTTGACGAGAAGCAGGGATTTGATATAGGGGCCAGTCTAACAGAATGTAATTACACGGCTGCTGAGGGTGATGAGCACACAGCAGAAATCTCAGGCCACGTTTGCTTCTCCTCCCCGGGGGCGGGGGGTCTGGACAGCTTCCTGTCATGTCCGCATCCCCTCTCCCAACAGATCTGGTCTCGATGTTCTGGGAGGCACCTGCGGTCGCCGGGCTCACGCTGAAGGCCAAACCCAAGTAGCTGCAAACCCACGGCCATGAGTTCAATAAGGGAATCCGGAAGCATACAGATCTAGGACCATTGATCCACCTGCTCATTGACTTCCAACTGGAATCCATTACCCTGATACTGTGGTCTGAGTTTGTGACAGGTGACATGAACGTTCGTTTCATTACACAATGACAGGGTCAATGTACACAGAAGAAAGACACAGTAGTGCCTCCTCTGACCTTAAAGGCCCCCAGCCACCATGACGTTTGACTTCACTGTGAATGTGGTCAATCAAGTTCACTCCTGCCCGCCTTTGTCAGTCTGGCCTTCTGTTGACCACATTAAGACCGGGACTGGGGGGGGCACGACAAAGCCCAGCGTTCCACAAAGCTGACAGCCCCGGACCACAGCCTCTTCCAACAAGCAGTCCACATTAGCATGATAATGTAGCCACCATGTTGACCTCAATCCCCTCAACAACGGAGGAGGCCATTGAAAGAGAAGATGCACGGCATGTTGCTGCAAGGCACTGTACGATAGTAACATTATTATTATTATTATTATTATTAGTAGTAGTAGTAGTAGTATTATATTTTTCTTGCTGTTGACATTATTTGTCTGCTCTAATAAAAGAAATGGCCTAGTAAATAACAAAAAAGACATACCTGATAACACAGCTGATAATGAGAAAAATAACATTTAAAACCAGGACTCCATCGCAATCCTCATTACATTTCAAGTTTACATTTGAAGACGTTTAATACAAACGGAATTCTTGCTATTTCACAAAAGTGAAACTGTCAAAGCTATCTGGTGACATGACAGAATGAGTGTCCTCCTTTACGTCAGCGTGTCGTCCTGAGAAGCGTTCTTCACTGTCCTGGAACGTCACCCATCGCCAACACATGCACATCCACACCCTGGGCTGTGGCACTGGGCTCATCAGGCGCCCGACACGCCAAAGCAAAGGCCACCGTTTATTCCACCCCGAAAACAGTGCTTGTCTGAGAACAGCCTGCCTCTCCCCCCGGGAGCACCAAGGGCCGTACAGCTCAGCAGGACTGCAGAGGAGCGACGCAGCGCAGAGCAGCCCAGGGCCGGCCGGCCTACCCCTATATCATCCTGTTCACTCTATTATAGCAATGAGTCTGCAGATCAATAGGCTCTAGCTCGTATATTCTAGTTTCCATGGCACCAAGGTTGCTTCCCCAACCCTGACCCACTCCCCCCAAGCACCCCAGATAGCCATAAGTTAGTCCTCATCCCCACCCTTCAGCCTGCTCAATGTGGACACCCACCACTCCATCTGCCCCCCCTTTTTTTTTTTACCCTTCCTCTTTCTTTCCCTCTGGTCGATTTTTTTACTTCCTGTTCCTCACCCTATTTCCTTGGCTGTCAACCAACAAAGCTCCTATTTTTGCCACTTAACCTACAATATTTCGTGACAAAGTGATTATTACTTACAGCCAACTACCACCTATTTAGTGCTCGAAGCAAAAGTGCAAATGATAAGAATTCGACACCCACCCCCACCCAGGTTAACAGCTAGCTTAACCAGATCAGCAGGTTTATCTAATAACAATGTCAGAGCTGCCTTAACTACCACCCATTACAGCTGATTTATCTGAATAGGATTCCTGCTGGTGAATCACTGGACACCAGCAGACATTTTACCCCCAGGCATTTTGTGGGGCAAAATCCCAGCCTGCCACTCACATTCCATAGTTAGGCAGCACCCATTTCACCCATTCCGGGTTCTCAGGCTTCCTAGAGCTGCAAAAATCCAAAATGTGACAACATCTGACCACGTCTGAGTGTAACGTTGCATCCATAATGAATCCGTCAGCACTGTGCTGTCATTTTACGCCGTCAGAGACGTCGATATATCAAAGCTATTAGGTACGTCTTACACATTTTCACTCACGACAACCGACTGCTGACTCAAATGTGTGAGCTCATGCACGAAAGGGAAAGTCACTAATCTTGGTGGTTTCCAGTAAATCTCCCCGGCAAGCTTCAACTGGAGCTTCTCAGCCAGAGGGATATTAAAAATAACGCTTTGGCTCACTATCATCTGGGGGGAAAATGAAATGGGATCACTAGTCAGGGAGTTAATGCCGTTTTCTAATTCTTTCATCAGCAGACACAGCAAGCGTTTGCTTTTTCAATCTCCCACTGGGTGTGTATTCATAAGTAAATGAAAAGCAATGAGGATTTTCCAAGGCGTGAACTCATGACATCATAGGTTGTCTGACAAGGATGACCTATAATCGACCTATCCCTTCACTCTGGGGTGTAATTTGTAAATCCCATCCTTTAAACTAGGAGATTAGGAGGACATTAACAGAATCTTATACAACAAAGAGTGGGCAGTCTTGTGGGTGTCAACTCGAGAGGTGCAGGGTATCACGTGGGGGTTGTGTTTCGCCCGCTGTGTCCTGCTCTCACACTCATCTGTCCCCTCCTGGTCAGGTGACCCTTCACTGGCAGCCCGCAGGTCATCGTCAGCCCCTGTCTGCAAGCGCACTGCTAACTACAGCCATGGAGTTTCACATAGGGAACACGGAGCCTTGCCAGAGACTTCAGGAGGTAAAGTTTGGTGAAAAAAACAACAAAACAGTAACAGGTACCAGAAACAGTAACCCTGAGTTCCACTGGCGATGGGTGCAGTTCATGCACCGGATTGGCTTCAGTCTTCAGCTCCCCTGTGTCTATTCAGGTGCTGTTCCAGGTAACCCCAGAGAGTAACACAGCAGCCATACTGTTTCAATGGCCTTGTTGGAACCATATTCTGGAGAATACAATGGAGGAGATCAAGTACGGACAGAAATTGGGCACGTTTGCTCTCCTCGGCTGGAAAATCTGCCAGAATCCTGGGGTCCTCCTGTACGGGAAGGCCCCTGCCGTCAGCACCCCCCACCCCGTCCGTCTCCCAGCCATTCTGGGCTCCAGCTGGGGCCGCATGCGTCACCGACGGACGGCTGGCAGATTTATGGCTGCTCGGACCATGCATCCCGCTCCAAGGACAAATCGGGGGACGGCGTCAGGCTGCACGCGGATGCCAGCCATCTCCTCAGCCGGCCGTCGTGCGCGTGGACCTCAGTCCCTCTGAGCCAATTTGAAATGCTTGAGAGGGACGGACGGCTGGAAATTAACAAATAAAACCCTTCAGGGTTACATTTGGGTGACGTTCTGCTCTCCACGGCGGAGCACGGTCAGCAGTAGTCATTATTACTGTTCGGCTGAAGCAAAGCACTCTGCATGCTCGGAGGTCCTTAAACACAGGATTCAGAAATGCTTCTTTTCAGATACGTTCCCAGCCAGTCTGCATGCTCAACTAGCTGAATGCCAAACAATCTACCTCAG
The DNA here is from genome assembly GCA_019775915.2 of Cyphomyrus plagiostoma. Lineage (NCBI taxonomy): Eukaryota > Metazoa > Chordata > Actinopteri > Osteoglossiformes > Mormyridae > Cyphomyrus > Cyphomyrus plagiostoma. Next base: position 22,245,550 of record JABFEA020000036.1, read on the forward strand.
AAAACAGTATCTGCTCTGTCAACAGTGTTTTCACAGTGAGGCAAAAATGGCCTCAATCCTAAACAGAATATATTACCTGAAAATCAGCCTCTAAGCCAGCTAGAAAACAGTGGCAGCCTAACCTGAGGTTTGACACACTAATGCAAAAATAAAGGACGGGATAATCTGAATCTCTCACATCTCCAGATAAATGCAGTAACACTACTTAACAGCTTCCTTTTAAGGACAATATTTTAGAAGTTTTACCATTCATTTATTCATAACAAACACTTCCATAACTGTCCCCAAAGGCAGAGGTCTTTAATGTCACTAGACACAAAGCAATCGGACATTCTGTAAATATTTAACTACACAGCTATAAAGGTGACATAATTATCCATGGCCAACAGAAGCATCCGATCATCGATATCGTGAATAACAAGCTGTGAGCACAGCTGAGCTGTGAACCAGCCCAAGCCTGTCCTTCCTCCATCTCTAGATAATCACATGGACTTTGGTGAATCACAGCAAGCCTTCAACTTTAAAACCCACCTTTTCAAATATTTAAGTATAATTCCTGCAACAATATTTTTCCATCACTGGGCAAAAAGGTATTCAAGTTAAGCACCCACCCGGCTCTGTCCACAGCTTTACGCCATCTTCCACAAAGAACTCTCATCTGTGTGCGTGTCAAAAGGAAACAGAGGGAAATATCTGAGAAATGAGAATGAGACAGGAAGTATAAGGCACCCCTGCGTCTCTAATGCCAGTAATCAGCCATGACAGGACGTAAACAGCCACAGGCTACTGATTGGCCAGCTTACTGAGAGGCACCATGTGGTCAACTGACCCGTACACAGAAACCAACACATCTGGCTGACAGACAGGATCCACCGGACGGCCTGCCCCCCGGCCTCTAGCTAGCGCCGAGGCGCTTGCTGGGGTTTTACCATGCTCATGCCAAACCATCAATGCTGTGACTCGGCTCTTCGCCAACGGCGATGACGCCCACTGACTCTACCTCCTGGGGAGGCAACTCGGCAGCTACAACCTAGAAGTGCCCCCAAATCCTAAGCAAAATGGCATTTTTATTCACATTGAGGGTATTGAATACAGCTTAATTTAAAATGATTTTTATCAGGGAGTCAGTAATATCACAGCTTGATTAAATGAAAACTGAATTATTAATAAGTTGTTTAACAGGACTGAATAGGTGCAGCCTTATTCTGTCACTGAATATATAAATGAAATTCTTTCTGAAAACCGTAATGAAAGCATGATGAGGTCACCACTTCAGTAAACTTAACCTTCAGTAGTCTTTTAACTTTATGTTAAGAATCGGGATATAATGTAATTACTTGTGACTCACTGCTGTGTCTGGCTTCATTCATAAAATAAACATGAAACCATTAACATGGAAAAGCTGCAGTGTCTGACAAATTGTAATTTTCACGTTTTCCAGCCCGTTGTAACCTCACCTTGCCCCGTCTGCTGACATCGGCTGTCTCTATTGCAGTACAGCGCTCCACTGCCAAATGGGATGTTGTTTTTTTTGGCAATTTTCTAAAAAGAAAAGCAATGTTCTGGCCAAACAATCAGGGAACAGAAACTCGATCTACGCAGGATAAGCGAAACAGCCAAAGCTTGGCCAGGGAGTTTTAAAGCGCAGATAGTATATAAGACTATTTGGAGGTTCTTTGACTTGACTGGAGCTTTAGTGATAGCTCACTATCAGTTTGCTGAAAAAACATTCTCTCTGCCCTGTGTGCTCCAAATGCAAAATTCAAATGGATCAATAAGTATTATGATGCAATGGCTGAACTTGTACTAAAACACCTTGTGGATCCCACACAAGACTCTGCTCTTTCTCCTTTTTCAGGTGTCTGCATCCCCGGCCCTCAGATTCAGGGTTACGGCCACACAGACTAAATTTTAAGGCGAGCTGTTCCTGTTTTAATGGTACATCAATGCTTTTTACTACTACAAGAGGGACACTGAAGGAACAGCCACACACAGGAAGTGAAGGACATGAAGCATAAATACAATTATTTTTCTTCAGATCTTCCACACCTGACTTACCACAAGAAAAATCACCAGAAAACATGTAACATCCGATCACAACTGGTAAATAACAGAATTGGACACGGAAACCTGTATACAAATACAAATTCAAATTACATTCAGACAATACAGAATAAATAAAATTTGAAAAAACAGTAGTATAACTCATTCCTCATCCCCCTGGCGGGTATTATTTCTGACAAAGAAAATATTCTCACTGAAATGATGGCACTTATACACATATATACATACATGCACGCATACATACAAGTATAAAGTAGATATGACTTCAAAAAGCGGTATAGTGTAACACCAAAAGAAACAGCTGACATTAGCGCAGTTAACAGCATAACAGCGCGCCATTACCACACACTCCCCGCAACTGTTAGTAGTAATTAAGGTGTTACTACCCACGTCCTGTCAGCCAAGCCGGACAGCACTGCAGAAAAAAATAATTCCATCGCCTGGAGAAGAAGCAGTCACGATGATATAAATGTAAAGGCACAGGAAGCGCGGCCAGGGCGTCTTTCAGGAAAGAATCTATCCTGTTAACTGAAAGGTCAGCGATCTTGAATCATTTAACTTGTTTCTTGTGTCAGCCTACAGTATAAGTGTACGCGTACATCTAAAAGTGAATTACTTATAAACAGCAAGAATCAGGCAGAGAAACTATACAAATCCACATATATGTTAATAAACTAAACGGACCTGTACTGGTTTATTCTCGCAAACACACAACCACACTGTACTAATGGCAAAGAGGAGAGTAAGAACACATTTAAGCTGTACATGCCGGGCCTATTGCATATTAGAGTAAAATTCACATGCATTGGGTGTAAGTGGGAAGGAAAAAAAACAAACATCAGTTCGCTCCATGCACAGGGATCACACGCGTCGCCGGCCAGCTGCAGCAGAATGAAACCCGGGCGCGATCGCCGCGAAACGCAAATATTTTCCTCCTAATATCTGCAGCGGACACGATGCAGGACCTTCAGCGCCAGCCGTACGCTGCACCAGTAATCCCTTTATATTTATTCAGAACCTGTAATACACACACGCTTCCCATTGAAAGAATGTTTCCCCCCTTTGAATATCAATAATAAACAATTAATATGAGAAATACACGTATACTCACCATCCAAAATCACCTTACCTTTGAAAGCACCGTCCCTATTTCTGATGACACTGAATTGCAGTGTGAGCGATCTCCCCAAACGCTGCCCAGTTGATCGCACAGTCCTCTTTTATGGGATTTCTTGATTCGCCTGCTTAATTTCCACAACCCAGGGACTACTGGATAACACGAAACGGCACATCGTTCGTTTCTTATTCTCGGCTCCAGTTATAATAGAAAGGGGTTTGTCCAGCCGAAGTTTAACCACAATTAAAGAACATTAAAGTATATCGGAGATGAAATTGCGGGTAAGAAACGCATCCACTCCGCTAGTCCCTCAGGAAGATGCAACAGCCATGGGTGATGGATAGTATATTCGATAAAGGTCAGAGTGTAAACTCACGAAGTAAATAATTAGGGGGGAAAAAAGATTCGTCGTTTTTTAAAAAATCAAGAGAGAAAAACTGTATCCAGCAACCAATTCGAGGATAAAAATAGGTTTGAACGGCACTCATCATGAAAGTATGCCATAATAATAAAATTTAATATAAACAAACAATCGGAATTACGAAAATATATTTATGTTATGTTCTGAATTTCCTCCGATTATTCACCATGGTAAATTCGTTCTTTCTTTTTTCAAGTTTTTCCAAGTATATTTCATGGAAATCCAGAACATACGGGGTATACCGGCGCAAAAATGACAAAAAGGTAACCAGACAGCACACGACATGTACGCCGATTTCCTTTCAAAAAGCTCGTCTTTCTGGAGGTAAAAAAAAAACACACGCGCTCTTGCAGAAGCACGGCGACTGGTCATGTGGAGAAAGCGCCCGGTAATCCCATTACGCAACAGCTGTCTCTGGAGCGCTCCTCAACTACTCAAACGGGGAGAAAACCAGCGCTCCGTGCATGCCCATGTCCCCTGCCATCAAACGGGCATGCCGTGTGCCCTATAACATAATGCAAGAAAATCCTAATAAATTGCTCAGCCCAATCAATTATTCGCAGTCAAGACGCTCGGTGCATGATTTCGCTTTTCCATTAAGAAAGTGCACCCAAATCAATGTATATTCGGTATCAGAATTAAACCACTTGCGATAATTAACAGAACGGAACTTTATAACGTGTACAGACGGCAACGGTCGGCATCTGAAACACCAGCTGTTTCAACATATTTCTTTAATAAAGATAAAAGATCTCTAGAACAAAAAATCACAAAGGCATGTAGCCTCTCTATAAATGTCTAAATGAATTATATACAAAAAGATATATACAAACGAATATGTAAATCCGTGTGTTGTAATGACGTATTTACTACAGAATATACGTGGACAGAACTGAATTATGTTCTTTTAAAGCAAGTGTGTGTGGTTTTGTCTGCATCTCAAAGGCATATAGTTTATGGCAATTGGTGACTTCAAATTACCCTTTGGGGAGAGATATAGTAGTACAGATTGCCTACGGGACGTCCCATCCAGCAGCCCATATTTTTGAGCTTGATTACTATAATCACAGCCAATATATACCAGGGTTGTCACCCTTTTAACAGAAAAGATAAAACCAAACTAGACTATAGTTACACTAATCTGATAGAACCCAATTTATTTGAAATAATGCCCGTCGAGCAAGTACAAATTTCATGCGTTCGTTTTCATCGGTTTCTGGTGAAGATGATAGAGCAAAAGGCAGCAAACTGGAAGAATTACCTCCCAATGAAAACATGAATACGCTGCAAGTTTGGGTGCGATTCATTCATAACGGGATTTCCGCACGGTAGTCCGACCTTTCATGCACCGTCCATAGTGTGTGGAAACGAGGGGGATGGTAAACAGGAGGGGGGGGGGGGGGGGTTAAAATTAAGTAACCCTGGCAGCCCGATTAAAATAAACGGAGAAGGATAAACTTGGGGTTTAACAGAAACCGGGGGCTGGGGCACATAAATATTAAAGAATAGTGAAAAAGA